>CP049707.1:16437341-16832295 GCA_004148225.2 Heterodera glycines
GCGATACGCATTTCTGCACTAGTCCTTTTAGCGCGGTAAAATGCATTGCTGCAGCGACGACCTTTGCAACAACGTGCCCGACCGTTTTATCCAGGGGTAGGTGAAGGACTAGGTCGACCTGGGCGCAGACCTGGGTTTTCTCAGGTCAAACATTGAAACTAGGCCTAGGCCTATCCAAAATGTTGGTACTTTGTTGAAAAAACATTTTTTTTTCTTCTGAAGAAGCGAAGAGTTAGCCCAAACGTTTTCCTTCCTTTCTATTTAATGATCTATCATTTCAGATATAACAGTCAAAATTTAATCGGCCGGCTAAAAATGAATTCGGTAGGATTTTATGAAAATAGTTTGAAAAAATTGAAAATTTCTTTCAAAGATTTAATGGAAGCTAGTAGAAGGATACCTTTTTGAGTAATATTCCAGATGTTGCCATTGTTTAATGGCACCCCATACCTCAAAAAAGCATTATTCTTTGGCTAAAAATATCATTAGAAACGCTTAATTAAGCTTTTCCACGGCTTAACGCAAAGATAAAAGTTAGAAAAATTGCTGTATTGTTGGATCATTAATGAAAAAATACTGTAGCAATGACTCATTAATCATTTCATTTTTCCGAATTTGTCAAGTGGTTCTGATTGGATTAAAGGAAGAAGAAAAGGGGGAATGTAAAGACAGAACGAACGAACGAACAATTAAAACTAACTTTTTTTGTCATTAAGAATGAATGGAAAATATTTTGTTAAATTCATAAATTAAAATATAAAATTTATTTTATTTAAAAAAAAACTTTTAAGGGGGGCATGACTTTCTAAAATAAATCTCCGAATTGTCGTCGGACACGGAATATAAAAATATTTTTCACTTTTAAGCAGGATTTGTCAAATGGTTCTGATCGAATAAAAGAAAGAAGATTCAAAGAATGGAAAGAAAGAACAATGCTAAACTATTTGTAAAAAATGGGAAAATAAAAGCAATATTTTATTCGGTTAAAAAATTTTATTCAAGAGACAAGAAAAATATATTTATAAAATTTATTTTTTATTACAGTCTTAATTCATATAATTAAATAATAATTTCCTTTTTTTTGGATTTTCACTAAACAGAAAAACGAAGAAATTTATTATACATTTACGTTATAAACCAATGACAACATTTTTGAAACAAATTAAATGTATAAGTAAGTATTTATAAAATTAATGAATGGGTAATTAATTGCTTTAAAAATTGAACAATTTTAGTGAAAGTCTTATCGATTAAACTAAAAACGCTAGTTAGAAAATTTTAAATGCAATAAAAAGGAAAAATATACCCCTAAGAATAGACCCAAAAATTTCTGAAAATACACCCCCTAATAAATGAAAAATTCGTCTGAAAATTAATTTTTTTTTTTTTACAAGAATTTTTTACTTTTCAAATTATGTATCTCAAAATTTTGCTGTTGTTTAGATAAAATTTTACGGTTTTACACGACCTATTTTCCCATTTTTAGCTCCTTAGAACCTAAACTAACTCTTTTTGTAGTTTTTAGCACCCAAACATCGTATCACTAGTAATTACTGGCAATAAAAATGCCACAATCAACCCTTGAGAATCCCTTTGCAAAAATCGCCATTGCAACAATAATAATCATTAAATGAAAAATAAAATTTTTTACATTTTTAAAATGGGAAATGCAAATAAAAAAAAATTTACGTTTTCCCATGCAATGCGCCCTGGAGCATCATAAATCGTTCCCAGGTGGGCATACAATTGGTTTCAAATTGTCAACCAAATTGTTTCCTTGCCAACATGTAAGTGCTAAATATAAAAATGTTTCGATTTTAAAAAAATTTAACTTAAAAAATTAAAGAAAAATCAAATTTGACCAAGATTATAAATTTCTTTAAATTCGTTAATAAAAATTTATAAAATCTCAAGAAAGTTTTCCCAAAGATTTAATTTATTTATACAAAAACCCAATATTATTCCCATTTTCACTAGTAAAACTCTCTGCTACTAATTACTCACTGTTAGCCGACATCACCAAAATGCAATAGCAACAACCAAAAAGGGGACGACGAAGCCACACCATAATGAAATCCCGCAGAATCCCGCACAAAAATTCAAATTTGCGGATCCCACTGCGGGATTGGAACTCAAAACATAGGTAAATTTGTAAAGCAAATTTTTGTAATTTAAAAGGAATTTTAATTTTTCATCGTTTTATTCAAACTTTTGATTGATAGTCCATTTAGTCATACAAAAATAAATTATCATTCTTAATAATTTTCTTCCCAATTAATTACTTAATTTATTTTCAATAAATTTTCTTCTGAAGAAGCGAAGAGTTAGCCCAAACGTTTTCCTTCCTTTCTATTTAATGATCTATCATTTCAGATATAACAGTCAAAATTTAATCGGCCGGCTAAAAATGAATTCGGTAGGATTTTATGAAAATAGATTGAAAAAATTGATTTAAATTCCTAAAGAAAAAATGATTTTAATCAAAAATCTTTTTTAAAAATTTTGCCAAAAAAACCTTTCCACAAAAACAGTTTGGTTCACTTAATTGTTCACATCCTGTTGAGCAACTGCCCGTACACAGATCCACATCCCAAGAACATTCTTGCAATGTGCCGATTGGGAGCAATAAAAGCAGCAAAGCTTTTGTTGTAAATTGTTTGGACATTTTCGATAAAAATTTTTTTTTTGATCGACCAACAGCGATTGGAATTAAATGGAATGGAAAAGTGTTTGATGGAAAATTAAAAATTTTTGGAAAAAAATGAAAATTTAAAAATTTAATTTTGTTATTTTCGGACTTTGTTATACCTGAAAAAATTAAAAAATTTTCTCAAAGTTTTGATCGGAAAAATGCCAAATTTGGTTTGGAAAATTAAAAGAAATAAAGTTTTGCTTTTTTAGGATTTCGGATGAAATGCTCCCTCCCAAAATATAGGATTTAAGGCTCCGTATTTAAAATTTCATTCAATTCCCCAATAGTTAGAAAGGCCTAGGTTTTTTAATAAAAGAAATTAAAAATAATAATTATTTATTTATTTCTTTTTCTCCGCTTAAATACAAGACGAATTTTCATATTTTTAATTGAAAAATGATGAATAAGCAATTTTATTTTTAATTTAAATTGAACAATGAAGGAAACGAAAATTTCTATAGGCATTTGCATTTTCCAGTCAAAAATTTTAATTAAAAATTAACGAATAACAAAAATGGTTTTTACTTAAATAAATAAATAAAAAAGTGCAAAATGGGCAAAGAAGGAAAAGTGAAAAAATAATAATTTTCAGCAAAAGAAAAAATTCATTTTTAATTAAATTTTATTAGATATTTTATTTTTAAAATTATACCAATAAAAAACAAAAATTTTCTTTTAAAATATTTAATTTAATAGTGATTACCATAATTAATTTAAACAATAAATGCACAATTAAACTCCGTTTGAACATAAAAAAATTTGCAATAAACTTTTCCATAATTTCAATTTGTCCAAAATCCGATGAAATTTGACAGCAACTTTAAAACGATTGGTGTAATAACTGGCACAAAAAGTAGTGGAGTCGTCAAAAAATTGACATCATCAATGTTCGGCACAGATTTTGAAAATAAATGCTAATGCTTAAAAGCGGTCTCAAATTATTATTTCGGTAATTATCGAAAATTTAATAATGTGAAATTATTTATTTATTTATTTAAAATTAACAATCAAAGGTATTTTTACAGAATAATTTATTGCTTTTTTCATTTTTATTGACAAATAAGTTAGTAATTGTTCTTTCTTTCAATTCTTTACTTTTTATTTCTTTAATTCGATCAGAACCAATTGACAAATTCGGCTTAAAAATAAAATAAAAATATTTTTAAATTCTTTTGAATAACAATTTGTATCCGGCAATTCGGAGCCTGTTTATGTTGTTACAGAGTCTCTTTTTTAAGAATATTGTATCACACTATTAACGCTTTTCCCAAAATTAATTAGCTCCATTCCGTTACTATTTTTAATTGCTGCATTTTACGTCACCGGAAAGAATGGCGGCAATTAACACGGCAAAAACGATTGAGCAAATGCCAAGCGGCGTGCGCAAGCCGATCACTCCGCTGTTCCAATAAGGACGCCTAAACTTTTCAATTTAATAATTAAAATATTTATTATGTATTTTTGACTAAAGACCAACATTTTGGATTGGTATCATTGTAAGGCATTAAAAAAAATTTTAAATTAGCTTTTTAAAAAATATACAGTAAAAAAATGTAAAACAATTGTTGACATTAAAATTTTCAATATACCTTGACATCAGTCATAGAAAATGTATATATGTAGTTAAAAAAAAAATTATTTTTTAGTAAAAATACAGCAGAAACAGTTAAAATAATGTAAAAAAGAAAAGATTCTTAAAGCTTTTATATATCTTGACATCGGACAAAGATAATGTATGTATGCCTTGTAGAAAAAATACAACAACTCTTGAACTACTAAAACAACTTTTTTAGAAATTCGTAACAACTCCTACACTACTTCTGGACAACTCATGCATAACTTGCAAAAAAATATTTTGTACGAATAATAATTTTTCTCATTATCATAAATAATAAAAGTAGCATAAAATTTTTAGGTGGTTCAACTCAACCTTTGACTAATTCATGAGAACCATCGTACTCACATAAAATATTTTATTCATAATATGTCACATTTAGATAAAAGTGACTTCTGAAGACTTTTTAAAATTGTCTTTCATTGAAAGACTTTGACGAAACTGTAAGAATTCGAATTATTATTTTCTTTACTTCGAAGGTACAGAAGCCATGATTTGCCAGGCTCAAGCATATAATTGATTACAAAAGTGAGATTTCTCGGCTTGCAAGAGGCCGAACTGCTGGTTTTATGACAAAAGTAATTATTTCTTGCTTCAAGAATAGGATAAGAATTCATAATTATTGGATAAAAATAATTCAGCAACAGTACGCAAATGAGACGGGCTATGAATCCCCCCCCCCATTAGGGGCTGTGGGGCCACTTCAACAATTTTTGGCTTGTAAATCATACTTAAAAATATAATTTAATTCATTTAATTATTATAATTTATTTAATTTATTAATTTAGAAAATAATTTTTTCGAACCCTCTAATTGCTCAATATCTGGGAGAATGGCCATCCAAAGTTCAGTGCGTTTCTGATAATAACGTGCGTTTTCGGCTTTGATTTGCTTATCGCACGAAGTCTCCAGCTTCGTAAGAAAGTCACTTTGCTTCTTATGGCTTGGCCAAGATCAGCAACCTCATCAAGCGCACCCGCAGAAATATTTCCTAAAAAAGTATGCTTAAAAAATTTCCAACAACCAAACCCTTAGAGGTGCAGTCCGCCTTCATAGTGTTAAGGTTGTTTTTAAGTTGCGCCAAGCGCAATTTTTCAGGACGAATTTTTTCTTCGTTAGCCATTTCATCCTTAAAGATGGATTGAGCGGTGAAGAAAGCATAGCTTCATCCAAAATTGATTGATCGTCTAAACAGATTTAATAATTACTAAAGTGTAAAAGTAAAAAAACCAAAAACTAACGCATTTTTTGTTTTTTTGGAAATTCGTACCCACTTGATGCTTCTGTTTCTGGATTAATTTTTTCATGTTGAGTCGGCGAATCAGCGTCTAACAATTTGCTTATATCCATTAGCAAAGCTTTAATAAAAAGTAAATTACAAATTATCTTTCGTTAGAAAAAATCTTTGATAATATGTGCTTATATAAGCATAAAAAATAAAAAATTTCCAACATTGTTTGATATAAACATAAGGTAGTGTAATGAACAAAAATTAAAAAAACATTCAATAGAAAAAATAACAATAAAATCAATCAAAATATCCACCAAAAGAACAATCCAAATTTTCCGAGTCAGATTCGGCAACGTGCGGGTCAGTGACTAAATCCGGTTCTTTCGTACCCACAATTGGTCTGCGTGTTCGATGAGTCGGCATAACAATGTTGTCAAGGTCGAGCAGTTCATGATAGACAACGTTTTCGATAAAAACTTCGGACCCACTTTGGCAGAAAGGCGCGAACACAGGTATGCCGTCCAACTGTGTCACTCGGGACATGGCCACGTAGACCTGACCATGCGAAAAGCATTGCCGGCCATTGAGCACGAGCGCCATTCGCTGGAGTGTTTGACCTTGTGCCTAAAATAAAAAAGATAAAGTAATGGCTTTTCTTAATTTTAAAACTAATGTCGGGCTCGCCCGTATTCAGATTGAATGCGGGGGATAGCGATAATGCTCTGCACACCCGCACGAGGTCCAGTCAAGATCCTGCAGAAAAGGTTGTTCTCAGAAGTGCGCATCACATGAATCCGAGTGCCATTGCACAGGCCCTGAGTCACATCCATATTGCGGATCAGCATCACAGGCGTACCCACCTATATTTATAGTTTTAAAAAAATAAATTTTGAAAAGTGTTACTTTTATGGTCAACTTATGGGCAGGCATTCCTGAAGGCATTTTGTTATGCACAGCTTCCATGTTGAAGTCCGTCCTGAAGGTGTGCATGTCGTCGTCGGGTTCAAGTGGCTCGTCTATTGAGAGGAAGTTTTGTCCGCACCCGCTCATTCTGCTCAGCGCAATGTCATTGATGCAAAGAACATCATTGTTTGTTGGGCAGAGGATCGCATTGTTTGCAATTGCGTCGGCGTTGGCACGCATGGAACTCTAACAATCAAAATGATAGTATGTTAGGGCCTATATGAAGGCACACAAAGACCTATAGGAGGCATTAAAAAACAAAAAACTGCGTTGTAATTGTACGAGAACTGTCATTGATTCAAACAAAATTATATAGGATTAGTAAAGTTTTTCAATATTGTCAAATGAGTAAAAAAATAGAAGCAAAAATTTACGGCTTTTGCTTAGTAGATTGGTGAGAAGTGAACGCATATGCAGTATCTTGGTGAAAATAAAAATTGTATCAAAAATTTAAACATATAAAAATCAGTACCTTAATTTATGAATTTTTGATGTATTACTTTTTTCCTCAACACAATTTCAAAAACCGTTTTTCTCGATTCTTAGCCGATTTGCATCAAGTATCTTGGTCAGTATTTGACAAGTAATGCCAAAATGAACGCAGGGCGTAATAACACCTTATTTTAAGTAGTTCCAGTGAAAAAAACTTTAAAATTAATCAACAACCCTATAAAAGTTGTGCATTTCTATAATGAATTTAAAAAAAAAAAATTTTCCCGACTCAGAACCCGTGGTTATGCCAAAAGTGCATAATTAGAGCAAGAATAGTGCAGGAGTAGTGCAGGAGCTGTCGAGAAGTTGTTCATTAGTTGTTCCTGAGTTTTTCAATGTTGACTATTTTTCATACCCATGCAGTATCTTGGTCATGTATAAAGTCATATCAAAAATTTAAACGTCAAATACCTTTTTCCATTGTTTTAAGAATTTCTGGTGTATTACTTTTATTCCTCAGCATAATTTTTTAAAACAGAATTTCTTCGAATTCTGGGTACGATTCCGCATCAAGTATCTTGGTCAGTAATGGACATGTAATGTCGCAATGAACATAGGGCTTAATAATACCTTATTTAAAGTATTTCCAATGTAAAATTTTTTTTTAATTTATTACAATAAAATTCCCTTTTCCCTTCGTATCCACCCAAATTATTTATAAATTTTTTAATTTGAGCAAGAAGAGTGCAGGAGTTGTATAGGAGTTGTCCAGAAGTCGTTCATTAGTTGTTCCTGAGTTATTCAAAAGTTGACTGTTTCACATACACATGTAGTATCTTGGTGCGTATTAAAGTTATATCAGTAATTTAAACGTCAAACATCGTTTTACATTGTTTTATGAATTTCTGATGTATTATTTTTATTCTTTCTAAAAAAATTTTTTTCGGATTCTGGATACGATTTTACATCAAGTATCTTGGTCAGTATTGGACATGTAATCCCGCAATGAACGTAGGGCATAATAACAACATATTTTAAGTATTTCCAGTGTAAAAAATTCTTTATAATTACTCAACAACCCCTCAGAATCCCTGCGTATCCCCCCCTAATTGTGAAGGCAAATATTTTTTGAAATTTTTGAACCACTCCGGAGCATAACTCAATATAAATTTAAGCTAGGAACATGATTAATAGCTTATTAGAAGCGCTAAAGTGTGAAGGAGTGCCCTTTCTCCAAGCCCAAGACGTTACCTCTAATACACGACCCGCTAAAGGTCGACAACCGCGACCGTTCAAAATTTTTCAGAAAATTTTCAAAAATTTTCTGAAGAAACTTTTTTTTGTTTGATTTTTTCGAAAAATACTTTCCATCAATCGATCCGAAATCGAAAAGTGCCGGAAGGATGCGCAAACCGCATCCCGCTATGAGCAACCGTTCGCTTATTTTTTTAGCAAACGTCATTTCAGGCTACATTTTTTTCGGAAAAGAATTGGTTATTTCTAGTTTTTATGAAAAATTTAACAAAAAACCACAAAAAGCTTCAAAGCCTCATTTTGAAAATTTAGCCTCATTGACCTATCAAAAAACCACAAAATGAGGCTAAAGCCTCACATCTGCGAGCCCTGATTATAAATATGTTTATCTTTCGAATGATACCAAGAATGTTGGTTTTGGTCGACAAGATTTGAAATTCAAAGCGTAAATTTTCTTTTTATTTATTAGGTACAAAAATTGATCACACGCCAAAAGATGGAATATTTACTTACATAAAGACTTTTATACTTTTCAGCATTTAATTATCTAATTCCAAAAAATAAACACTTTTTTAATGGTTATTTTTAGGGTTATGAAATGTATGAGTTTGCATATTTTTTTCTGCCCATATGCTATGAAGAAAGGGCTCAAACATTGCATTTATACGTTAAAATTTTTTTGATTGTTATGTTTTTAATGTTTATAAATATATTTTGAGAGTTTTCGAGAATAAAATGTATATTTTAGTCATTTTTTGGAAATTTTCACAACAAAAACGCAAAAAAAAAGCGAAAAATACACGATTGATTACAAAAATTCGAAATTGCATAAAAAATTTTAAATCATTAGCATAAATTCGAAATTGCATAAAAAATTTTAAATCATTAGCAAAGGCCTCTTAACAATTCTTTTGATTTTTTAGTTAATTCTATGTTTTACACAATTTTAGTATTTTTTGAGGGTAAAAACCATTTTTGGCAGCTTTTAAATCATATTTTAGTGCATATTTGGCATTCTAGGGGTTTTTAGGGCCTTTTTAGGGATTTCCAAATTTTTTGCATTCTGTTCGTTCATGTTCTTAAAGCTTAAGCTCACTCAATCTTGAATCCTTTCTACGCGCAAAACCTCTAAATTGCACAAATCGACTATAAAATTCTCATCATCTTAATTAATTAAACTTATTAATGTATTGAATTTATAAAGAATGAAAAATTTAAAACCGAGTTAATTTTATTATATTTTTATTTTTTTTAATTATTTTTTGATAAAATAAAATATTTTAACAGGTCTTTTTGATAAAAAAGGGAGAAAAAAGATTTTAAATTTAAATCTTTTTTCCATTCCATTCAAATATTCAATGAAACATGAATTAAAATATTCACGATGCATAATCATGCTAATGCTTTTTGAGAAGGAAGCGAAGTGTGGGAGAACGTGAGATAAAGGACATGGTAAAACCTCTAAAATGGCTCAGTCAGTTTGAACATTTTCCACGGTATGGAAAGACCGTGGGTTCGAGTCCCACCGGGGCGAGTTTACCTTTTATGTTCTACACGGTCTCGAGGTTATAAAAATCGCTGGGTTGTACTTATTATGTAACCAAATATTCAGGTGAAATTTGTTTATGCAAATTTTGTGCAAATTTTTCATTTTTACTCATTTTTTCATCATTTTTTTCTATATTTTTTAAAATATTTTTGGGTTTTTTGAAAATTTATATAATTCCGGCACCTGAATAACATAAATTATTCTCCTTAAAAAGTGGTAATAAAAATTCTTAAGCCCTTAAAATCACGAGCCCCAAAAGCTTAATTTTAAAAAAATCAACAAGTTGACTTCAAGCAGCATATATAGCATTTTTTTGAGATAGTAAAAATTTCATTTTCCAAAAATAAGTTTTATTATAATATTAAAATTAATTCAATATACGTAAAGTAATAAAAATTAAAATATAAATCTAAATTGATCAATAAAATAAATGTAAGTAACATTTATCGGCAGATTCTCCTGGACATCTTTATTCGTAAAGATAATGACGAATTATGAAAGTGCACACATCACATGGAAACAATCATAAACAATGAAGAAAAAGAAAAAGAAAGTAATGGCACAAAAGGATGAAAATTATTTGGCATGAGAAAAAGAGTATTTTCAATAATCGAAATATAATGGGGAAAAGAAAAAGAGCATTTTCAATAGGCGAAATATAATGGGGAAAAGAAAAAGAGTATTTTCAATAGGCGAAATATAATGGGGAAAAGAAAAAGAGCATTTTTTATTTAAGAAATAGCATAAGAAAAAGAAAAACTGCATTATATTTTAAGCATTATTATATTCATTCATTCACCCGTTTGCATGGTTGCGAATAAATTTTTATCAAGCATTGTCATTGTAATCCACGTGGACATAATGCCAAACAATGGCAGAGAGACTGTGTAAAATAAGGGCGGGGCACCAGCAGAAGCCACATTTTAAAATTAATAGCCCAAATTTAAGCAAATTGGCCTGCAATTTCTTAACATTAATATAGAATCTATTCTAAAGCTAACAATAAGACAAAAAAGTGCCGAGGAGAAACGGGGTCCGCGACGGGGACGGACAAAAGCTCGGCTTAATGCTCGAAGCAGAAACTGGAAACAAAGCCCAATCTTTTCGAAGCAATCGTAGTTCCATGTTCGAAACCCAAAAAAAAAAAAGAAATTTCGAAGCTCTAAGCACTAATTTTTTCAGGAAAAGGCCCTATAAGGATTTAGTAGTGGGTACCAATATAAAAGTATGTGTAACAAAAATAATGATCATTACACAATCATTAACATGGGGAACAGCGAGACATCCTACCACTTGCCAATTAATGTAGGGTTAAGCCCCGATCCCGAGCTCCCCGTCCCCGATATTTTTCGGACTGCTGATCTCCGACCCTGGTCCCCGACCTGTCCTCTCCGACGACCCCCGAATTCAAAAGAAGCTAATTGCTAGGAAATTTCTCATTATGATGCTAAGCAAAGTGATAAGGAGGCCAGAGAGAAATGTTTTATATTTCTAATTTTAGAAACATGAAACCGAAAATTTTGTCTGTTCTAATTTTTTCGCTTTTCGTCGGCTTTTCAATTTTTGAAGGGATTTCATCTTACGAATGGGACACGGAAAACTTGCCTAACAATGTCCATACATTTGCAAAATTCATGAACCATCTTTATGAAGAATACAAAAAGAATGGAAAAATGGGTGAGTTTATTGGAGCAAATTCAAAAATAATTATTAAAATTTACTTTTTTTAAAATATTTTCTTAATAAATTGGAAAATTAATTATTTTTGATTACGTTTGGTTTTGAATTTAAAAATTTTCTATAAATTTGTCAGACTTTTTCAGACATACATTGGCTAAACCAATCAAAATTGTACACGGAAAAAGGATTTTCGGATATGCAAAAAAGAACAGTGTTCAATTTTACATTTGTAAAATGTGCGGCAGAAATTGCCCATTTCCAAGTGCTTAGCCAAAACGACGATTCAAAAGATGCTTATCTGAATTTAAAAGTGGCCATTCTCCATGAAGTACAATATGCTAAAGATGAATTTGTTGGTTTTTTGTATTTTGACCAAACACTTGGCCAACAGCGTTAAGTTATTAATAGAGACCGACTTTTAAGGCATATGTCTTTTTTTTCTGCGCACTAGTTTCGACATATTAAGCATAAAAAACGCATTTTCCATTTGGTTTGAGTCTTATACGTTGAATTCTATTATGCCTTTAATGCCTTTTTTGGCATTTTGCCGTTTTGGTGTCTTTTTTTGTTTCAATGAGAAAAATGACATCGGAGGATGGCAGTTGAAAACCCTTTTAACTGCATTTAAAGAATTGTCAAAAAGGAGAGGCAACCAGAGACGAAAATGGGTAGAAAATTACCTTTTGTTTAATTATTAAATAATTATTTAAATTTATATTTTTTTAGAATTTTTCCATTTAAAATTATTCAAATTGACAAAAAAGGAGGAGAAGAAGCCCATTTTTGGACTCAAAAATTTTTAAAGAAAGATAAAAATTTCGAAGAAGACGACTAAAAGCGAAAAAAATAAGGATCGATCGTTTGGTGGATTAAAAAAATTCACCCTTAAAAATCGAAAAATTTTGAGTTTTTTGTAAGAACTTTTGGAAAAAATTTGTGTATATAAAAAACCTCAATTTTAGACAGTTTTTAACACAAATTTTAGTGCATATTTGGGCTTTTCGTTTTTTTGGGGCCTATTTAAAGGATTTTTAGTGCATATATTCCGAACTTTAATTTTTTTTAAGCAATTAATGGTAGGAAAATTTTAAATTAAAAGGGTGAAAAAATAAAAATAAAATTCTGCTTTTAATAATAATTTTAATTATTGGTAAATTTACTTTATTAAGCTATAACAATTTCGAACTCTTTGAACACAAAATGAAAATTGATGGTAAAAATATGCAAATAAATTTTAGAAATTGGCATTTGCCTTAAAAGATGAATTTGTTGGTTTTTTGCATTTTGACCAAACACTTGGCCAACAAATTGCAAAAAAATTCAAAGACGAAATTTTTTTCTAAAGAAAAACAAAAACCAAAAGTTGTGCACCAAATTCTGCAATTGGCCTTCTCATTTGCCGCCCGAGTCATTCTCAGCATAATGTAAAACATTGAAATTTTTAATTAATTTGAAAATGTAAACATTTATTTTATTGGCATGAGACGCAAAATCAATTGCCAGAGAAAAATTCTTTTTTAATTTCATAAATTTTTTGAAAAATTTTGAAGCAAATTCAAAAATAAAAATTTTTTTAATTTCCAGTTATGCAACATATTTTAATGAGGGAAATGACATCGGAGGATGGCAGTTTAAGTTTATATGCCATGAAAAAGATACGACCATATAATAATTTGACAAATTTAATGCTCCATAACTTTTTCCTAGAAGCATCATTCTTGGTATCATTTGATAGCCCTAAGTGTCTTCTATTTTCCTGTAAAATTTCAAAAAATTTCGTTGTCTCATGGGTAACTCATAGGCATTTCCTAATTCTTAGGATCTTACTTAAAAATTCCCATCCTTTTAATTTCTCTTCACATTCCGCAATTTTACCTTAAATTCCTTTTCCTTTTCATTAGGCAGTAGGGATGTGCGAGATTCTCGGTTCTCGATTTTCGACTCATGAAATTTTTTGGGTTTTTAGGTCTCGCTTCTCGGGGTCATTTATCGGTCTCGGTTCTCGGTAAAATCATTTCTCGCACATCCCTATCAGGCAGTCATTACTATCAGCCGCATATTTCGCTTGACAGTTCCCTATAAAAGCCAAGGAGATTACAGCTAAAGAAGAGAAGAGCATCCCATCCGTCCAACTTCTCTCCTCCCGCCCTTCTCTTCTCCATCTCATCCATTTTCTCTCGATCAGTTCGCTCTCCTCCGTCTGATCCCTTGCAACGCCGGCGGAGAAGGAAATTCTTCACCCTCCTTTTTCCGCTCTATCACAAAATATGTATGAAAATATGTACATATGTATGTACTATATAGAAAAACCCGAAAATATGTAAAAATATGCAAATAAAAAAATCCCAACTTTTGTTCGTAAAACGAAAAAGAAAGTGTTTTTCCTAATATTTCCGAAATTTTTTTTAGATTTCTTAATAAAAAATATTAATTAAAAATAAATTTTTACTTTTAATAATTTATATAAATTTTATTTAAAAATAAATTAAATTTTTATATAATTTTGGCAACGGCTTCTTTTAAGAAAACTTCAAATTCATTCTCAAGCTTTCGGATTTCACATTGTCACAATATGAAATTTCAAATGTTCTTCAAGCAATTAAGAACAGACCAAAAAAAAGAGAAAAACTCAAAGCAATTGGGCATATACAAAATAAAAAGCACCCAGAAATTTATAAAAAAATGGAGGATCATTTTGCCACTTCTTTAGATCCAAAACGAATCAATTGTGCATTTTTGAATTTTGGACAAGCATTGGCAAAACGTCTGAAATTTGCGCATGAAAAGTTTACAAAATTAGCTAATGAGCATAAAAAAGAATGTGGCAAAGATCCGCATAGGCATTATAAAATTTTGCAAAATCCTTTCATTTCTGTTGACAACACATTAATGTCGATCCAGTGGTGTTTTTTTTCGCCGCCAGGAAATTTTTTTGCAAATTCTAGGTGAAATTTGAGATGAAAATTGAATTTATTTTGTTGATTTTATAAAAGTAAAAATTTTCTGCAATTTTTTTTTTGAAATCTTAAGCAATTTTTCTTAACAAATTGCGTTAAAATTCTCAAAAAAAATTCACGGCAGCGCCGTTAGGCGCCGCCGGACCAGGGACGGGCGAAGCTCGGCTTAGCACTCGAAGCCGAAGGCGAAGCCCCATTTTTCGAAGCACGAAGTTCGAAGCCCAAAAACCCTGAAGTTTTTGAAGCACGAAGCTCGAAGTTTTTGGAAAAATAATTTTTCCCTAACAAAATTTTAGTGGGTCGTAAAAATTATTTGTAACAAAAATTAGGATCATATCTAGGCTGTACGAGGCCGAAAATTTCACTAGATTCGAGACCGAGATCGAGCAAAAGAGAATTAGCGTAATAAAATAAATATGGAGGGCTAACTAAACCCAAAATTCCGTCCGTACCGGAAGTATTCATATTTTGGGATTTTCTTTTTTTCGGGCCCGGCACACTTCCCAAATTTCTGTCGAATGTCTTTTGGAAAAAAAACAAAAAGTCAAGATTCTAATGAATTGATATGAAAATGTCCAAACATTAAAAATGTTGGTGCAGCGAACTTTGTTAACAGATTTAGGCAAAAAATGAAAACTTTTAGCGATTTTGAGCCTATTTTTTAAGAAAAATTGGGTGTTTTAGGCGTTGGGGGTGAAAAGTGTACGCAAAAACAGGTAAGGAAACCAAGAGCACAACCCACTAAACCACGCATGTGACATATTTGAAAGCTGTAGCCTTGGGTAAAGCACATTAATATATGTAAATTTAAAAAACAAATAATTAATTTAATTTATGCATAATATCATTTTTAGACGTGTTCAAATTTTGCAAAGACCTTCTTACATTTGTCCAGAAAAAAATTGAAGAACATAAAAAATCTGTATTTGATAAAATGAATCTTCAAGTTAAAAATGTGGCAACAGAAATGAAAGAATTTAAAAATTTGAATTCCATTCTTAAGTTAGTAGAAGATAAGGAAAACTCAAAGGCATTGGAAAATTTTTCATCAGATTATAAGGGAAAAAATTTATCTCAGAAAAAAGAGGTATTAAACGAACTGTTGGCAATTTTAATGAAAATCTACATTTGGACAAATTTTATATGAAACGATAGAGAATTTGGAAAATTTGCCGGAAGACCGCGTGAAGTACGATGAAAATGAACAATTGCTAAGCATTTTGTTATCATTTGCCAAACATTTGCTTAAGCGGCTCTATGAATTTCTTGAAAGGTTTGTAAATTAAGCGCTTGGGATAATTTGCCACATTTGGCCAAAAGTCTCTGCCGTTGGTTAAAATTTAAAAATGGTTTAATTAATTCTGATATAAATGGGAACTTACAAAGGAAGGTCCCCAGGTGTCCGTGGGATTTCCAAATGAAATTTGGTGGGTGGATAGAGCACCCATGGTTTCTTAAGAAAAATATTTTTATTTTCTGCGAAATGAGCACGAGTGCCGAGTTATGACGTGCCAAAGTTTTTTAATGAATAAACAAATTAAAAAATTGTTTGGACACCTCTGCAGAGTTCAGTGGTGCAGCGGTAGTGCGCTATTCAGTGTTTTCTGGACCCAGGTTGGATCTCCCACATACATTTTCATTTTTTAATTTTTATTTTTGCTTTTTATGCCAAAGTCAATTATCATTATCACAAAAAAAAATTTTTTTGATTTAAAATCTTATTTTTTTTAATCCATTTTGACAAATAAATTACTCATAAAGTTTTAGACAAAAATTAATTTGTTTTTAACTGAAAGGATATTTATTGCACCATTATTTTTAATGAATTTTTTTAATTAAATAAAATTAAAAATAAAGATTTTATTTCATTAAAAATTCTTTTTATAAATGACTTTACATAAAAAAGCAAAAGTAAAAATTGTAAAATGTATTAGAACGCAGAGGATTCGAACCTGGGACACAAAAAAATTTTACCTAACACACTACCTCTGCACCATCAGATGCTTTTAAGTGAACAAAATAATTGTTCCTTTTCTTTAATTAGAAAAAATAAAAACTTTGGCACGTCATAACTCGGCACTCGTGCTCATTTCGCAGAAAATAAAAATATTTTTCTTAAGAAACCATGGGTGCTCTATCCACCCACCAAATTTCATTTGGAAATCCCACGGACACCTGGGGACCTTCCTTTGTTAGAATTTTTAATTACTTTTTAAGAAATTTAACCGAGAAAAGCAAAATCAGTGATGACTTTGATTTTGTGCAAACACTTCAAACAGTTGCCGAAGAGAGCACGGAATTAAAGGCGGAGAAACGGCAAAAGTCAATTAAGGCTAAAGATAATGTGAACTTGTTTCAATTGCTTTTCTCATTAGCAATTCGTTTGTGCTTACTAATTGACGAAAAAGAAAAATTGGCAAAAAAATATTTGCCAAAATTCGTATTCGCATTGAAAATGTGCACAAAAGAAACTAGGTAAAAATAAAATTGATTTTTAATTTTTTATTTCGATTTTTATTTTATTAAGCAATTAAGGGTTGGGAAATTTTAAATGAAAAAGGGTGAAAAAATAGAAATAAAATTCCACTTGTATTAAGAATTTTAATTATATTGGTAAATTAACTTTATTAATTAAGCTGTAACAATTCGAACTCTTTGAACACAAAATGAAAATTGATGGTAAAAATGTGCACATAAATTTAAGAAATTGGCATTTGCCTTATTTTGTGTATAAGGAAAAAGAAGATGAATTTAAAATGGAAAAAGAGGAAGGTCATTTTTGAAAATTATCTATTAGTTAATTAATTAATTGATTAATGTTATTTTTTAATAGTGGAAGAGAACATAGGAAAATTGGAAGGATTGGTGAAATTGGTAAAGCCTAAAGATGAAAAAGACATGGGTAATTTTAATAATTATTTAAAATTAAATGTTTATTTTTAATAATAGTGGGCAACATTTTACTAAACTTGAAGCAATTACATCAATCTCAAGAGAAAAACCAAAAATTGAAAGATGAGGAAGACCAAGGTACTTTATATTTAGGGATTATTTTTAGTTCATCAATTAATTTAAATATATTTTTTAATAGTGAAAATTCTGAGAGCAAAATTAGGGATAAGTTAAAAGAAAAACAAACAAAGTTACTAGCAAAAGATGGATGAGAAAGAAAAAGAATTTGTTTAAGTTTCCTTGGTACATATTTTAAATTTCAAAAACATCATTTGGTCATTGGTCATAGAAAAACGAAATGCCAAAATTAAAAAAAAAATTTAAGAATTTTTATTTTGTATTGGTCAAATTCGCCCTGTTCATTGTATTAGGACAAAACTGTGACTTGCTTCTATATATATCTTTTTTACATTGCTTTTTCTGATTTTTCATGCTTACATATATTTTGTATAAACTTTTTGTTATCCGAATATTTTATTGCTAACTCTCAGAGAGCTAGAACATTGTCCTGTTTTAGAGCTTCCTTTTTTGTGCCTTTGAATATGGGTAAAGATTTTCAAAATTTTATTTTTCAAAGAAAATTAAAATTACAATTTTGGCTGGGCATAACTGGATTTTCAATTACGGAAACCCGTAATCCGTCATTACTTGGGCCCAACCGTAATTTCCGTAATCCGTAATCTGTAATTAATTGGTTTTTCATAGTTTTCGATTTGCCATTCCCAACAAAAAATTCATTTATCTTAAAAAACTTGAAAAAATTTATTGGTAGCTTTTTTAAATCAAGAATAGAGAAAATTTCAAAAATAAAACTTTTTTTTTGCGTTTGGATATAAAAATAGGAAAATTAAAATTAATATTTTTGACAACCCAATTAAAAATAACAGTAAAATTAGGCAAAAAAATCTCATTGGTTTTCCAAATATAAACTAAATGATTTGTACAAATTAATGATAGTTTTTTCCCAACAAAAGAGCTTCTCTATCATTAAGGTGTCTATCTCACGATGCTTTCCGTGTGTTCGCTTTTGTACCCAAATGGCCCTCATTAACAAATTTATGCCATTCCCTATTTCCTGTTTAAACTTTTAAAGGCGATGCTTTTGAGGGCAGTAAAAAATTTTTAATTCTTTGACTAACTCATTTATGACTTAAACAAGGTTTTGTCAATTGTTTATTATTTCTCGAAAATTCATGGACCCTTGGTTTCGGGGGGAGGGGGGCTGAAGTCAAAAATTCGATTTTTTAGGGTTGTATTTTTCTTATTTCATTCGATTTTTAGGGGGTATTTTTCTTTTTTTGAAATCCCGAATTAGGGGGTTGTATTTTACAAAATTTTTAGCCGTTTTTCGCCAAAAAATTACTATTTTTGCCAAAGCGTAACTGGGTTTTCAATTACGAAAATCGCTAATACGAAATAAGGACATTGATGATTAGGGTTCGAAATTGTATGGGCATGGCAATAAAATACGTGCCGAAAATGCCGAAATACGTGTACATAATAAAATTGCTTTCAAATTAAGCGGCGTAAATGTCGCTAATAATTTTTCATTATTTTTTTTTAATTTAATATAACAGAAAATGAATTGGTCCGGCTTTGATGTGAAGTCGGCACTTCATGTAGCGCGTGATTGCTTTCAGAACATTTTGTTCTTGCTTTACACAATGTTTCTCACAATTTGCGCTTTTCCCATGTTGAAGTTGGCTCGAGAACGCTTCACGCTGTACATTTTGGTCAGCAAAGTGCGTTCGTGTACAATAATGGCCATTATAAAATAGACAAACAAATTTTTTTTGTCATTAAATTAATTTTACAAAAAATAAAAAAAAATTTTTGTACCATTGGCAAAAACATAAAAAATTTCATAATTCTCATAAAAATTTAAAAATATCATCAAATTTAGCTTTTTATTCTCTTATCCAGTGCTTCTTTAGCGTGCTGGGTCGTTTCGTAAAAGCCGTCACTTTAGCAAATTTTTCGACAAAACATGGCATAACTTAGCTTAAAGGCAATCAAATTTTACATTCTTGGTATCATTAGATATCCAAGCTTTTTCTCTATCCGCCTGCAAAATAGAAAAATTTGGTCAATTTAGAAAAAGTTGTATGAAAATAAGTAATATTCTGCCATAACTTATGTTAAATTTGATAATTTTATTTGAAGTTTTGCAAGCTAATAGAGAAAAAGCTTGGCTATCGAATTGTACCAAGAATGTATAATTTGATTGCCTTTAAGCTAAGTTATGCCAGGTTTTGTCGAAAAATCGCTAAAATGGCGGCTTTTACGAAACGACCTAGCACCCTTCTTTAGTATCGGTACCGCGCCGCTGCTACTGTAAAGCCGGTGCTGGCACTAAAACGAGTTTTCCGGGAGAGCGGGAATTAAAAAGCCAATAATTATTAGAGACCGAAAATTTCAAATTTTTGAGTCCCTCCCGCTGCAGGATTAGAACTCAAAAGTTTTGCGGGACGGGATCCAGCCGGGATTAATAATGCGTTTTAAAAAAGCGCGGAATTACGGACTGGGATCCCGAAAAAGCCACGCGCGGGATCTCGTCCCTACTCCGTGCTCTAATAATTATCGTCAAACAAACACACAATTTCAGTACTTACGTCGTTTACATACCATAAAAAATAGTTTAAAATTCGAACAAAAAGCCGAAAATTCAAATTTCAAAAAAGCTTCGAAAAATTTTTGTTTTCAAAAGTAATGAAAACATGTTTCCAAGGGGTTTTCAGGGTAAATAATTAAAAATAAATTTCTAAAGACCTCTTAGAATTAAAAAAATAATAATTTTTAATTTAAAAAAAATCATAGTTAACAAAAAAAAAATTTTTATTTAAAAAAATTAAATTTTAATTACCTTAGAATAATGAAGACTAAAGACTCAATAATTATCATAAAAAAATTTCTTTTAAAAAATAAAAAGATCACGAATCCGGCATCCATTCCGATCAATTCCGAACCCCGGACCCGAATTCGAGCAAAATGTCAAAAACTCAATTTTCGACTTTCACAGTTTTGTTCAAACTTTTTGTTTAATAAAATCGAACTGAAGTCAATAAAATGATCATTTAAACCAAACGGAAAATCGAAAATGTTGTTTTTGTTCGTATTCGGATCCGGAGTTCGGAATTTGTCGAAATGGATGCCGGATTCGTGACCAGTGACCCCGAAAAAACCTTTGGAAACATGTTCTGCAACATTTACAAATTGAATAAAACTTCCAATTAATCCAGATTTCTTGTCCTTTTTTAGATTGGTCCTACAATGCTCGTCATCGTGACAAGAGTGTTGTTGAGCACCCAAGCGCTCTACGGGCTTAATTTGCTCACCCTGGCGAGACCCTTGGTGAATGTTTTATCGTATTTCGCTGGCTTTGGTTTTGTTGGCATGCGTTTGCATATGGTCGCAATGGCTGCAAACCGTGCCCATGCCGTGCTCTTCCCAATTCATTACGCACAAAAATTCACAAAAAAGTGAGAAAATAAATATGCTTTCATGTATGCCTACCCCAAATATGATGCGTGCACAAGGTAAACAAGGGAAAAGCATAACATATAACGTGCTGCTTACCGGGATCATGCCCATCCACTTGCATTGGGAACAGTGCATTGTCCCATGGAGCTTTCCACCTATTTCCGTAGCTTGGACCAAATGGATCTGGTAAAAGTACCAGTATGAAATTGTTAGCCAAAACAAGACAATGGATATGTATGTTTGTTTGTATGATGTTAGGTCAAATCCCCTAAAAAGTATCAATGGGAAAAAAGGGCGCCCGGGAAATGATGCGTCAGTGGAAAGTTTATTGTCATAAAACCAAGTTCCTTGCGTTTTCGAGGTCATTGAACAAGAATGCAGGTATCCATTTCGGCCAATTTCGAACCCCGGAACCCGAACTCGAACAAAGTGTTTTAATGCTATTTGCAGAATAATAAAGCGATGTTTAGCCTTAAATCAGCATAACTTTTTTCTTAGCTGGGAGCCAAGACAAAACAAGGATATTTTATGTTTGTACGGTGTTAGGTCAAATCCCCTTAAAAAGTATCAATGGTAAAAAAATATCAATGATAATACTAGTTAAAATTTAATTATTCTTTTAATGTTATTTGCAGAATAATAAAGCAATGACTTAACCGGATTTAATCAAATCTAACTGAATAATAGAGAAATCTTTGCTTTATTTAATTTTTAAAGAAAATAAATTTATATTTAGTTTTTTTCTGAAAAGTTATCAAAGAATTAAATGTTTCATATTTTATGGTCTAAGAAAAATTTAAATAACTTACTTTAGTTTAATTTAATTTAATTTGAGCCGTCATGATTTTTTATTTTGCAATTTGGAAGCCAAAGACCAAGATTTTGGGACATTTTATAATTTAGTAAACTTACGGTTAGATAATTAAATAAAAAATTATTAGTAAAATCATATTTATTCACTAATCCATAAATATGTATTGTAGAACATAAAAGGTAACTCGCCCGGTGGGACTCGAACCCACGACCCCAGCAATCCGTGCCGTGCTCTAACCAACTGAGGTACGGGCGCCTCTTTTAGAGGTTCTCTCAGGTCCTTTATCCCACTTTCTCCCACACTCCGTTCCTTCTGGCATCACATTCCGCCTCCCTCGGAAGACCGGTCCCTCGGGCTCTCCTTGGCCCTTCACCGACGGACTTGGACTCTCCTTGGTCCAGTGGTCCCGGCAGTGTGGAGGGGATCCACCCAGGAGCGCCATGTAGAACATAAAAGGTAACTCGCCCGGTGGGACTCGAACCCACGACCCCAGCAATCCGTGCCGTGCTCTAACCAACTGAGCTACGGGCGCCTCTTAGAGGTTCTCTCAGGTCCTTTATCCCACTTTCTCCCACACTCCGTTCCTTCTGGCATCACATTCCGCCTCCCTCGGAAGACCGGTCCCTCGGGCTCTCCTTGGCCCTTCACCGACGGACTTGGACTCTCCTTGGTCCAGTGGTCCCGGCAGTGTGGAGGGGATCCACCCAGGAGCGCCATGTAGAACATAAAAGGTAACTCGCCCGGTGGGACTCGAACCCACGACCCCAGCAATCCGTGCCGTGCTCTAACCAACTGAGCTACGGGCGCCTCTTTTAGAGGTTCTCTCAGGTCCTTTATCCCACTTTCTCCCACACTCCGTTCCTTCTGGCATCACAGTATACTAGTTAAATTAAGGTCCGTTTTCGTTCAATGTGTAATTTTGCATCTGTTGGCTGCTCTTTCTCTTCCATATTATCAATGTGAATTTCATTAATTAACTCATATTAGAAGTTATTTTGTTGTTTTTTAGATAGTGACGCCTATTTGGGGTGGGTCGAAAAAAGAATTGAAAAACTAAAATTCAAAAAAAAACAAAAAAATATATCAAAAGCCAAGCTAATTACACTCTTTAAAAAAAGAAATTTCTGGCCAATTTTCATAATAAATTTGATTGGATTTAAGTTTTGAAAGTTTGTTGGCGGTGAAAAAACTCTGTAAATTTAAAAAACGAGAAATTTCGACCCATCCCTGGCCCCCTCTTATTTTCAGTTGGCTAATTTTGGGCTATGTACAACGAAATAAGAAAAATGCACATGCATTTCAAAAAAATAATTTCCTCAAATTAAGAAAAAAATTTTAGATTTTTGGGTTAAATTTTTTTTTTAAATTTCTTAATTATTGATTGAGAATTATTTTTATTCAAAATCAAATGGGTTGATAATGAATGATTAAACCCGATACTTTAATTCTTAAGGAATTTTTAATATCAACAATTATTTAAACCTTATTGGTTATTTTCTATTTGTGTCAAAGACAATTTCCATTAATTTAAATGTTATTTAATGTTATTTAAAAATGAAAATTTTGAAACCGATTTTAAGCATCGATGCACAAAATTGTCATAACCGCATAAACATAACATATTTCAGGGCTCCCATCCGTCCTTGAATGGCAAGGACGTCCTTGAAATTGGGCCCTCTTTCTTGCAAATAAAAAATGTCCTTGGATGCCAAGGACGTCCTTGAAAATGAACATTTAGAAAAGTTTTAAAAAAATTCAAAGAAATTTGAGAAATCTTTGTAATTTTCAACGATATTTTGATTATATTATGGCATTATGTCAATTTTTTTGCTCATAGTTGAGAATTATTATTTATTATTATTATTATTAATATGGTATTAGGAATCTTTCTTGAATAAAATGTAATTTTTTTCTCATGATTGAGAATTTTTTGAAATTTTATTGCATAAAGTCACTTTTTTCTTAAAAAATTAGCCCAAAATCGCAAATTTTGGTCATTTTTGGACAAAAACCTGTAAACAAATCGCATTAAAAATTACAAATTTTTCCCGGCGGCGCCTATCGGCGCCGCCGGACCCCCCCCCCCACTGTTCAACAAAATTTTTGGAAAAAGCGCGCCGCAAAAAAAGCGTTTTTAAAGCAGAAAAAAAGGCGTCGCAAATTAGGAAAATGATCAGTGAAAACTAGAGTGGTACGGGACCGGGAATTTTGGGAAAAACCGTGACCGGTAATTCTCGCCCAGACCCGGTCCCGTCCCGACACACCGTAGTGAAAACAAAAAAATTGGAAAAAATTCATTCCGGTGAAAAATACAAGCCATTTGAATAAATTTTAACCATTTTTCATTGCATATAATAAAAATTTTAAATGTCCTTGGATTTCATGAATTTTCCCCACTATGTCCTTGAAAATCGGCATACCCGTCCTTGGAAACGGAGGATGGACGATGGGAGCCCTGACATATTTAGTTATCCATTTTGCCTTCAGTTTTTGGGCACAATTTTCTGCTGTTTTCATTTTTCTATTTTAATTCCCTCTAAAAAGCGCAAAATCGAAATTGGCACGCTGCCAGTGGCAGCACGGCACAACAACAAAATTCGGCTTCTTCTTCGGACCGGGACAGTGTGCGCATCACTGTGCTATGCTTTGCGGCACAAATCATTCACTGTGCTTTTCCTTGCTCAATGTTTCATCCCGAATCAAAGCGTTCAACTACTTTCTGAACTGTGATGACTATCCAATTGGACAACAGCTGTATTTTCTACACCAACTGATCACATCATTGTATTATGTGTCGGATGAGGCAAATTTATTTTTTTTAAAGTGCTGGGACCAGCAGGGGAGACACAAAAATTTTAGGGTTCAGCGTGTTCGAATTCGAAAATTTGGGAGTAGTTCAGAAATTTTTTGTTTCAACTTTTGGGTTTCGAAAATTTCTTTGTGGTCTGTTTTCGGGTTTTATGCCGTTCGATTGGTTTCACTCACCCCGGGCTTTGGGATTCACTGGAAACTAGTACAAAGGCAACTCATGCAAAAAAAAGCCTAATCCTAGGCCGAAGCAAGTCTAAGCCTAGGCCTAGCCGAAAGTTTAGGCCTAAGCGCCTAAGTCTAAAGGCCTAGCCTAAGACTATGTACGAATTGTCCTTTCTACGATTTGGCATGGCACCGGCTTTGGCATTGTGCCATTCTGGAATTTTTCGCCACTGCTCCCTATTTATACCATTCATAATAATTAGTTCAGCTACTTTTGATGGCCCTTTCAAATGATATGCGTGCCCAATTTGCGAAAATCGCCCACAAATTGGTCCCATTTTGGAAGACAAATGCCTCAAGGACAGCAGCAACGGCACAAACAGTGGCCGGCACAATCCGATACAGTAACCAGATACAGAATGTCAATAATGTCCGTGCCGGAGGGAATAACAGTCGCTGGACATCCAACAGCAGAATGCTCGATCATATAGATGATAATAAAAAAAAGTTTTGCCCGCGGATACCCCTCCCCCCTCCCCGCGCGCTCATCCCAAATCCTGGAAAACCCGAAATCATTGACCGTCAAAAAAAACGTCCAGCAGATTGAAGGTTGGCTCTATACATCACTTTTTCCACCGAAATCGATTTTTTCCCATCGTTCAGTCATTACTCAACCAGGGCTGGGCGTAATTACGGGTTACGAATTACGGAAGTTATGGCATTTTTGGACCCCCATAATGACGGATTTCCGTAATTGAAAATCCAGTTACGCTCAGCAGCCCTGCTGAGTACTATCCCTAATTAGGCAAAAAAATGACTGTATATTAAATTATCTTTTATCAATTAATTCAATCACTGAATGAATTTATTCATCTGTTAATTGCACTTTCTTTTTCTCCATCCCATTTTCTTGAATTTTAATCCGCCTCCTTTCGAAAATTTATTTTTTGTACATCAATTTGCCATTGTTTGTTTCTTCTTTCTTTGCCAATGCTTTTAAGTTGCCGAAATTACAACGGTTCTGAATTATTTTTGGCCAATGTTTAATCCAAAATATTTATTTAATTAATTCAAAATGTTTCATTTTTCATAGCAGCCGGATACAGGAACTCACTTTGAAGAATTGAAGATTCTAAAATGTAAAATATTTTAAGCATTCATTTAGCATTAGGGTGCTAGCAGGAAACAAATAACTGCAAGGCCTACTGTATTTATTTGCAATTTTTCAATGGATTTTGGACCCGAATGATTGGACATTTTTAAAATATCATTTTTTTTTAAATTTTTTATAAAATTAATAGAAAATTCGAAATTTCTCTACATTGATAAGTTATCTAAAAAAAATAAAATTCAAAATTTAGTTAGGTTGTTTTTCTCTAAAAATTAATAAAATTAGATTGTTATTTTTGCTAACTCATTAAAAATACCATTTTTAGCCGTTTTCAGATGTTTTTTAAAATTTAACGAAACAAATTTGAACAAAATAGAGAATTTCAACATTAATTTAGAAATTTATGCCCATATTTTTGCAATTTATGTCAATATTTTCGTCCACCCTTTTTGGTGGTTTCTAGCTAATATCCTACAGTATACTAATCAAGTGCCTATTGTTACATAAATAAAATATTTTTTGAAATTTAAAAAATATTTTTTGAAAAAATACAATAAAATAGTGACTTTTGGTAAGCGGTTGCAGTTGCAATTGTCAAAATCTTTCAGCACACACAGTGATGAACAATCTCCCACGCAAATGTTATTCACGTCGTCCCAACTGCATTGTTCACAACAAATTGGGACCAACAGAAATGGCAGAAGTGCCAAAAGAAAAATGAATTGAGTTTTCATTTGTAGTAAGCCAATGGTTGGTTTTGATTAAATGTTTTATTTGAAAATTTTTCTCGTTTTTATATGTGCCAGCAGACAGAAATTTCAAATTTTTAATTAAAAAATGAAAAGAATAATAAAGAAAAGCACTTTTAAAACCAAAATCAAATACAATGAAAGTATGGATGAATAATATAATAATTAATTGTTTAGTCTTTTCCATAAATTTCTATTTTTTAATCAAAAAAAGAAAAGAATGACCAGGAAATAATTTTATTTAAAAAAATGTACAATTAATAATTTTACCAGTGATTTCAATTTTTAATTAATGAAAAAAAATTGCGAGAAATAATAAAAGAAAAATGAACGAATACATACTTGTTTTCGAATTCAGGTCCGGGATTTGGAATTGGTCGCAATGGGTGCCGGATTCGTGCCCAGCAACCCCGAAAACCTTTGGAAGAATATTTTCATACTTTTAAAAATTAAAAATGCATAGGCATTTGGAAAAGTATTGGAATTTAAGTACCAAATCTTTTCTTGGAGTTCATTTTTACCAAATTGCCTTTTTTCGCTTCTGATCAATATAAGCTGACAATGCGTAATTGCAACTCAATTTAATCTTTAAAATTAATTTGAAATTAATTAAAATTTTGACAAAAAGAAATTACAAAAATTATGAAAAATTAAAAAAATATTTTTAAAATAATAAAAGCAATTATTACGTTTTATAGACAATCACTGACTTTGTATTTTTTTTTGTAATAAATTAATTAAATTTAAATTAAAATTAAATTAATCAATAATAATAAAAAAATATTATGTCAATTGCATATAATAAATTATTATGAAAGTGCATATAATTGTATTGCACATGGCATGGAAAGAATTAATAAAGAAATGATGTGACAAAAAAAAGAATTGCACACAAAGGATGGGAAATATAAGGCAAGAAAAGAAAAAGAGTATTTTAAGGTTCGAAATATAAGGCAAAAGAAACAGAAAATTTTAATATGCGAAATATAAGGCAGGAAAAGAAACAGAAAATTTTAATATGCGAAATATAAGGCAGGAAAAGAAACAGAGAATTTTAATATGCGAAATATAAGGCAGGAAAAGAAAAAGAGTGATTTTATTTTTAAGCATTAATGTGTAGTATTCATTCATCATTCGTTTGCCAAGGGCTTCTTTCTATGGCATAATAACGCACGTGCACACAATGCCAAACAATGACTGATGGACGGCATTAATATGGGCCATGGCACAAGCAGAAGCCATCATTCTAAAAAATTATTTGCATAAAGCCAAATACATTTCTTAAGCAATTCTTAAAATGTATGTAGCATAGAACCTATTCAAAATCAAGCTAATAACTTAGAAATTTTTTAAGAGGTGCAGCTAAAAGTTTCAAATGTAATCAGGAGAAGTCTTTAAAGGTTTTAAATTTTTTTGCAGATTTTTCAAGCAAAAACAATTTTTTTTGATGTTTTTGAAGATTTTTAGCGCATATTTTTAGGGTTTTGGCTATATTTTGTGTAAAATTTTTTTCTTTTTTTGTTTAGTGCTTAATTTTGGAATTTTTGATATAGATAATTAAGTGCTTAATTCACCTTTTTGGTGCTTAAAAATCCTGTCCCAACATATGTAGATTATTAATAAAAGAATTTAGAAAAAAAACGCAAGCAAAATATCATTTTTTAATTAAAATTTAGAAAAATGCAACCAAATTTCAATTTTCTAATTGTTCTGATTTTATTCGGTGTTTCCATTTGTACGGCTTCATCTTACACTTGGAAATCAGAGCCTAATTTGGCCAACAATGTACAAACGTTTGCCAAATTTATGGATGATCTTTATGTGGAATACAAGAAGACTGTAAAAATGGGTCAGTTCAATGCAAAATGTAAAATAAAAAATATATTTTAGTGAAATTTACCAGCAAAAAAAATTATTATTTTTTTGGATTTGTTTTTTTGGATATAAATACACTTTCAGACACAATTCTACGAAATCCGTCAACGATATTATTGACTAATTACTCAGACAAGCAGAAAAGGACAGTGTTCAATTTGACATTTGTAAAATGTGTGGCGGAAATTGCCTATTTCCAAGTGCTTAGCCAAAACGACGATTCAAAAGATGCTTATCTGAATTTAAAAGTGGCCATTCTCCATGAAGTACAATATGCTAAAGATGAATTTGTTGGTTTTTTGCATTTTGACCAAACACTTGGCCAACAGCACTTTTTCGTTTTTTAATTTGTAAATATAAAAAAAAATTATTTAATTGGCTTAAGCCTCAAAATTCAATTACCAGAGAAAATATCTTTTTTATTTCATAAATTTTTGTAAAATTTTGAATCTCAAAAAAATTTTTTTTTAATATTTTTAAAATAAATTTTTCAGTTTTGCCGAATATTTCAATGAGAAAAATGACATCGGAGGATGGCAGTTGAAAACCCTTTTAACTGCATTTAAAGAATTGTCAAAAAGGAGAGGCAACCAGAGACGAAAATGGGTAGAAAATTACCTTTTGTTTAATTATTAAATAATTATTTAAATTTATATTTTTTTAGAATTTTTCCATTTAAAATTATTCAAATTGACAAAAGAGGAGGAGAAGAAGCCCATTTTTGGACTCAAAAATTTTTAAAGAAAGATAAAAATTTCGAAGAAGACGACTAAAAGCGAAAAAAATAAGGATCGATCGTTTGGTGGATTAAAAAAATTCACCCTTAAAAATCGATGGCACATTCGGTATTGTATTGACGTAGGATTTCGAGAGCATGCGCTGAGCAGAAGACAATCATCCGATGTCCATTTAAAATTTGGTTGAAAATGACCCGATTTTGAAGAGCATTGGGAATGACAATATTTTCAATTGGCAAAGCATCAAGACCAACATCACCGACCTTTTAATTTTAGTTATTAAATTTAGTTATTTAAAAAATTTTTATTTAAACCATTTACACTAAAATACACCTCTTCGTGATGCTTTCTTTTTGCTATGTTGAATTTATTTCGCATGTTTACGGCGCTTGGTGCGTTTACACGCACATCGACCGGAAGTTCAGCCCGAACATTTCGGACAATGTTTCGACTGGTTGTCGGAAAATCACTTCGAGCCTCTTGGCGAATTTGCTCAATTGGCCAACAAATTGCAAAAAAATTCAAAGACGAAATTTTTAAAGAAAAACAAAAACCAAAAGTTGTGCACCAAATTCTGCAATTGGCCTTCTCATTTGCCGCCCGAGTCATTCTCAGCATAGTGTAAAACATGCCACGCCATTTGAACACAAGCTCGCCCAGGACAGTAAGGGGGACGTTTTGGGCATTTCCAGTATTCCCAGCCTTGCTCGATTCGAGAGTCGCTCTCATAAGCATATTCGAACCCAAGACGAGAAAGGAGAATTTTGCCACGGTTGGATTTCGCTTCTTCAAATCGAACAAGAGCCATTTTTGGTTGCAGTAAACGAATGAATTTTCATATCGTTCATTTTTATGCATTGCAAAAACTAGATAAGGACTAAACAAATATGCAAATAGGCAGGCACTCGAGAACGCATGGGAACGATGGCGAGATAAGAAGTTTGAGAAGTAAATTTACTAATAATATTCAACAGTTGTTATTAACCAGGGGTGGAGCGTGCACAAAAAAGAAAACCGCAGTCGCGCATTCAAATTGCCGCGGCCGCGACCGCGGATCGCACAAAAAAAGAAACGCGGTCGCGCATTCAAATTGCCGCGGCCGCGACCATTTTATGCATAAAAAGACGAAAATGTTGCGCATTCAAATTGCCGCGGCCGCGACCGCGGATCGCACAAAAAAAGAAACCGCGGTCGCGCATTCAAATTGCCGCGGCCGCGACCACGGATCGCGCAAAAAAAGAAACCGCGGTCGCGCATTCAAATTGCCGCGGCCGCGACCGCGGATCGCACAAAAAAAGAAACCGCGGTCGCGCATTCAAATTGCCGCGGCCGCGACCACGGATCGCGCAAAAAAAGAAACCGCGGTCGCGCATTCAAATTGCCGCTTTTACTTATAAAATATTGAACTTAAAAAAATGCAAAAATTAGTAAATTAATACAAAAAAAATTCCTTTTACGCGAATTTTGCACATGAAAGATTTTTACATTTTGGTATTTTCCAAAAATTTTCGGTTTTTTAGTGTGTAGTTTTAAAACCTAAATTAAGGACTGTATTTATTCAATGTATACTCATTCATCTGATGGCCATCATTTCAGTTCCATTTTATAATGGTAAATTCATTTTCAACTTTGAAACAATTTTGGTTATTTTTAGATTTTAACCGATACCAAGGGTGGGTCAAATGGCAATTTTCTAATCCCAAGAGATTTTAAAATACATTTTTTTCGCTAAAACCCCGGCCGCGACCCATTTTATGCATGATTTGCATATCGCGGTCGCGCATTCAAATTGCCGCGGCCGCGACCGCGGATCGCACAAAAAAGAAACCGCGGTCGCGCATTCAAATTGCCGCGGCCGCGACCACGGATCGCGCAAAAAAAGAAACCGCGGTCGCGCATTCAAATTGCCGCGGCCGCGACCGCGGATCGCACAAAAAAGAAACCGCGGTCGCGCATTCAAATTGCCGCGGCCGCGACCGCGGATCGCACAAAAAAAGAAACGCGGTCGCGCATAGAAATACAACACGAAAAAAACATTAAAATAATCTGACAAAAATGGAATGGCATAAAATTCAATTGCCGCGGCCGCGACCACGGATCGCGCAAAAAAAGAAACCGCGGTCGCGCATTCAAATTGCCGCGGCCGCGACCGCGGATCGCACAAAAAAGAAACCGCGGTCGCGCATTCAAATTGCCGCGGCCGCGACCGCGGATCGCACAAAAAAAGAAACCGCGGTCGCGCATTCAAATTGCCGCGGCCGCGACCACGGATCGCGCAAAAAAAGAAACCGCGGTCGCGCATTCAAATTGCCGCGGCCGCGACCGCGGATCGCACAAAAAAAGAAACCGCGGTCGCGCATTCAAATTGCCGCGGCCGCGACCACGGATCGCGCAAAAAAAGAAACCGCGGTCGCGCATTCAAATTGCCGCGGCCGCGACCGCGGATCGCACAAAAAAAGAAACCGCGGTCGCGCATTCAAATTGCCGCGGCCGCGACCACGGATCGCGCAAAAAAAGAAACCGCGGTCGCGCATTCAAATTGCCGCGGCCGCGACCACGGATCGCGCAAAAAAAGAAACCGCGGTCGCGCATTCAAATTGCCGCGGCCGCGACCGCGGATCGCACAAAAAAAGAAACCGCGGTCGCGCATTCAAATTGCCGCGGCCGCGACCACGGATCGCGCAAAAAAAGAAACCGCGGTCGCGCATTCAAATTGCCGCGGCCGCGACCGCGGATCGCACAAAAAAGAAACCGCGGTCGCGCATTCAAATTGCCGCGGCCGCGACCGCGGATCGCACAAAAAAAGAAACGCGGTCGCGCATTCAAATTGCCGCGGCCGCGACCGCGGATCGCACAAAAAAGAAACCGCGGTCGCGCATTCAAATTGCCGCGGCCGCGACCACGGATCGCGCAAAAAAAGAAACCGCGGTCGCGCATTCAAATTGCCGCGGCCGCGACCGCGGATCGCACAAAAAAGAAACCGCGGTCGCGCATTCAAATTGCCGCGGCCGCGACCGCGGATATATTAATTTGGTTACCAACTTAATATACATATTTAAAAATGCCAAAATAGATACAAAATGGGTACTTAAACGCCGCGGATCGCGGTCGCGCTTCACTCTTGTTATTAACCCAATTAAATGTATTATTAATTAATTCACAAATTATTTAATTAATTTAATGTTTTAATAATCATGCATACCAATTGTCATTCATTATTTTAAATAGAATTTTCCCATTTCGAATTATTGATGCAAAAACATATTTTTGGACTCAGATGTTTTTAAGTGGAGGAGAAAAATTCAAGGAACAACCAAACTATAGAGGTAAATAATTTTTAATAAGTTTTCTAATAAATAATTTTATATTTATTTTTTCATTCAAATAATTTTTTTGTTTATTTAAAAGTTTAATTTTTCTTCTTTAATATTAATGTTATGGCCAAAAAATATTATAAAAAAATGATTTACCTTTTTTAAAACGCTACAAAATATTCTTTATTTCTAAAAATAGACGGAAAGAAAAAATATATAAATTAAAATCCAAAAAATAAAACAACAACATTGTTGTTGTTTTTTTTTAAATTTATTTTTTTGGTTGTTCTCCTAATAGCCTATTTAATTAAATCTATTATTAAACAATGCTTATGCTTTAGAAAACTTCAAATTTATTCTCCGTTTGTCTAATTACACATTGACACAATACGAAATTTCGAATTTCTTGAGGGTAATTATGAACACAAAATCCCAAGAGAAACCACCTGCTGAAATCTACACATTTCTCCATGACCATTTTGTCTCATTGGCATCAAAACAACAATCATCATCAACATGGATATGGAGGTGTTATGGCGTTACTCAAAAACAATTAAAATGGGTTACTCAAAAACCCATTCAAAATAAAAATATTTATATTAACTGATCAGAAGCAATCAAAGTTTTAATATTTGATTTCATTCGATAGTGCTAAATTTTCTCTATTAGCCTTCAAAATTTCAAAAAATTTTGTTGACTTTCAAAAAAGTTGTGGTCAGAAGAACGCAAAAAACAATGTTTTTCAAACACATTGGTCAAAAATTTTTTTGAACTTAACAAAAATTTTTTGAAATTATTTAGGCTAACAGAAAAAATTAATTAAGGCAATCGGAAGATAAAAATCAAAAATTTGGTTGTTTCTTAACAAAATGATAGTCAAATATTTTTATTTGGATGGTTTTTGAGTAACGCCCAATTTGGAGGTTTATGAGAATGACCTATTAAATACAGACACGGACACGGTGGATATGAATTGTCGGAACAATAAAAGCCACGGCTTCTCTAGGCCAATATTCGAACTTTTGATGATAATCTATCTAGTCATATAAAAAAATAAATTATCATCCTTAACAGTTTTTGTCCAATAATTAATTACTTAATTTATTTTCCATTTTTCGTCTTCATCACATCCATAACTTTGTTTCTGCTTTCATCGCGCTTCTCTGAAAGACCCGCACACAACAAATTATTATGATTATAAGCATCATCATGCTTTCATCAGTGATAACAATACACCGGCGGAAGGGTAATTAAAAGGGACGCGACTTTTAGTGACGAAAAAGTGCCAAAATAGTTGACTAAAATAGTGACGAAAAAGTGCCAAAAAAGTGACAAAATAGTGAAAAAAGTCCGCAATAGTGACATAATTTTTAGCCAAAAATTGAGCAAAAAATAATTTTTATTCACTGATTGCAGTTGCAAGTGAGCTACATTTCCTTTATAAAATTCTCTTAGCAAATATTCACATTTTTTAAATCAAAAATTTTGTCAAGAAAAAAAAATTTGGTGGAAGAATTTTTGAAAAAATTTTCCAATTCTTAGTGGTGTATTTTAAAAAATTGTTTTGTCGATTCTTAGGGGTGTATTTTTTTGAAATTTTTTTAGATCGATTCTTAGGGGTGTATTTTTTGATTTTATTGCATTTTTGTTAACAAATTTTCCAAAAAATGTAGAAATAGTGAAAAATAGTGACAAAACGCCAAAAAAGTGAATTTTCATTTAAGTGACGAAACGCCAAAATAGTGATTTCTAGTGACGAAAAATGACGTCCAAATGAAAAAATTTTAATGCATAAATGCGTTTTTTGAGCACCTTTCTTCAAATCAATCGAGCAAAAAAAGTTTTTCCACTAGAAATCGCGTCCCTAGTAATTAAATTGATAATTAATTAATTTGCAGACAAGGATTAGGGTTCATATCTTTTGGCCCGGACCAGGCCGTTTTCGCGTGGGCCCAGTTTTTGAACTATAATTTTTTTTTATTGTCAACTAAACCCACGAACTTGATACATTCGAAAGCCCTAAGTGCCCTCTATTAGCCATCATTTCAAAAAATTTCGTTTGGTTTTAAAAAAGTTAGGCAAAAAATGGTCGAACAACCAGTTTTTTGAAGGGCATAACTTTTTTAACTTTAACGAAATTTTTCACAATTTCAGACTAGAATGAGGGTATTTTTTCTTTTTAGTTTGAAAAATTTATTTCTTTTTTTATTGGTTTTTCTTTTGTCCAATTTCCTTCAATAATTTTTCACTCACAAAGGAAGGTCCCCAGCAGCAAGGGCGTAGCCAGACCCTTGGCTTCGGAGGGGCTGAAGTCAAAAACTCGATTTTTAGGGGTGTATTTTTCGTTTTTTTAAATCCTGAATTATGGAGTGTGTTTTACAAAAATTCTAGTCGTTTTTCGCCAAAAAATTACTATTTTTTGCCATTAATTTCTAGGCATTTTTATTTTCCAGTCAAAAATTTTAATTAAAAATTAAGGAATAACAAAAATGTCTTTTTATTAATACAAGCAAAAAAAAAAAAGAAAAGAAAAAAAAAATGCAAAATGGGGGTCCGTATCGTTTTGGCGCCGACGTTTGGCGCCGACGGAAAAGTGTTTATTTCCCGAGTAAAAAGTCATCACTAGGGCTTCGATTTTTAGGTGCTAAAAACTGCCAAAATAAGTAGGTTTTAGGTTCTAAAAAACCCCCAAAATAGGTGCTAAAAATGGGAAAATAGGTGCCAAAAAGTTCCGAATTTAGGGGTGTTGCTTCCAATGGTTTTCAGGGTCGCTGCTCACGATCCAGGCATCATTAAGGATATACATAATTTTCAAAATCAAAAATTATCGTCAAGAAAATAAAATAAATAAATTTTGGAGATAAATTTTTGAGAAATTTTTCATTTCTTAGGGGCGCATTTTTGAAAATTTTCTGGTCGATTCTTAGGGATGTATTTTTTGAAAAAATTTTTGGGTCGGTTCTTAGGGGTGTATTTTTCTTTTTTATTGCATTTTTGTTAACAAATTTTGGGCAAAACGCCAAAATAGGTGAAAATAAGTTTTTTTAAAATTTTTTAGGTTTTTTAGGTGCTAAAAATAAAAACCTAGAAAATAGGTGCTAATAACTCGAAAAGTAGCTTAACAACAGCCCAAAAAAACATGTTTTTCGTGCGTTTCAGGCCACGGGGAGCTCAGGAAAAAAATATGTAAAAACCTAAAAATCGAAGCCCTAGTTATGACGTGCCAAAGTTTTTAGTTACCATTGCTTATTTTCCCCTGTTCCCGGTTTCCACACATTCTTTTTATCAGAAAATCAAAAATTCTTTCCATTACTCTTCAAAGTAAACAGATAGTGTTCAGGATTAGTTTAAAACCCGATCTATTTAAGAAGCAATCAGATTGAGATGCAAATGTTTGAAGAGCCGTTGTGGAACTATGGCCAAGTAATTGGAATTGATGCCAACGAAGCACAGGGTAAAGAATTGAACATAATTAAAACTTTAATTAATAAAATTCATTAATTAATTCCAGATGTTGTGAAATTCTGTGAAGACCTTCAGCAGAATGTTGTCAGTGCAGCACTGAATTCACCCATACGAAAAGCTATGACAGTTATGAAACTTACAGAATTGGAGGAATTTCAATATTTGAACTCCATTATCAATAGCTTAAGAGATGAGGAAAATATGGATGAATTGAACATTTTTGCTGAAAATTATGACAAAAAATTAATGATTGACAAGCAACAATCATTAAAGGAACTGTTGGCAATTTTAATGAAAATCTACGCGGACTATAGCAATGCCAGCAAAAGAGAAATAAGCAAAAATGCCATTCGGTTGACACATTCTGGAAACGAAATTTTACGATTTGGACAAATTTTATATGAAACGTTAGAGAATTTGGAAAATTTGCCGGAAGACCGCGTGAAGTACGATGAAAATGAACAATTGCTAACCATTCCATTATTATTTGTCAATCATTTGCTTGAGCGACTCAATGAATTCATTGAAAGGTTTGTAAATTAGCCTATGGCGTTTTTTGCCACATTTGGTCAACATTTTCTGCTGGCGGTTAAAAATGGTTTAATTAATTATAATATAAATGGGAAACATAGAATTTTTAATTACTTTTTTTAAGAAATTTGAAAGAAAATAGTAAAATCAGTGATGACTTTGATTTTGTGCAAACACTTCAAACAGTTGCCGAAGAGAGCACGGAATTAGAGGCGGAGAAACGGCAAAAGCCAATTTCGGCTGGAGTTAATGTGAACTTGTTCCAATTGCTTTTCTCATTAGCAATTCGTTTGTGCTTACTAATTGACGAAAAAGAAAAATTGGCAGAAAAATATTTGCCAAAATTCGTATTCGCATTGAAAATGTGCACAACAAACACTGGGTAAAAAGGCGTGTTTCATTTTTTATTCATTAAGAATTTAATCTAATATATAATATATATTTATACAAGGAAATTAAAACAAAAAGAAATATTTGGATAAATATTTGTAAAATGCACTTAATTAAGTTTTACCAAATTCTATTTCATCGAATACAAAATCAAAATTGCACAACAATCTGTTAAGATTAATTTGCCAAATTGGAATTTGCCTTATAATGTTTATATGAAAAATGAAAAGGAATTAAAAATGGATAAAGCTGAAAGTAAATTTGAAAGTATTTAATAGTTCATTAATATTATTTTTTAATAGACAAAGAGATTGTGAAAAAATTGAGTGAATTAATGGAATTGATCAAACTGAAAAGGGTAGAGAAAGGTAATAATCTTAAATTTAATAAAAAATTTTAAATAATATTGTTTTTTTTTAATAGTGAAAGGACTCAAAGAAAAATTTGTTGAATTATTGGAAAAAGATGAAGGTAATTTTGAATAAAAGTCAACAATTTTTTAAAGTATTATTTTTATAATAGTGGAAAAGCTCATGGAAAAGCTACTGGAATTGAAAAAATTGCAAGTGGAAAAAGCCATGGGTAATTTTAAATTATTATTATTATTTAATTAATTAATTTTATAAATTATTTCTCTAATAGTCGAAGAGCTCTTAAAAGAATTGAAGAATGTTTATAAAGTATAAAAATGTGAAGAGAAAGGAAAACATCAAGGCCGGAAGAAAAGCAGAAAAAAGGAACAAAAACAAAAAAGAATTTTCTCCCATTATCCAACATTTCTTTTTTCACTTTATCTAAAACGATGTAAAAAATTTTGCGCATTTATTTTTGAACCAAATTCTTCGTATTGTTATTAGGCTGGACACAAATTCGACAAATTCATTATGTCCATGATTTTCATGCGTATACAAATTTATTTCAGTTCTTTATCCATCAAAAAAAACTTCGGTTCCCAAAAACTTTCATTTCGCCTACTAAGCCAAAAAGGTAAGCTCGAACTTGAGCCCGTAGGAAATCAAGATTTTCGTGAGAGAATATATGAAAAACTCCGCTCTTTTTGTAGATAGACCTGAATGTTTGAAAGACAAATTTAAAATAGGGAGAAAAATTTTCACAATTTTTCCTCACATGAAAAGCCGGGATTTCCGGCGGAGATGGGAGTGAGTAAATCTTCCCAGAATTTCTAGTGCTCTTGCATGCCCATAACTGGCTACTTATTATTACATTTTTTAGCGATGCGATTTAGAGCCTTAATTTTTGCCCTTTTAATACGCCTAATCCTGATTTTAGAAATTTTCCTTTAAAATTTTAAGTAATTTTTGTGTGTATGCTTACTGATTTACCCTTATTTGTTAGGCAGAAAAATGTTAAATGATTTTTTGCTAGAAAAACATGAAATTTCTTAAATTTTTTAAAAATCATACAAATATTTTTTGAGTAAAAAGTCTCAGTTTTTACAAAATTATTCAAAACATAATTAAAACGCTCAAATGTTAAATAAGAATAAAGAAATTTTCGTTTAGATGACATTGAACCTAGTAAAAAATACACAGCTTTTTTCAAAATGTCGAGCTCTATTAAAAAGCAAAATATTTAATCACTAGTAATTACTGGCAATAAAAATGCCACAATCAACCCTGGAGAATCCCTTTGCAAAAATCGCCATTGCAACAATAATAATCATTAGATGAAAAATAAAATTTTTTACATTTTTAAAATGGGAAATGCAAATAAAAAAAATTTTACGTTTTCCCATGCAATGCGCCCTGGAGCATCATAAATCGTTCCCAGGTGGGCATACAATTGGTTTCAAATTGTCAACCAAATTGTTTCCTTGCCAACATGTAAGTGCTAAATATAAAAATGTTTCGATTTAAAAAAAAATTTAACTTAAAAAATTAAAGAAAAATCAAATTTGACCAAGATTATAAATTTCTTTAAATTCGTTAATAAAAATTTATAAAATCTCAAGAAAGTTTTCCCAAAGATTTAATTTATTTATACAAAAACCCAATATTATTCCCATTTTCACTAGTAAAACTCTCTGCTACTAATTACTCACTGTTAGCCGACATCACCAAAATGCAATAGCAACAACCAAAAAGGGGACGACGAAGCCACACCATAATGAAATCCCGCAGAATCCCGCACAAAAATTCAAATTTGCGGATCCCACTGCGGGATTGGAACTCAAAACATAGGTAAATTTGTAAAGCAAATTTTTGTAATTTAATAGGAATTTTAATTTTTCATCGTTTTATTCAAACTTTTGATTGATAGTCCATTTAGTCATACAAAAATAAATTATCATGCTTAATAATTTTCTTCCCAATTAATTACTTAATTTATTTTCCATTTTCGTCTTCATCACATCCGCCCCTTTTTTCTGCTTTTTCTCGCGCTTCTCTGAATTGTTGTGTTTGTGACAAATTGATTAATTGGAAAAGGTTTACCTCACGCTTTAATTAACAGCGCTTTTTAGGTGCCGTGGATTTTCTCTGATGAATGGTTTAAATTCCTAAAGAAAAAATGATTTTAATCAAAAATCTTTTTTAAAAATTTTGCCAAAAAAACCTTTCCACAAAAACAGTTTGGTTCACTTAATTGTTCACATCCTGTTGAGCAACTGCCCGTACACAGATCCACATCCCAAGAACATTCTTGCAATGTGCCGATTGGGAGCAATAAAAGCAGCAAAGCCAACAGAAGAAATTGTTTGGACATTTTTAGTAAAATTTTTTTTTTGATCGACCAACAGCGATTGGAATTAAATGGAATGGAAAAGTGTTTGATGGAAAATTAAAAATTTTTGGAAAAAAATGAAAATTTAAAAATTTAATTTTGTTATTTTCGGACTTTGTTATACCTGAAAAAATTAAAAAATTTTCTCAAAGTTTTGATCGGAAAAATGCCAAATTTGGTTTGGAAAATTAAAAGAAATAAAGTTTTGCTTTTTTAGGATTTCGGATGAAATGCTCCCTCCCAAAATATAGGATTTAAGGCTCCGTATTTAAAATTTCATTCAATTCCCCAATAGTTAGAAAGGCCTAGGTTTTTTAATAAAAGAAATTAAAAATAATAATTATTTATTTATTTCTTTTTCTCCGCTTAAATACAAGACGAATTTTCATATTTTTAATTGAAAAATGATGAATAAGCAATTTTATTTTTAATTTAAATTGAACAATGAAGGAAACGAAAATTTCTATAGGCATTTGCATTTTCCAGTCAAAAATTTTAATTAAAAATTAACGAATAACAAAAATGGTTTTTACTTAAATAAATAAATAAAAAAGTGCAAAATGGGCAAAGAAGGAAAAGTGAAAAAATAATAATTTTCAGCAAAAGAAAAAATTCATTTTTAATTAAATTTTATTAGATATTTTATTTTTAAAATTATACCAATAAAAAACAAAAATTTTCTTTTAAAATATTTAATTTAATAGTGATTACCATAATTAATTTAAACAATAAATGCGCAACTAAACTCCGTTTGAACATAAAAAAATTTGCAATAAACTTTTCCATAATTTCAATTTGTCCAAAATCCGATGAAATTTGACAGCAACTTTAAAACGATTGGTGTAATAACTGGCACAAAAAGTAGTTGAGTCGTCAAAAAATTGACATCATCAATGTTCGGCACAGATTTTGAAAATAAATGCTAATGCTTAAAAGCGGTCTCAAATTATTATTTCGGTAATTATCGAAAATTTAATAATGTGAAATAATTTATTTATTTATTTTAAATTAACAATCAAAGGTATTTTTACAGAATAATTTATTGCTTTTTTCATTTTTATTGACAAATAAGTTAGTAATTGTTCTTTCTTTCAATTCTTTACTTTTTATTTCTTTAATTCGATCAGAACCAATTGACAAATTCGGCTTAAAAATAAAATAAAAATATTTTTAAATTCTTTTGAATAACAATTTGTATCCGACAATTCGGAGCCTGTTTATGTTGTTACAGAGTCTCTTTTTTAAGAATATTGTATCACACTATTAACGCTTTTCCCAAAATTAATTAGCTCCATTCCGTTACTATTTTTAATTGCTGCATTTTACGTCACCGGAAAGAATGGCGGCAATTAACTTAAGTAAAAATTTAGATTAGAATTATAATTTCGGTTATATTTTTGTGCTGTTCGAGAGTCTCAATTTGGAGTAAAGAATAATTTTTGGTTCAAAGTTAAAAAAGCACTAATATAGTGACATGAAGTTTAAATAATAATTTTAATATTTTGAAAATTAACAAAATCGTTTTAATTAAGAAATTAAATTTATTTTAGAGAGAAACCTTTGTTATCCCAAGGAACGAAATTTAAAAATATTTGGGCGGATCAATAATGAAAAAATATTTACATATGACAAAAGAGAGGATGAAGCAGAGAAGGAATTAGGCGCTGATCAAATTTCGCAAAACAATTGGAAAAATAAAATTGGCTTAAAAAGTAAGTTCGATTATACTTATTGTTTAGCTAATCTGACAATGCTTGGACATTTAAATATAAATTAGATTTTTTGTTTTAACTTTTTTAGAAATTCGTAACAACTCCTACACTACTTCTGGACAACTCATGCATAACTTGCAAAAAAATATTTTGTACGAATAATAATTTTTCTCATTATCATAAATAATAAAAGTAGCATAAAATTTTTAGGTGGTTCAACTCAACCTTTGACTAATTCATGAGAACCATCGTACTCACATAAAATATTTTATTCATAATATGTCACATTTAGATAAAAGTGACTTCTGAAATTCTTTACCATTAATGTTAAAAATGTTGTTTCGTAAGAATCCTTTTAAAAAAAGTTCAAAATGTTTTTAAAGTATTTCAGAGTTTCATATATAACGCCAAAAAATCCGAAATGCATTACAAAAAAATGGAATTACGAATATATGTGCTAAAATCGAAAATAAAATTGCAAAGAAAATAGGCGTTGATCGAAAAAAGATAAAGCGATGGGAAAAACGGCTTTTCATAGCAAGTAATTTTTTGTCCATTTAGGCCTATGAATAAGGTTATACAAGAATGAGGAACAAAGTTATCCTTAAATTGGGAATTAGAATAAATGAAGAACATACAATGAATTAGTGCTGCTCGAGAGTCTATTCTTGAGTCTCATCGAGAAAAGTCTCGGCTTTTGTGGTTTAAGTCTCGCGTCTCGGGGTCAAGTCCGCGGTCTCGGAAAGTTTCAGACTCTAGTGTCACTACTAGAGAGGCGGAACAGGACCAGACCCTGGCATGAATTTACAGGATCTGAAAGCATCCGCATCCTAAAAATTTTAAAACCCAATCCTATAATATGATCCCAAAATTCGTAATTTGCCGATGTCGAAACACTACTATTGTTAATACATGTTTTGGAATTACATGTTTTGGAAATCTAGAAAATAATTAAGAAACTCATTTTGTAATGAAATACTCATTTTCAGCTTTCCAACATCAGAATGGACAAAAAAACAAAGCAGATTCGCTTAACGCAGAATTTAATGATCAAAACGGTCAATCATCATTTATCAAAAGACAAAAACACGTCAACTTTGAAGAAAATTCACCGCCAAATTCGTCACCGATTTCGCAATCAATTTCTTCTGATTCGCCATTGAATAATGAACTTCACGAAAAATTGGTCAGTCTAAGGACTAATTGTTTCTTTTTGGACTCCAGATTTCGCATAGATTTTGATTTTTAGACTTATATCCATTAATTGGATCAAAATAAAAAGTAAATTACAAATTATCTTTCGTTAGAAAAAATCTTTGATAATATGTGCTTATATAAGCATAAAAAATAAAAAATTTCCAACATTGTTTGATATAAACATAAGGTAGTGTAATGAACAAAAATTAAAAAAACATTCAATAGAAAAAATAACAATAAAATCAATCAAAATATCCACCAAAAGAACAATCCAAATTTTCCGAGTCAGATTCGGCAACGTGCGGGTCAGTGACTAAATCCGGTTCTTTCGTACCCACAATTGGTCTGCGTGTTCGATGAGTCGGCATAACAATGTTGTCAAGGTCGAGCAGTTCATGATAGACAACGTTTTCGATAAAAACTTCGGACCCACTTTGGCAGAAAGGCGCGAACACAGGTATGCCGTCCAACTGTGTCACTCGGGACATGGCCACGTAGTTTGCTTTTTAAATAAAATTCAAAAAACTCCACTTTCAAAATAATTTCGATTTTTATTATTATAGAATTTACAATGAAATACGTTAGAGAATCTGGCTTGCTTCATCCACTTTTGTTCAGCGAGCCACCTGAAAAGTTGGGAATGAGGTTTATAAAGTAATTTTTTTTTAAATAAATTTTGCATTTTAAGAATGCCAAATCCACAAGAGTTTAGCATTTTGGATGTTCTCGGTAATTTATTCGTTGTTCTGTATGAAATCAGAAACTTTTAATTACATTTCAGAGCTTGTTGGTGGCGAAAGACGAATTGAAGTTTTCGATGTACACACTCAGGAGGGGAAAAATATGCGACTGAAAGAATTTGTCAAATATTTCAGGTGAATAATATTTATGGTTGGGATACTGTATGTGATAAATGGACGAAAAACACCATTTTTATTGCTTAATTCTTTATTAAATACTATTTTGTTAAATTGTAAATATAAATACCAACCCTAAATAATATAATTTGTTGATCAGTGGAATGGAATTATCCAATCATCAGATTTTTTGTTTTAGACAAAGTCCGTCAATGCGTAAAAATTTGTTGAATTCGCTCTCACTCGAAATCTCTGACACCAAATTGTCAGAACAGGTTTTTTAAAATGATTTTTATTTATACATTTTGGTTATTTAGGTGATAGCGCCGGGTTTTGTAAGAAGAATTGATTGGATTGACAATGTGTGGCCAAAAGAACTTTTGGCACGTCAGAAAAACCTACTAAAAAAGAGTCCTTGGGCACGAAGCAACGATTTTTCCACTTACCCAAAAGTGCAAAAGTTTGTAAAATTTAAAATATATTTTTATTATTTTTTACTTTAAGATATTGCCTGATGAGCGTTGCTAATTGCTTTACAGACTTTCATATTGGTGAGTTATGAAAAACTTTTTGTTCTACAAATTTTGCTAAATTTGTCGAACAAATTCACTCTTCCGATGGGACTTGGATACACGGCCTTTTCCCATTGCGGGAAATGCTTTAACAAACTAAGCTATGGGCGTTTCCTTTAGATTTTCTCCCAAGTCCTTTATCCCATTTCCCCATACCCGCTTCCTTCTGGCACCAAACTCACCAACACATCATTTTCCGGAAAATTCCTCTTAAAATTCATTTATTTTAAGATTTTGGCGGATCATCAGTCTGGTACCATGTTCTGAAGGGTGAAAAAGTTGGTGACGGATGAGAAAAATTTAAATAAACCTTTTATTTGATAATCTCAGAAAAAGATGTAGAATTTGTATAAATTAAATTTTCATAATTCAATAATGCTACGGCAAATTTTAGATTTTTTGGCTAATTGAACCGACTGAGGAAAACCTGAAACTTTATGAAGAATGGTTTCCGGGCGGGAATGGGTACGATTCCGCATCAAGTATCTTGGTCAGTAATGGACATGTAATGTCGCAATGAACATAGGGCTTAATAATACCTTATTTAAAGTATTTCCAATGTAAAATTTTTTTTTAATTTATTACAATAAAATTCCCTTTTCCCTTCGTATCCACCCAAATTATTTATAAATTTTTTAATTTGAGCAAGAAGAGTGCAGGAGTTGTATAGGAGTTGTCCAGAAGTCGTTCATTAGTTGTTCCTGAGTTATTCAAAAGTTGACTGTTTCACATACACATGTAGTATCTTGGTGCGTATTAAAGTTATATCAGTAATTTAAACGTCAAACATCGTTTTACATTGTTTTATGAATTTCTGATGTATTATTTTTATTCTTTCTAAAAAAATTTTTTTCGGATTCTGGATACGATTTTACATCAAGTATCTTGGTCAGTATTGGACATGTAATCCCGCAATGAACGTAGGGCATAATAACAACATATTTTAAGTATTTCCAGTGTAAAAAATTCTTTATAATTACTCAACAAATCCACAAAATACCCAATTTTGGTGCAAATCTATTTAAAAATTTGGCCAAAATTCTCAATTTTTCACCGTCCTACTGTAGTACCTACCGCACAGCTGGGCCTCTCATTCCCCAAAACTTTTTTGAAAAACCACAAAGCAGTGTCAGTGAAAAACACATCCTAGGACGACCATCAGTGATGCTGGTCGTATCATAAAATTTTATTATTTATTGCAGCGCGGCAAAAAATATCGCTTCCCTCATTTCAAACAAATATTTTGGTGTTTCATTGCACAAATTGTGCGCAAATGCACACATCGTCTGTACCAGAAAAAGCTGTCAGAAGAAGCCCACAATGTTGAAGGCCTAAATTTGGTGCAGGTCATTGATGAAAGGATGGTCAGTAGCCTTTATTTGTGGTTACTGGACATTTGCGCCCCGGATATTTACACCCGAGCATATGCGCTCCAGACATTGCGCCCCGAACCTTTGAGCATAATTATCATTTTAAGCTTAAATTTTAAACTTTGTTCAAAAGGATGACGAAATGGCAAACAATGGCCCCCGGCTGAATTTGGATGGAGAAGAAATTTGTTACAACGAATTTTTGGGAAATGCAATTGATGTGAGGGAATTTTATAGCAATTAATAGGGCTTCGATTTTTAGGTGCTAAAAACTGCCAAAATAAGTAGGTTTTAGGTTCTAAAAAACCCCCAAAATAGGTGCTAAAAATGGGAAAATAGGTGCCAAAAAGTTCCGAATTTGGGGTGTAAAATCGAAAATTTTCTTCAAAAAGCAAAAATATTATGCCAAATCATTAATGAGATAGATAATTTTCAAAATAAAAAATTCTCGCCAAGAAAATAAACAAATAAATTTTGGAGATGATTTTTGAGAAATTTTTCTTTTTGAGAGTTTTCGAGAATAAAATGTATATTTTAGTCATTTTTTGGAAATTTTCACAACAAAAACGCAAAAAAAAGCGAAAAATACACGATTGATTACAAAAATTCGAAATTGCATAAAAAATTTTAAATCATTAGCATAAATTCGAAATTGCATAAAAAATTTTAAATCATTAGCAAAGGCCTCTTAACAATTCTTTTGATTTTTTAGTTAATTCTATGTTTTACACAATTTTAGTATTTTTTGAGGGTAAAAACCATTTTTGGCAGCTTTTAAATCATATTTTAGTGCATATTTGGCATTCTAGGGGTTTTTAGGGCCTTTTTAGTTAAAGTCCAAATTAAACTTTAAGAAAAATCAGTATCAAAATTCGGAAACAAAAAATATATTTATAAAATTCGGTTTTAGGGTTCATATACATTTAATCCGATTCAATCAGTCTACGACAATAAAGACAAGGCGAAATTCACTCCTACAAAAAACTACAATATTGGTACGCACAAAAATATTAATAGATTATCATTTATAAATTAATTTTGATGGTTGAAAAAATTAATGAATTTTAATTTGATAGTATGTATAAATCCGTGAAATAATTATGAGTCGAACTTGAAGTTCCATTTATTGTGACTCCTTGGGGTTTATTTTTCAATCCCATTCAAAAGAGGGGCTTTATTTCAGGGGGTGGGTGTGCTTGCTGCATTTAGAAATACGGGGAGAACGTGAGATAAAGGACATGGTAAAACCTCTAAAATGGCTCAGTCAGTTTGAATTCCTTCGTTCCATTCCACCGCTGGTGATCAGTGGGCTTCCACCGCTTCTGAACTATGCTAAGCGATTGTTGAAGTTGAAGCAACCCGAAGTGATCGAGGGCATCACTCGACCTAACCATTTGGTGAAAGAGTTTCAAGTTTGTTGGCAAAACGCCCTTTTTTGTGCCATTGTTTAATGGGTACTAATCGGTAGGGATGCGATTTTTAGGCACAAAAAATCGCGAAATAGGCACCTATAAAGGCATTAAAAAATCGCAAAAAAGGCATTAAATAGGCACAAAAATCCTCGAATAGGCACTAGAGACCGGACAACTGGGGTCGGAGGGATCCCGAGTCGGGATCCCGACTGAATCCCGATCCCGAGCAATCCCGAACATTTTGGAAAACGATCGGGACGGATCCCGGGTCGGGATCCCGACCGAATCCCGATCCCGATCAATGCCGAAGATTTTTTTACGGTTAAAATATAAATCTAAATTGATCAATAAAATAAATGTAAGTAACATTTATCGGCAGATTCTCCTGGACATCTTTATTCGTAAGATAATGACGAATTATGAAAGTGCACACATCACATGGAAACAATCATAAACAATGAAGAAAAAGAAAAAGAAAGTAATGGCACAAAAGGATGAAAATTATTTGGCATGAGAAAAAGAGTATTTTCAATAATCGAAATATAATGGGGAAAAGAAAAAGAGCATTTTCAATAGGCGAAATATAATGGGGAAAAGAAAAAGAGTATTTTCAATAGGCGAAATATAATGGGGAAAAGAAAAAGAGCATTTTTTATTTAAGAAATAGCATAAGAAAAAGAAAAATTGCCTTTTGCGATATGTGGAAAATTTTTGGAAATAGTAAAACAAAATAAAAATGAACAAAAACGTTTAGGCCGGCACCCTCAACAAAGAAAAAAGGTTGAAAAAGAATAGACGTGGCGGGAAAAAAGTGCAGAAACTACGGGCAAAATCGATGGAGATGGACAAAATCTCTGTTACGACTTCCCAATTTGTTCGTGATACCACATGGTATCACGAACAAATTCTGAAAATTGTGGAGAGGAAAAAAAGAAAAAAACAAGCCGCACAACAGCCAAGGACAAGCAACTCCTGAGTAATTTGTTGGGCCAAGCTTTTATGACCAAAAACAGAATATCAAAAATTAATTTTTTACAAAATAGAAAAAATTATGAAAAATTTTGTTGTTTTTTTAATTACCGGTGATTTTAGCGCAAAAAGAATGTTTGGCCTAATTTGCTTTTGTTCGAGTTGGCTCCCTATTTCCATTGTTATCGCTACAAAAATCAATTTATTCATATGTTCGCCATTTCTTACAATTCTTTTCATTATTATAGTTTCGCTTTTTGATTTTATTAAACATTTGGTTATTTTTATTTTTATTTATTAAAGTATTCGGACTGCTGATCTCCGACCCTGGTCCCCGACCTGTCCTCTCCGACGACCCCCGAATTCAAAAGAAGCTAATTGCTAGGAAATTTCTCATTATGATGCTAAGCAAAGTGATAAGGAGGCCAGAGAGAAATGTTTTATATTTCTAATTTTAGAAACATGAAACCGAAAATTTTGTCTGTTCTAATTTTTTCGCTTTTCGTCGGCTTTTCAATTTTTGAAGGGATTTCATCTTACGAATGGGACACGGAAAACTTGCCTAACAATGTCCATACATTTGCAAAATTCATGAACCATCTTTATGAAGAATACAAAAAGAATGGAAAAATGGGTGCGTTTATTGGAGCAAATTCAAAAATAATTATTAAAATTTACTTTTTTTAAAATATTTTCTTAATAAATTGGAAAATTAATTATTTTTGATTACGTTTGGTTTTGAATTTAAAAATTTTCTATAAATTTGTCAGACTTTTTCAGACATACATTGGCTAAACCAATCAAAATTGTACACGGAAAAAGGATTTTCGGATATGCAAAAAAGAACAGTGTTCAATTTTACATTTGTAAAATGTGCGGCAGAAATTGCACACGAAATCGCTACGGTCAAGGGATCCATCACACAGGCCGATACCGAAGGTTCTTAATTTAAAATAATTCGTTAAAATATTTTTGAAAATACCCAGCGTCGCCACGGAATTTCGCCTCATAATATGCCAAAATAGGATAATTGTTAGATGGATTCAACGGTCCAAATATAAACGTAGTAACGTCTTAAAAATGTTGATTTATTTTTAGCAATTTGGGTTTACCATTTGGATGGTCACAGTGACGTACGGTTTCCATAGCTTTGTTTGTATTCGCCTATTACTAAACAATTAACCACTCTATTTATATGGGGTTTTTGCGCAACAATTGCTATTTTACGGCGGGAAAAACATAAATCATGTGATTAGTCCTTTTATTGCTACAATAACTAGTTATATTTGCGCTATAAATTCCCTATCTCAAGCGCAAAATTCGTTTTTATTTGCGATAAAACCCTTAGGCAAAATGTTTGATGACAAGTATTGTGGTATGCGGCACAAGAAAAAACATTTATTTCTAAAAGATAATTTATTGATTTTTAATAGAACAGATTAAATTAATATGTTATTTATTTAAAAAATTTCCAAAAAATGTCAAAATACTGAAAAATTTTGACAAAATGCCAAATTATTGAATTTTAATTGTTTTATTACGAATAACCAAAATAATTTATTTTTCTGGCAGATAGTGAAATCAGAATTGGAAGTTTTCGTTTTACACCACGAAATTTTAGTGCATATTTGGGCTTTTCGTTTTTTTGGGGCATATTTAAAGGATTTTTAGTGCATATATTCCGAACTTTAATTTTTTTTAAGCAATTAATGGTAGGAAAATTTTAAATTAAAAGGGTGAAAAAATAAAAATAAAATTCTGCTTTTAATAATAATTTTAATTATTGGTAAATTTACTTTATTAAGCTATAACAATTTCGAACTCTTTGAACACAAAATGAAAATTGATGGTAAAAATATGCAAATAAATTTTAGAAATTGGCATTTGCCTTAAAAGATGAATTTGTTGGTTTTTTGCATTTTGACCAAACACTTGGCCAACAAATTGCAAAAAAATTCAAAGACGAAATTTTTTTCTAAAGAAAAAAAAAACCAAAAGTTGTGCACCAAATTCTGCAATTGGCCTTCTCATTTGCCGCCCGAGTCATTCTCAGCATAATGTAAAACATTGAAATTTTTAATTAATTTGAAAATGTAAACATTTATTTTATTGGCATGAGACGCAAAATCAATTGCCAGAGAAAAATTCTTTTTTAATTTCATAAATTTTTTGAAAAATTTTGAAGCAAATTCAAAAATAAAAATTTTTTTAATTTCCAGTTATGCAACATATTTTAATGAGGGAAATGACATCGGAGGATGGCAGTTGAAAACCCTTTTGACTGCCTTTAAAGAATTATCAAAAAATAGAGGCATCAGCAACGAAAATGGGTACAAAATTAAATTTTGTTTAATTATTAAATAATTATTTTAATTATTTTTTTTTGCTTAGAATTTTTCCATTTAAAAAGTTGCGATTTTATTAAATATGCCGAAATAATGAATAAAAAATTTCTCTATTTTTTTCTATTTGAAAAGGACTAAAAAAATTTTCTTTTTCGGGTTTAAATACATGTTTAATAGCTGTCAATCGTATTTTATTGTATAACATTTTCATGTCAAATCGATAATTTTGCACTTGTTTTTGGAATTTATTTATCTTCGATAAATTGGTATCGGATATAATCTCTGCTTCTTGGCATTTAAATATATTTATTTCTTTGAGTCCAATTTCTAATTTTTGCATAGCTAATGCTTGGTTTCCATACTCATGCATAATAAGTTTAGGTAATTTTTGAATTTTATCGAGAACTTCTAAAAATGAATAGTATAAATTTTCGATTTCAGGGGCACTAAATGCCTCTATGTAGAAAATTTTCACCCGTTTAAAAAGCATATTTGCAAAAATTTCAAGATTATTTGATCGTTTAAGTATTTTTCCGGCAAATTTCCAATTTTTCGTAACATTTTTCTTAATAAATTCAATTTCTTGGTCTATTGTGGACATCTGGGATTATGGTTACTTCTAGGGTTATGACATCATCCAAAATGATAGAAAAGCGAATATAGTTCTTCTTTTAATAAGCCTTGTCGGAACAAAGCCTCGGCTGTGTTTTCGCTAGGGCATCTAAGAGGACAATAAAATGATTCAAAACCAAAAGAAATCTTCAGAATGCTTTTGAATTATCCCTGTGTATTTTTATAAAGTTCATCGATTAACGATGTGAGTATTATTTTAAATTTTTCCTCAGCACTAACAAAAAATGGATTGACAAAATAAAACTTGGTTTTGTGTTTTTTAAAGCCAAATTTTAAGTTTTTATGACAATATGTCTCAATTATGGTAAATTTCCTGTCTATAGTTTTTTGCTAATTCTATTGATTGATCATTTTGCCACTTCTTTAGATCCAAAACGAATCAATTGTGCATTTTTGAATTTTGGACAAGCATTGGCAAAACGTCTGAAATTTGCGCATGAAAAGTTTACAAAATTAGCTAATGAGCATAAATTAATATTTATTATAAAAAATCATGCGAAAAAAAGATGGTAATTTTAAAAATTCTTCCATTGTCTTCTTTGCAACGACTCGGCGTGAAGTGTCAAAAAGTGAGGGCGGGAGTCTATAGAGTAGTGCCCATGTTCCAACCAAATCTCTAAAAAATTTTTAAGCTTATGTTTGCTTTTTTTCTAACCTATCCATGCGTTGGAAGAAGATGTCAAGTAAAATTTCGATAGGGTTCATAAGTAGTTCTCTGCCCCATGCCCTGCCCATCACTCTCAACGCTGAAACGCAATACAAAAAAAAACGGCTCCTGAAGGATGCGTTGGTTGTTTGACTTCTGCCCTCCCAAAAGAACCAAAAGTAAAACGCTGGTGCCATGTACCCTTCTCCCGTATAATTCGCCTGTACCGTAACATTTAGCACAGTTGTAAACCTTCCGATAGGCGTCCCTCTTCCTGAGTCATGAAAAAATCTTAAATTTCTCTCAACCATGGTGAAACAAAAAATCGAGGTACGATTATACATGGTTATATAATCGGAATAAGGGCTTTCGTAGTCTCTATGTATTGCAATTTTATAATCTGATGACTCAAATAACAACGCCTCAACGTCTTCTCTGTTTTTCGGCCAGAAAAAGTCCTCTTTTTCGAGAGTCTCCTCAAAATATTTTTTAAAGGAGTACATAACTGAAAAATTATTAAAGAAAAAAGGTCGAATAAATAATTATTGTAATAAACAAAAAATAAAGAAATCAAAAAATTAAAAAATTTATTTAACAGGGAAAGAATAAGTGGTAATAATTATTGAAATTCTCTGGTCTAACAAATTCACTTCCCCAAATGATTGCTGCCTGTGGATGAACTCATTGAAAACAATGTCTGGGTTCGAATGTTGGAAGGGGCGGGCAGGGAGGATCACGGGGTCCGACAGGGCGCTGCAATAAAGGTCCACTGAAATTTTCTCAATTTTCCAGCCAGGCTCAGCTTCACGGATCATTGCATCCCCCATTAATTTTTTCAGGATTTTTTTAAACATTTTTTCGGGATCTTCATTTTCGGGGCACTTAAAATAGAAAGTTGTCACGTGCTCTTTTATCCCAAATTTTTTATTTTCCTTTATGTGACTCTCCACTTCTTCGAAACATTTTTCCAAATTAGGACTGTTTTTGAAATAATTTTTTGTATTTTTCGAGCGGCGGATTTCTTTTGAAGTTTCTTGGAAATTTTTCTTTGACATTCTAAAAAAGGAAACAAATTTGATTAATTTAAAATATTAAATGTTATAAACATGAGACAAAATTATCCAAAAAATTATTAATAATATCCAAAGGGTAAAACATTAAAATGATCGTCAATAATTCCTTTTTTCTGCACCGGCGTATATTCTTTTTGCACATTTTTTGAGAGAACCCGGAAGTCGTTTGTTGGCCCGATCTTCTCCGGGTAGTGAAAAACTTTCTTTACCTCTGCCAAAAGTCTCTGCCGTTGGTTAAAATTTAAAAATGGTTTAATTAATTCTGATATAAATGGGAACTTACAAAGGAAGGTCCCCAGGTGTCCGTGGGATTTCCAAATGAAATTTGGTGGGTGGATAGAGCACCCATGGTTTCTTAAGAAAAATATTTTTATTTTCTGCGAAATGAGCACGAGTGCCGAGTTATGACGTGCCAAAGTTTTTTAATGAATAAACAAATTAAAAAATTGTTTGGACACCTCTGCAGAGTTCAGTGGTGCAGCGGTAGTGCGCTATTCAGTGTTTTCTGGACCCAGGTTCGGATCTCCCACATACATTTTCATTTTTTAATTTTTATTTTTGCTTTTTATGCCAAAGTCAATTATCATTATCACAAAAAAAAATTTTTTTGATTTAAAATCTTATTTTTTTAATCCATTTTGACAAATAAATTACTCATAAAGTTTTAGACAAAAATTAATTTGTTTTTAACTGAAAGGATATTTATTGCACCATTATTTTTAATGAATTTTTTTAATTAAATAAAATTAAAAATAAAGATTTTATTTCATTAAAAATTCTTTTTATAAATGACTTTACATAAAAAAGCAAAAGTAAAAATTGTAAAATGTATTAGAACGCAGAGGATTCGAACCTGGGACACAAAAAAATTTTACCTAACACACTACCTCTGCACCATCAGATGCTTTTAAGTGAACAAAATAATTGTTCCTTTTCTTTAATTAGAAAAAATAAAAACTTTGGCACGTCATAACTCGGCACTCGTGCTCATTTCGCAGAAAATAAAAATATTTTTCTTAAGAAACCATGGGTGCTCTATCCACCCACCAAATTTCATTTGGAAATCCCACGGACACCTGGGGACCTTCCTTTGTTAGAATTTTTAATTACTTTTTAAGAAATTTAACCGAGAAAAGCAAAATCAGTGATGACTTTGATTTTGTGCTAACACTTCAAACAGTTGCCGAAGAGAGCACGGAATTAAAGGCGGAGAAACGGCAAAAGTCAATTAAGGCTAAAGATAATGTGAATTGTTTCAATTGCTTTTCTCATTAGCAATTCGTTTGTGCTTACTAATTGACGAAAAAGAAAAATTGGCAGAAAAATATTTGCCAAAATTCGTATTCGCATTGAAAATGTGCACAAAAGAAACTAGGTAAAAATAAAATTGATTTTTAATTTTTTATTTCGATTTTTATTTTATTAAGCAATTAAGGGTTGGGAAATTTTAAATGAAAAAGGGTGAAAAAATAGAAATAAAATTCCACTTGTATTAAGAATTTTAATTATATTGGTAAATTAACTTTATTAATTAAGCTGTAACAATTTCGAACTCTTTGAACACAAAATGAAAATTGATGGTAAAAATGTGCACATAAATTTAAGAAATTGGCATTTGCCTTATTTTGTGTATAAGGAAAAAGAAGATGAATTTAAAATGGAAAAAGAGGAAGGTCATTTTTGAAAATTATCTATTAGTTAATTAATTAATTGATTAATGTTATTTTTTAATAGTGGAAGAGAACATAGGAAAATTGGAAGGATTGGTGAAATTGGTAAAGCCTAAAGATGAAAAAGACATGGGTAATTTTAATAATTATTTAAAATTAAATGTTTATTTTTAATAATAGTGGGCAACATTTTACTAAACTTGAAGCAATTACATCAATCTCAAGAGAAAAACCAAAAATTGAAAGATGAGGAAGACCAAGGTACTTTATATTTAGGGATTATTTTTAGTTCATCAATTAATTTAAATATATTTTTTAATAGTGAAAATTCTGAGAGCAAAATTAGGGATAAGTTAAAAGAAAAACAAACAAAGTTACTAGCAAAAGATGGATGAGAAAGAAAAAGAATTTGTTTAAGTTTCCTTGGTACATATTTTAAATTTCAAAAACATCATTTGGTCATTGGTCAAAGAAAAACGAAATGCCAAAATTAAAAAAAAAATTTAAGAATTTTTATTTTGTATTGGTCAAATTCGCCCTGTTCATTGTATTAGGACAAAACTGTGACTTGCTTCTATATATATTTGTTCCCCTTAAATTTTATTTTCAAAGAAAAAAATGCTATTTTCCCTACCTAGTTCAAATTCCGTTTGAAAATTCTCATTGTGCCATGCTTCCAATTTTACGGCTTCTTCCTCCTTCATATTGTCCGGGCAGTAGTCTCCCAAAGAAGGCAGGTTGGGTAATCTCTTCCCAAAATTCTCATTCTTATTGTATTTGTGTGGAAAATACAATTTAGCTGCAGTTTTTAACCCCAAGGTCCGTCATTACTTGGGCCCAACCGTAATTTCCGTAATCCGTAATCTGTAATTAATTGGTTTTTCGTAGTTTTCGATTTTGCCATTCCCAACAAAAAATTCATTTATCTTAAAAAACTTGAAAAAATTTATTGGTAGCTTTTTTAAATCAAGAATAGAGAAAATTTCAAAAATAAAACTTTTTTTTTGCGTTTGGATATAAAAATAGGAAAATTAAAATTAATATTTTTGACAACCCAATTAAAAATAACAGTAAAATTAGGCAAAAAAATCTCATTGGTTTTCCAAATATAAACTAAATGATTTGTACAAATTAATGATAGTTTTTTCCCAACAAAAGAGCTTCTCTATCATTAAGGTGTCTATCTCACGATGCTTTCCGTGTGTTCGCTTTTGTACCCAAATGGCCCTCATTAACAAATTTATGCCATTCCCTATTTCCTGTTTAAACTTTTAAAGGCGATGCTTTTGAGGGCAGTAAAAAATTTTTAATTCTTTGACTAACTCATTTATGACTTAAACAGGGTTTTGTCAATTGTTTATTATTTCTCGAAAATTCATGGACCCTTGGTTTCGGGGGGAGGGGGGCTGAAGTCAAAAATTCGATTTTTTAGGGTTGTATTTTTCTTATTTCATTCGATTTTTAGGGGGTATTTTTCTTTTTTTGAAATCCCGAATTAGGGGGTTGTATTTTACAAAATTTTTAGCCGTTTTTCGCCAAAAAATTACTATTTTTGCCAAAGCGTAACTGGGTTTTCAATTACGAAAATCGCTAATACGAAATAAGGACATTGATGATTAGGGTTCGAAATTGTATGGGCATGGCAATAAAATACGTGCCGAAAATGCCGAAATACGTGTACATAATAAAATTGCTTTCAAATTAAGCGGCGTAAATGTCGCTAATAATTGACGATGCGAAAGTTGCCCGAGTATTGGGAGTCCCAAAATTTTTGTACAGCCTCAAGGTGTTGGGTACCAAAAGTTTTGTCATCCGTGCTTATCCCTGCCTTTTCCATCAATTCCATGGCCAATTGCCTTTGTTTCTTCTCCGTTTTCATCAAATAACGTTGGCATTAATAAATGATCTGAGCGAAACAATCTTCTCATCATGGAATAGAACCGACATTTAACAAAGGATGCCAAAACAAAATTTACCAGCAGAAGCCGATTTGTTTTTGGAGGGGGAATAGCATCAATTATTTCCTTGATCAGTTCGGCGGGGAGCGGGCAGGGCATAATTGTGGCGAATTTTCAAAAAAAAGGGGGGGGGTATAATAAATGAAGAATTAACCGTTTCGACAACACCTTATTAATGCGAAAATAAAACACAAAAAGTAAAGTCTATAAATAACAAAAAGAAGAAACATTCCGAAAATTTCATCATTTCTTTTCGTTTTTTCATAATCTTTGTCTATGGTAAGGTTTAGCATCTAATTTCTTAAAATTTTAATAATTTTTAAACAATTTAGGTAATGGGATTTAACCCTTATCAATTCAAAAAATTAACAAACAACAAATTTTATCAAATTGGTATTCCATTCATTCATTGAGGCGGACGTCTTGGGTCCCTTGGTCTTCCTCTCCACTCGCCCAGCCGTCGGATCACTTTCAGCACTCTCGGGGGGTTGGCATGCATTTGCTTAAGAAAAGATGTTTCGGTGTTAGGTAAAAGACAGGGTCTGAAATTACCGGTCTGTTTGACAGCGGGTGGTCGAATAGTGGCACGTCTCTCAGCTGCCGCGGTCGTTGCACTGGTTGAATTGCCTGAAAAAGCATCCGGAAATATGAGAAACGCACGAAAAAACAAGACCCAACATTACCGGAACGTTTTCTGGTGGATGATACGGCACGTTTGGTGGCGGTGGGCAAATTGCGGTACGGCGTATTCACGTTGAATTTGTCGAACATGAATTCCCTGAAGAAACACCCAGAGACTGAGAAAAAGCAACCACAATTTGATCCAAATTGATGTCACATTTCGCGGTGGATGGTGAATTTGCGGCATGTCTCTCAGCGGCAACGGTTGAGGCATCGGTTGGACACGAATTACCTGAAAAAATACATTCGGAATCTTGAAAAAAAGTAACAAAAGCGAGCCAAAATTACCGGCACATTTGGTGGTGGGTTGACAAATAGCGGCACGTCTCTCAGTGGTATCGGTTGTTGAACTGGTTGGACCCGAATTGCCTGAAAAATGCACTTGGGAATTTGAGAAAAAACAACCAAAAACGACCCAAAATTACCGGCACATTTGGTGGCCGATGTATAATTTGCGGCAAAACTCTCAGCGGCATTGGTTGTTGCCCATCATGATTTGGTCCCACACGAATTTCCTAAAAAATACACTTGGGAATTTGAGAAAACGCAACCAAAAACGACCCAAAATTACCGGCACATTTGGTGGTGGGTTAACAAATAATGGCACGTCTCGCAGCGGTATCGGTTGTTACACTGGTTGGACCCGAACGGCCTGAAAAAAAGACTCGGGATTTTCAAAGAGCAACAAAAAGAGAGCCAAAATTACCGGCACATTTTGCGGAGGGTGGTCGAGTTGCGGGGGGATCGGCGGAGGTGGTAAGTCTCTTAGCGGCAGCCGTTGCTGTCCATCATGCATTGGTTGAACACGAACAGCCTGAAAAAAGCACTCGGGAATTTGAGAAAAAACAACAAAAGCGAGCCAAAATTACCGGCACATTTGGTGGAGGGTGGCCAAGTTGCGGGGGGATCGGTGGAGGTGGCAAAAAATTTTCATCATCTTCCGATTCGTAGCCATCGTCATTTGGGAACATCTGCCACCCTAAAATAGAAAAAAATCAGTCAAGATATTTTTGGAAAACCCAACAATTTTCATCCCGTGGACGATTTCCTGCCAAGATAGATATTTGCAAAATCCAAAAAACAAATTAAAATTACCAACAATGGCCGGGATTGGGAAGCTGGGTGATGGGGCACGCGGGGTGGAAGGAGGGGTTGGTTATTTGGATCCGTATCCGCCGTCCAGAAACTCTTTTCTCCATTGACTACAAAGAAAAAATGAAAGATAATGGAAGCAAAATAAATGTATTACGAAAATTCTGCAAGTGAATTTGGGTCGTATGCTCTGTTTGGATCGAACTCCCCAGATGAAAAATCCCCATAGTCTTTTGAAAGAAACGCGAAAGTGCCGGGGGCAATAAAAGGCATGATGAAAGTGGATGAAAATGGCAACTGGGTAAAGTGAATTTTGTGGCTCCGCTGCTGAGAAATTGAAAAAGTGGGCGAAAGTGGCAAATGATGAGAAGAGAACTTGGCTCAACTTTTGAGGATAATTCTGCAACAGAGTCGGCTACAGAAATTTGATTTGTTCTCCGGGATCAAAATGTTGTGCGAGTTCGTAGGCACCCGAATAACTGTTTGGTCTTCCCGCCTTTACCTCAAATTGGAGCTCGGGAATGAGTCTTTCCATGAACTCCTCCATAAGCCTTTTCCGTATGGCCTCCTCACTTTCCCCAGCGAGGGCAGTTCTGATTGCCTCATTCAGTCTGTTGGCAAACTCATACACTCTTTCGCCTGGCGCTTGTTTGCAAATCGAAAGCGCTTGTCTCGCTATGGAACGGGTATTTTCGTTTTCAAATTTTGATTTTAAATGATTCAAAGCGGTGGTTAAATTTTCGGGTGGTGGGTCCAATGCTTCAAATTCCGCTCTGGCTTGACCAATTAAGAGTATTCTCAATCTGCTCAGTTTTTGGGTTTCCGTTAATTGGGGTAGCAGAGAAAGCATATCCACAAATTTTGATGCCCAACGTGAAAAGGATACACTTGGGTTTCCATCAAACATTTCCAATGGTGCAATTCCGCCCAAAAATGGGTCAGAAACCATTATTTCACAACTCTCCATTTCATTGGGTTGGTCCTCAGAATCACTGCTTGAGGGCAATTGTTTGTGTTCAAAAGAGTGACCATTTTCGTTCCAATCATCCTCTGATTTATTTTCCATTTCTAGGAATTCCACTCTTATTTTCAAAACGTCAATGTTTTCTGTTATTTTTGCCATTTCCACTTTCATTTTCTCCACCACCTTGTTAAATTTGACTTTGGTCAATCTTTCAAATGCATTTTGCCGTATTTCGAGAGTTTCAGCCTTTTCTGCCATTTTTATCACTTTTTCTTCCATTTGAAAATTGTCCATTTCTTCTCGATCCTCCAAATCAATTATTGACCGTTCAATTTTGACCATTCGATCGGTATCATCTGATTGGTGAGCCACAATTTTCAACTCTGCAAATTCTCGCTCCAATTTACGAAATTGACGGCAAATAGCGGATTCGAATGTTCGCATTCGAGTCAGTACATTGTTCAGATTTTGGTTCTCCTCAGGGGTAAAGAAAATTGGATCGAAATCCGAACCAATTTGTCCCTGTAGGACCACATTTTCGCCCTTTTGAGAATTAAAAGAATTTTGCTCAGCCATTTTCCAAAATTCTTTTTTTTTGTTTTAAAACACTTTTTTTTTGAAGACATTTAGTCCTTTTTTCAGCACAACAGCTCGGCTAGAAAACACACTTGACCAGCTCCTTTAAATTTGGCGATTGGCACAAACAGCCTGGCTGGTAGTACACAACTAAGACCAGCTCAAATTTGATGGATTTGGTTTAGGCACAGAGCCTTTACCACAGCTGAACTGCTTCATCTAGTCTTGCTTAGCCTTTTGACCTTCTCCCGGGTCGTGGCACCAAAAATTGTTGTGTATTTGACTAAGCTTAGACTCCGATGTGCCTTATTTAATTCCAACTTTCACCAAATATTAACTTTTCCAAATGCCCACAAAAGGGGGAATGCGATTGGTTTATTTGTGTTTAAGAATTAAGCAAAGGAAAAAGGATGAAAAGTAAAGTAAATTGGTTTAGTGTGAGATGAGTAAGGGTCAGGATGAGAATGGGAAAAGAATGGTTAAAAGCGAGAGGCAATTGGGGAGCTTAAATACTGACATAATGGGAGGGGCCAAGCGAGTGACATTACAAAATGGTTGGCCAAAGAGTAATGGGTTGAGAATTATTTTTATTCAAAATCAAATGGGTTGATAATAAAGGAAATGTTTTGGGCAAAAATGAGAAAAGGGAAAATGTCCGAAAAATCCAAAATGAAAACTGAACTGAATCGAAACCCAACAGTTTTTTTTTGAAATTCCGATTAAATTGAAAAGCAAATAAGTGTAAATAATGATAGAAATACAATATATTGCTCATTATGTATATTTTGCTGTTGTTGGCACATTTTTTTAGGAGGATCCCGCTTTGCGTGTCCATCTTGTTGGTGATGACCCGCGACGTCCAAGGCGAGGACAACCGAAGCAATTGGTTTCGTACGAAGTGGGGGTCAGTTAAAAAATACGTTTTACAATATTTGAAATGCACCGTTTAAAATGACAAGAAAAAAATATGAAATTTTTCATTTTTTTAAATAAAAAACTATTGAATTGGAACAATGCTCACATTCAGAATACTAGCAAATCTGAAATTTGAAAATAAATTTACGGAAGTAAAAAGCACTTTTTTTAAATTAATTATAGTAAAATTGAAATTAAAACATAAATTCCATCAAAGAATCTTTGAGCGATGGCAAAAAATTGGCAAAAATTAGAATTTTTTTTAAATTAAATTAATTGCGTTGAGAATGTTGGAAACAAAATTGGCACTCAAACTGCAATTTTCATTTTTATAAATAATTCAAAAAAAAAAAAAAACTTTTTTAAAATTTTTTTCTATTTCAACTGTGTATGTCATTATTGACAGATGCCAACCGTGTTGGATTACCACGGGTTGGACATGTTGCTTGAGCGCGAATTTGCGCCCTGCGTTGGTCCGATGTCGGCACAACAAAATGACGACGATGCCGCCGCCATTGTGCAACCGAAGCGTAAAGGCATGAAAAGGTAAAGAAAAAATTTTTAATTTTTGAAAATAAATGAAATATTTTATCAATGACTTTTTAATAATTTTATTGAAAAATTTTTGAAAAAAAATAAAAATAAATTAATTTTTGATGGAAATAGTTTTCGATGTGCGAGCGGACGAGTTTTTTCATACAGACAAAACAATAATTTTTTTTTACTATTTTTTGAAAATTTAAAATGAATACCGTATTTTTGGCGCATTTCTCCCAATCGATTTATTGTTATTTTTTGGCAATTTGTATCCGTTTTTTTCAAGAATTTTTTAATACTCTTAAAATTACCCGTAATTATAACTTCATTTAATTTCCGCTCCCTTTTTGAGGCCATACGACGAATTTATCGGGGACGAATCGGCTGTCGGAATGGTCAAGTCGCCGTCATTTGCTGAACAAATGCAGCACACGGCGCCCCCCAAAGCGTTCAACTACTTTCTGAACTGTGATGACTATCCAATTGGACAACAGCTGTATTTTCTACACCAACTGATCACATCATTGTATTATGTGTCGGATGAGGCAAATTTATTTTTTTTAAAGTGCTGGGACCAGCAGGGGAGACACAAAAATTTTAGGGTTCAGCGTGTTCGAATTCGAAAATTTGGGAGTAGTTCAGAAATTTTTTGTTTCAACTTTTGGGTTTCGAAAATTTCTTTGTGGTCTGTTTTCGGGTTTTATGCCGTTCGATTGGTTTCACTCACCCCGGGCTTTGGGATTCACTGGAAACTAGTACAAAGGCAACTCATGCAAAAAAAAAGCCTAATCCTAGGCCGAAGCAAGTCTAAGCCTAGGCCTAGCCGAAAGTTTAGGCCTAAGCGCCTAAGTCTAAAGGCCTAGCAATTTTAATTTTCGAAAGCGAAGGTGGTTGTGTGCTGAACCCATATCACCCCAATTTAAAAATGAGGAACAATTTAAAGAAATGTAAAAAAAAAAAATTATTTTTTAATTGCCAGTGCGTTCTCTGATATATGTGTTTTTGCCATTTTTCCCTCAGATTCCATTCGTCCGGTCGCGTTGAGTTGCAACTGTCGCGCAATTTCTAGTGCCACCATTTTGTCCATTCCATGCCCGCCCGAGGAGGAGCACAACTGGGGCATGGTCCGCCAGTACCGTATGACCACCCAGAACCGGGAGGGCGACACACTGTACTTTCGCTGTTCGCGCTGCGAGTCGCTGATGCGTTACACAAATGTAATAAATAATTGAATATTTTATTTATTTTTTAAAAATTATACCATTTTTAGACTTTAAAAACAGCCTCTTTTAGGAAAAAATGAAATGGTCCTTTCAAATTATATGAAATTATAAGAAAAAAAAATTGAGAAATTTTTATAGTGCTTTTTTCAAAATTTTATGATGCACCCCAAAAGGTTGTCGCCGTAACATCGCCGAGACATAATGAATGTCGCGGCAAAAAAAAAATAAAAATTTCAAGGAAAATTTAAAAATTTTTTTATTTATTCCCTTTTGCAGGATGAATATCGGCCAAAGTTGACGATGAAGGACGGTGATATCCAAGGCGATTGCTTCCCGGCTCATCACCCGCAATGCTACCCGGTGAAAAAGGTAAAGAGAGAGAGAGAGCATTACGAATCAGTAAAATTAAAACAGTTAAATTTTTTGTTATTTAGAAAAAAAAAATTTTTTTTTTGATCAAATTGTTGATTAATTTCTTTAAATTTGGCTATTTTCTTTCAAAGAAAGACTTCAAACCCCGAAAAATTAAATTCAAACATTTTTTGGGGTTACTAGCAAAAACCCCTTTAAGAAATGCTGATCAAAAAATTCAGTTAGTTTTTTTTTTAAAATAAAGAGGAAAATAATTGCTTCCCATTCTTTGAATTGGCCATGTTTTGCTTTAGGAATGGGTGATTCTGCAACAGTTGGACCGCCAGGCACGCCTTTACATGATGCAGTTTGACATGGCACAATGGGAGGCCATGCGCCAGCAACAACAGCAGCAGCCGGCGGAGGACAACGACGGCACCGCAGCGGCGGAATTCGACGCGTACAGTGGCAGGTAAAAGCAGACACTCGGGCGACGATCATATTTCGGGTGCACTACGTTCTTACCCCCTAAAATTTTTTTTTTAAATTTCAAGCCAAAATTTTCTTTTTTTTCAAAAATCCTAAGCAAATTTTTTAATTAAGTTATGAGAAAATTTATTAACTCATGCAAATTTGAAAAAAGCGCAAAAAAAATTCAAAAATTTTTTTTGTAAAATTTTCTTTAAAAATTTTTTCCTCCGAACTCGAACATTTTACAGCATCGACCATGATGGTGGAGAAGTCAGTGCTGGTGGTAATGTGCCGCCGGCGATCGCTAACAACTTTTTTCTGAGATGACAAATTACTTAACATTCGCTTAGAAAAAGATTCCCCTTTTCAAAATCTTTTTTTAGATACCAAATTTGTTCAGTTTAGTTGGGAATGAAGCGAGTTATGGCAGATCAAAATAAAAAATACAAAAAAGGCATTTTCCAGTGTAAATTTTGAATTAACGCGCAAAAATTTACGCCAAATGCGCTATTTGGCGTTATGAGCAATTTTGTCTGACACTGGCGCGTACCCATAGTGAATGGCCTAAAAAATTGGAAATTTTAACACATTTGCGATAGAGTGAATGAAGCGAAACTGAGTTGGGTACTTTTTCACTTTACGCCACATAAAATTTTTTTTCGTTATTTTTTGTTTTTCTTGTGTTTTCGGAGTCACTGATCACGAATATGACATTCATTTCGAACAATTACGAAACCCGGACCCGAATTCGAACAAAAAGTCGAAAATCTAAAATTTTCAAAATTCTCTATTTTCGTCTAAAAAGGACTTAAATACATGGAAACAAACTGAAAGCTATCCAATCGTGCAATAAAAGTATCCAATTATGCAATAAAAGATGATTAAACCATTTTTAGACTAAAAATGCGAAATTCGAAAATTGAATTTTCAACTTTTTGTTCGAATTCGGGTCCCGGTTTCGGAATTGTTCGATATGAATGTCATATTCGTGATCAGTGACCCCGAAACCCCCCCCCCCAAAAAAAAAAAATTTTTTTTATGTGGCGTAAAGTGAAAAAGTACCCTGAGTTGTACGGTTGGTTAAAAATAAGTTTTTTTTTAGGCCATGCGTTCAATTCCACTTGCCTGTTTTAGATTATAGACACGTTCGAAAAAAGATATGAGCGTTTGAAAATTTGTTTTTCTCATTTTTTATGAAACGGTATGTTAATGAATGATCATAATGTTCCCAAGCAAGCATTTTTGGTACTAATGCAGTTTGGGGTCCCCTTTTTGGTCAACTTTTTCAGAAGCGTAGCCAGACAGTCAGACAGTGCACTATTTCCTTCTTTATTTTTATCACCTCTTCCCTTTTCCCACACACACCAAAAAGGGGACCCAAACTGCATTAGTACCGCATTTTTATGCAAAATGAAAGGAACAAAAATAAAAGAGAAAATCGGATGGATGCTCAATTAAAGGGTCATTGTTGCATTTAAGAATGAATTGCTTAAAACTGACAAATACAATCGAATAGAAACTAAATTTCCAAAGATAAAGCCTTTCAAAACTCCTTCAAAATAACTTGTCATCACACAGGCCAAGTTGTCGCATTTTCTCCAGAAGTTCCTTTAAATTATGGAAGTTTCTTACATTAAAAACGGTACTAATAGGATTTATGTCCCATTTTTTTGGTTAATTTTTCACAAATTGTTATTAGCCTTAATTCACTTTTTAATGGAAAGGCTTCAATGTTTGAGAAACTATCATGGCACAAGCAGAAGCCATCATTCTAAAAAATTATTTGCATAAAGCCAAATACATTTCTTAAGCAATTCTTAAAATGTATGTAGCATAGAACCTATTCAAAATCAAGCTAATAACTTAGAAGCACTCAAAAATTTCGGCAATCAGTTGGCATTCCAAAACATCCCCTGATATTCAATAATCACATAATATATTGTTATTTAACCCAAACCCGATTAGTAGGGATGCGATTTTTAGGCAAATGCCTAAAATTTTGCGCACTTAATACGTGTAAATAAGCATGAAAAACGCATTTTCCGCTTGGTTTGGGGTGTCTACGATGACTTTTATAATGCCTAACTTTGCCTATTTTGGACTTTTTCTGCTTAATGCCTATTTGCCTATTTTTGTGCCTATTTCGCCATTTTTGACGACTTTTTCAGGATTCCGGAAAAATCGTTAACAAAAATGCAATAAAAATGAAAAATACACCCCTAAGAATCGACCTGAAAAAATTCAGAAGATACACCCCTAAGAATTGAAAAAAATTACAAAAATTCTTCCCCAAAAATTAATTATTTTTTCTTCATAAAAATTTTTGGTTTAAAAAAATTATTTTTAACGAAAAAAACTTTAAAACAATTGAAATATAAGCAAAATAATTTTTTTGATTAATTTTTATGCGTTTTGCTACCTAAAAAGCGTTAATAAAAATTTTTTTTGCCTATTTTAGTGCCTATTAGAGACCGGACGGGATCGGGATCCCGCGGGATTAAATTCGGGATCCCGACCTCGGGATCCGTCCCGAGCGATTTTTTAAATTCATCGGGATTGATCGGGATCGGGATTTCATCGGGATCCCGAACCGGGATCCCTCCCGACCATTTTACCAATCCCGCGGGATTGAAGTCATACATAATTTTTCAAAAAATCTCCATTTTTTAAATTAAGATCTTGAATTTTAAATTAAAAAATATTGTCATTTGCTAATTTTTCTTAAAAAATCCCTTACAAATCCCAAAAAATTTTACAGGTCTCCAAAATTCCACTAAAATTTTCAAAATTTGACGCAAAAGTTGGCCGTTTTGTGACTTTTGTTTCTTCATAAAAAGAATTATTTTTTTAATTTCTAAAACATTATTCTAAATCTTATTAGGTAGTTTTATGTATATGCCGAATATTTCAATGAGAAAAATGACATCGGAGGATGGCAGTCGTAGCGAGGGGGAAAAGAGGAAAATTTCTGAAAAATTGGCTATTTTCTTAACCAAATTCATTAAAAATTCTGCAAATTTTTCTCCGGCGGCGCCTATCGGCACCGCCGGCCTCCAAAAAAACCTATTTTTACTTAAAAAATTAGCCAAAAATCTCAAAATTTGGTGATTTTTTAGACAAAATCTGCTAACAAATAGCATTAAAATTACAAAAAATTTTCCCTGCGGCGCCTATCGGCGCCGCCGAACCCCCCTTTCCCCAAAAAGTTTTTTTAAAAAACCACGCCGCAAAAAAAAACGTTTTTTAGAACAAAAAAAGTCGCCGACTTGCTAAAAAATCGCAAAATTTGACAGTTTTTGATGAAAATCTGTTAATTTAATGCTATTCGTTAGCAGGTTTTGTCTAAAAATGACCAAATTTTGAGATTTTAGGCTAATTTTTTTAAGAAAAAATAGGATTTTTGGGGGCTGGCGGTGCCGATAGGCGCCGCCGTGGGAAAAATTTTCAGAATTTTTGATGAATTTTGTTAAGAAAATGGACAAATTTTTCAGAAATTTCTCTTTTTCTGCTTCGCGGCGGCCCCCCCCCACCTCTTTTAGAAAATTGATGGTAAAAATATGCAAATAAATTTTAGAAAATTGGCATTTGCCTTAAAAGATGAATTTGTTGGTTTTTTGCATTTTGACCAAACACTTGGCAACAAATTGCAAAAAAATTCAAAGACGAAATTTTTAAAGAAAAACAAAAACCAAAAGTTGTGCACATTCGGTCGGGATCCCGACCCGGGATCCGTCCCGATCGTTTTCCAAAATGTTCGGGATTGCTCGGGATCGGGATTCAGTCGGGATCCCGACTCGGGATCCCTCCGACCCCAGTTGTCCGGTCTCTAGTGCCTATTCGAGGATTTTTGTGCCTATTTAATGCCTTTTTTGCGATTTTTTAATGCCTTTATAGGTGCCTATTTCGCGATTTTTTGTGCCTAAAAATCGCATCCCTACCGATTAGTACCCATTAAACAATGGCACAAAAAAGGGCGTTTTGCCAACAAACTTGAAACTCTTTCACCAAATGGTTAGGTCGAGTGATGCCCTCGATCACTTCGGGTTGCTTCAACTTTAACAATCGCTTAGCATAGTTCAGAAGCGGTGGAAGCCCACTGATCACCAGCGGTGGAATGGAACGAAGGAAATCTTAGAGCAATTAGGATTACTGTATTTCTAAAAAAACAACGACTTACCCCCCATTACCGTATTTCTAAATGCAGCAAGCACACCCACCCCCTGAAATAAAGCCCCTCTTTTGAATGGGATTGAAAAATAAACCCCAAGGAGTCACAATAAATGGAACTTCAAGTTCGACTCATAATTATTTCACGGATTTATACATACTATCAAATTAAAATTCATTAATTTTTTCAACCATCAAAATTAATTTATAAATGATAATCTATTAATATTTTTGTGCGTACCAATATTGTAGTTTTTTGTAGGAGTGAATTTCGCCTTGTCTTTATTGTCGTAGACTGATTGAATCGGATTAAATGTATATGAACCCTAAAACCGAATTTTATAAATATATTTTTTGTTTCCGAATTTTGATACTGATTTTTCTTAAAGTTTAATTTGGACTTTAATTGCTATAAAATTCCCTCACATCAATTGCATTTCCCAAAAATTCGTTGTAACAAATTTCTTCTCCATCCAAATTCAGCCGGGGGCCATTGTTTGCCATTTCGTCATCCTTTTGAACAAAGTTTAAAATTTAAGCTTAAAATGATAATTATGCTCAAAGGTTCGGGGCGCAATGTCTGGAGCGCATATGCTCGGGTGTAAATATCCGGGGCGCAAATGTCCAGTAACCACAAATAAAGGCTACTGACCATCCTTTCATCAATGACCTGCACCAAATTTAGGCCTTCAACATTGTGGGCTTCTTCTGACAGCTTTTTCTGGTACAGACGATGTGTGCATTTGCGCACAATTTGTGCAATGAAACACCAAAATATTTGTTTGAAATGAGGGAAGCGATATTTTTTGCCGCGCTGCAATAAATAATAAAATTTTATGATACGACCAGCATCACTGATGGTCGTCCTAGGATGTGTTTTTCACTGACACTGCTTTGTGGTTTTTCAAAAAAGTTTTGGGGAATGAGAGGCCCAGCTGTGCGGTAGGTACTACAGTAGGACGGTGAAAAATTGAGAATTTTGGCCAAATTTTTAAATAGATTTGCAACAAAATTGGGTATTTTGTGGATTTTTGAAAATTTTTACAAAATTTTTTGAATAATTTGGTCAGGGACCAAATATCATATAAATTTTTGTACCAAACAGAGTATTTATTATATATTATTAATTAATATATACTAATTTAATAAATCATTTCACTTTGATGTTATCTTCCAATGTTGAAATCCGAATTTGTGTCGGAATTGCGTAACTGTGCAGAAAGTTGCCACCAAAAACGAGTGCATCCACCGGTGTGTAAACACTGTGAATCCATCCTTAACGGCGATCAATGTTATTCACAGACTCGTCCGTAAGAAACATGGTGCTTCATTGTTTCCCAAAAAATGCCAAAACAGCTATTTGGCAGTTTTAGCAAATGCCAATTTTTGGGAAAATCCAATTTGGCAGTTTTTTGTGAACAAGCCAGACGAAAAATGTTTATGCAATTTTCACCAAAGATGTTTGTTTTAATTCACCCGATGGTATAATAAGCGTTTCTCCCTGACGGAGTCGAACACGTGAACATTTGGTCAATTTGCCAAGGAATTTTGAATCTCCATTCCCGCCCAGAAACCATTCTTCATAAAGTTTCAGGTTTTCCTCAGTCGGTTCAATTAGCCAAAAAATCTAAAATTTGCCGTAGCATTATTGAATTATGAAAATTTAATTTATACAAATTCTACATCTTTTTCTGAGATTATCAAATAAAAGGTTTATTTAAATTTTTCTCATCCGTCACCAACTTTTTCACCCTTCAGAACATGGTACCAGACTGATGATCCGCCAAAATCTTAAAATAAATGAATTTTAAGAGGAATTTTCCGGAAAATGATGTGGTGAGTTTGGTGCCAGAAGGAAGCGGGTATGGGGAAATGGGATAAAGGACTTGGGAGAAAATCTAAAGGAAACGCCCATAGCTTAGTTTGTTAAAGCATTTCCCGCAATGGGAAAAGGCCGTGTATCCAAGTCCCATCGGAAGAGTGAATTTGTTCGACAAATTTAGCAAAATTTGTAGAACAAAAAGTTTTTCATAACTCACCAATATGAAAGTCTGTAAAGCAATTAGCAACGCTCATCAGGCAATATCTTAAAGTAAAAAATAATAAAAATATATTTTAAATTTTACAAACTTTTGCACTTTTGGGTAAGTGGAAAAATCGTTGCTTCGTGCCCAAGGACTCTTTTTTAGTAGGTTTTTCTGACGTGCCAAAAGTTCTTTTGGCCACACATTGTCAATCCAATCAATTCTTCTTACAAAACCCGGCGCTATCACCTAAATAACCAAAATGTATAAATAAAAATCATTTTAAAAAACCTGTTCTGACAATTTGGTGTCAGAGATTTCGAGTGAGAGCGAATTCAACAAATTTTTACGCATTGACGGACTTTGTCTAAAACAAAAAATCTGATGATTGGATAATTCCATTCCACTGATCAACAAATTATATTATTTAGGGTTGGTATTTATATTTACAATTTAACAAAATAGTATTTAATAAAGAATTAAGCAATAAAAATGGTGTTTTTCGTCCATTTATCACATACAGTATCCCAACCATAAATATTATTCACCTGAAATATTTGACAAATTCTTTCAGTCGCATATTTTTCCCCTCCTGAGTGTGTACATCGAAAACTTCAATTCGTCTTTCGCCACCAACAAGCTCTGAAATGTAATTAAAAGTTTCTGATTTCATACAGAACAACGAATAAATTACCGAGAACATCCAAAATGCTAAACTCTTGTGGATTTGGCATTCTTAAAATGCAAAATTTATTTAAAAAAAAATTACTTTATAAACCTCATTCCCAACTTTTCAGGTGGCTCGCTGAACAAAAGTGGATGAAGCAAGCCAGATTCCCTAACGTATTTCATTGTAAATTCTATAATAATAAAAATCGAAATTATTTTGAAAGTGGAGTTTTTTGAATTTTATTTAAAAAGCAAAATTATTTGGTCGTATTAAATTGTGGAATTTATTTTAGCTGTGCTTCGGAGTAGTTGAGCACGAATTTGACATCAGTTTTTCACTAATTACTAATCCCAACTCGAATTCCAAAAATAAAATTCGCAAACGAATTTATAAAATTGCAAAGCAAAAGGGCTTATTACCCTTCCTTGGTTTTAAGAAAATTCAAAGTGCTCCACTTTTTAACTAGCGCAAAAATTAATTAATAAAAATGCAAAATATCCCACCACTAATTTTCATTGCGTGTATTGTGTCGTCATGCTCAAACTCATTAGCACTAATATATTCGTCAATTTGATACAATAGACTACTGGTTGGCTGCTGTTCTGCCTTTTCTTCTTGAACACTTTTATCTTTTACTCTTTGATTGCAGTTTCGTTTTGGATATCTTCCGCCAATAAAATTGCTTTGATCCAATTCCGCAGAAACATTCTAAAAATCAAAATCTATGCGAAATCTGGAGTCCAAAAAGAAACAATTAGTCCTTAGACTGACCAATTTTTCGTGAAGTTCATTATTCAATGGCGAATCAGAAGAAATTGATTGCGAAATCGGTGACGAATTTGGCGGTGAATTTTCTTCAAAGTTGACGTGTTTTTGTCTTTTGATAAATGATGATTGACCGTTTTGATCATTAAATTCTGCGTTAAGCGAATCTGCTTTGTTTTTTTGTCCATTCTGATGTTGGAAAGCTGAAAATGAGTATTTCATTACAAAATGAGTTTCTTAATTATTTTCTTGATTTCCAAAACATGTAATTCCAAAACATGTATTAACAATAGTAGTGTTTCGACATCGGCAAATTACGAATTTTGGGATCATATTATAGGATTGGGTTTTAAAATTTTTAGGATGCGGATGCTTTCAGATCCTGTAAATTCATGCCAGGGTCTGGTCCTGTTCCGCCTCTCTAGTAGTGACACTAGAGTCTGAAACTTTCCGAGACCGCGGACTTGACCCCGAGACGCGAGACTTAGACCACAAAAGCCGAGACTTTTCTCGATGAGACTCAAGAATAGACTCTCGAGCAGCACTAATTCATTGTATGTTTTTCATTTATTCTTATTCCCAATTTAAGGATAACTTTGTTCCTCATTCTTGTATAACCTTATTCATAGGCCTAAATGGACAAAAAATTACTTGCTATGAAAAGCCATTTTTCCCATCGCTTTATCTTTTTTCGATCAACGCCTATTTTCTTTGCAATTTTATTTTCGATTTTAGCACATATATTCGTAATTCCATTTTTTTGTAATGCATTTCGGATTTTTTGGAATTGCTCAAGCAATTTGAGTTTTTCGTCCGCTGAATAACTAATCGTCCTCCCTAAATTACATAAATCTAAGTAATATTTAAAAATTAATTTAAAACAAATAAAAATCATCAATTCTACCACAAATTAATGTTAAATTGAAATTTACTTGTTAAGCCGAATTCTTTTTTCCATCTTCTTATTGTCCGTCGACAGATTCCCAATTCCCTTGCAATTACTTCTTCTATTTTTTCGACTGAATTAATTTTGTCATTTCTGATGAATTCGTTTTTTCTTTTTTGAAATTCCTTTAGCAATTCTAATTTTTTTTCCTTGGAATATAATTTTCTCTCTAAAACAAAAAATCTAATTTATATTTAAATGTCCAAGCATTGTCAGATTAGCTAAACAATAAGTATAATCGAACTTACTTTTTAAGCCAATTTTATTTTTCCAATTGTTTTGCGAAATTTGATCAGCGCCTAATTCCTTCTCTGCTTCATCCTCTCTTTTGTCATATGCAAATATTTTTTCATTATTCATCCGCCCAAATATTTTTAAATTTCGTTCCTTGGGATAACAAAGGTTTCTCTCTAAAATAAATTTAATTTCTTAATTAAAACGATTTTGTTAATTTTCAAAATATTAAAATTATTATTTAAACTTCATGTCACTATATTAGTGCTTTTTTAACTTTGAACCAAAAATTATTCTTTACTCCAAATTGAGACTCTCGAACAGCACAAAAATATAACCGAAATTATAATTCTAATCTAAATTTTTACTTAAAAGCCCAAATTCTTTCTTCCATTTATAGAACATTGTTCGGGTGATGCCCAATTCCTTTGCAATTTTGTCTTCTATTTTATGCCATGTATTTAATTCTTCATTCTTTGTGGAGGCATTCTTTCTTTTTTGGAATTTGTTTAGCAATTCTAATTTTTCTTCCTTGGAATAAATTTTTTTGTCAAAATTATTAAAGGCACCAATTTCATTTGCGTCAATTCCTTCTTTGGCATTATTAAATTCATTCGGGTTTTCGTCTTTTTCAAATTCATTCTTTTTTTCTCGGATTCGCTTCATCAATTGCTGTGCTATAAACAAATTTAATTAAATAATAATTAGGGATGGGATTTTTAGGTGCTAAAAATCCCAAAATAGGTACTAAAATAGGTGCTAAAAAAGTGCAAAATAGGTGCTAAAAAGCCCCAAAAAGGCCAAAATAGGTGTTAAAAATTAAAAAAATCCAGTGTTTTTATGTACAAAAATTCAAAATGTGACTAATTTTTTATCAATTTCGCCCGCACAATTGCAACTGGTCAAGAAAATAAATAAATAAATTTTGGAGACGAATTTTTGAGAAAATTTTTCATTTCTTAGGGGAATATTTTCTGAAATTTTGGTCAATTTTTAGGGGTATATTTTTTAAATTTTTTGGGATCGATTCTTAGGGGTGTATTTTTCGTTTTTATTGCATTTTTACTATGAAATTTCTGGGAAAATCCCAAAATAGGTGCTAAAAATTCGAAAAATGCCAAAATAGGTTGTAAACTATTTTAGGTGCCAAAACGCCAAAATAGGTGTTTTTAGGTGCTAAAAAGTCGCTCTAAATCGACAATTGTTAGGAGAAAATGCTATTTTTGGGCTTCTCTCATCATAACTAAGCCGCAAAAAAAAATAGGTAAAAACCTAAAAATGCCATCCCTAATAATAATATAAATCTAATTGATTTAATCAAATAGCTTATTAAATTCTTTCTAATCACTTGATAACCCGGAGAGTTCAAATTTCTTCTTCCATCTGTAAATCGCAGTTCGAGAGATGCCTAATTTCTTTGCAATTGCATCATCTATTTTACGCAATGTATTTAATTCGTCATTCTTTTTGGATGCATTTTTCTCTTTTTGGAATTGCTCTAGCAACTCAAGTTTTTCTTTAATTGAATAAATTTTGCTCTCTTAAAAAATATTTTATTATTTCTTTTGTAGCATTTAAAATCACCTTTTTTGACATGACAATTATCCATTTCCTCTTCAATTCCATCTTCGGCATTGTTAAATTCATTCGGATTTTCATCTTTTTCAAATTCATTCATTCTTCCTCGGATTAGCTCCAACCATTGTTCTTCTTTAAAAAATTTATTTATAAATAATGATAGAATATTAAAATGATTCTTACTTGATAGCCCAAGTTCCTTTTTCCATTTGTATATATTTTTTCGGCTTACGCCTAATTCTCTTGCAATTGCTTGGACAATTTTATTGTATGAATTTAAAATTTCATCCTTTTTAAATTCAATATTTCTTTTATGAAATTGCAAAATCACTTCGAATTTTTCTTCTTTGAATAACTTTTTTTCGCTAAAACATAAATCTTTTAATAGAATAACAATTAAAATGATTCTAATCACCTGTTAGCCCGAGTTGTTTTTTCCATTTTTTTAAGGTCGTCCTACCGATGCCCAATTCCCTTGCAACTGCTTCTTCTATTCTACGAACTGTATTAATTTTGTCAGTTGTAATGAATTCATTTTTTCTTTTTTGAAATTCCTTTACCAATTCTAATTTCTGTTCATTTGAATAATTAATGTATTTTCCTAAATTAAAAGTAGGATATTTTATTTTTGAAAAACATTAAAATTTTACTTGTTAAGCCGAACTCTCGTTTCCATTCGTAAATCGTTTTTTTGCTAACACCTAATTCCTGAGCAATTGCTACATCCATTTTATTATATGTATTTATTTGGTCATCCATTTTGAATTCCTTCTTTCTTTTTTGGAATTTCTTAAGCAATTCTAGTTTTTCTTCCTTGGAATATATTTTTACCGCTAAATTTTTTAAATTTAATTTAATTTTCTATTTTTTATAATTTTCAAACTGGTGCCGACTCTTTTCTTTCGTTAATTGAATTTTAAAAGTGCCAAAAATATCATACCTTTCTTTTTTCCTTTATGATTTTTCGTTCCCTTTTCGTCTATTTCATTTGGTTTCACATGGGCATTTTTAAGTCTTTCTTGATTTGATTGATCAGTGAGAGAAAGCTAAAAAAATACAAAAATTTTTTATTATTATATTTATATTTTTTAGATTTTAAACCTCCTCAAACTGATCATTATCCGGCACTGGTAGTGCGATAGATATAATGGAAAAACATGTAAAAAAGAATAAAATATATTTCATTCTTAAATGAAACTAATTTTTATTAAATTAAAATATTTTTATTTTTGATGATTAGAGACCGACTAAAAAGGCATCAAAAATCGCGAAAAAGCACTATAATAGGCACCAAAAAATTGAAAATATCATGAAAAGGCACGAAAACCCCGAAAAAGGCATGAAAAAGGAATTAAATTTTTTTAAAGGTTTTTTAGGGAGCAAAACTCGTAAAACTTAACCAAAAAACTTATATTTAGTCACTTAAATATTATTAAATATTTTAAAATCTTATTTTCGGATAAGGAAAATTTTTAAACTTAAAATTTTTATCAAGAAAAAAATTAAATTAAATTTTGACGATCATTTTTTGTGAAAATTTTTCAATTCTTAGGGGTGTATTTTCTGAAATTTTTTTAGGTCATTTCTTAGGGGTGTACTTTCCCGATTTTATTGCATTTTTAATGGAATTTTCCGGAAAAAACGCCAAAAAAAAAGGCACAAAAACGGCAAAATGCCAAAAAAGGCATTTAAAGCACGAAAATCCCGAAAAAGGCAAAAAAAGGCATAATAAAAGTCAACGTAGAAGCCTCAAACCAAGTGGAAAATGTGTTATTTATGCTTAATATAAGTCGGTCTCTATTGATGATTTTATTATAAAATAAAGCATTTAAAATATAAATGCAAAGTTAAAAATTTAAGCAAAAATAATTTCTATACATTTTTTTGTTGGCAAATGAAAAAGAAATTCTCAATTCAATAAATCATTAATCGATAAATCGTCATAATTTTCTGCTAAATTATTGCCTTCAAACATATATTTTGTGAAGAAAATGCGGGCGGGAAAAGAAGATGAAGATGGTCATACATAAAACCAGGACTCGCAGATCTGAGGATTTACCCTCATTTTGTGGTTTTTTCATAGATCAATGAGGATTTTTCTTTTTGAAGTGAGGATTTGAGGATTTTTGAGGCTTTTGGGAAAAATTGTCAGAATCCGGACCGGACATAGTCGTTTTCAATTTGCTTCCATGCTCTCTTTTCGAAAAAAACCAGATTAGAATCCATGTGGGGGACAAAAACACCTTGCCAGACTATACTGTCCCTCTTACTATAATGGCCAGACTACACCGACCCCCACCTTCAGAATCTGTTAAATTTTATGTTAATTTTGATAAATTGGCATAATGTTTGACAATCTTTAAATATTTTGCTTTTTAATAGAGCTCGACATTTTGAAAAAAGCTGTGTATTTTTTACTAGGTTCAATGTCATCTAAACGAAAATTTCTTTATTCTTATTTAACATTTGAGCGTTTTAATTATGTTTTGAATAATTTTGTAAAAACTGAGACTTTTTACCAAAAAATATTTGTATGATTTTAAAAAATTTAAGAAATTTCATGTTTTTCTAGCAAAAAATCATTTAACATTTTTCTGCCTAACAAATAAGGGTAAATCAGTAAGCATTAAATAACACATTTTCCACTTGGTTTGAGGCTTCTACGTTGACTTTTATTATGCCTTTTTTTTCGGGATTTTCGTGCTTTAAATGCCTTTTTTGGCATTTTGCCGTTTTTGTGCCTTTTTTTTGGCGTTTTTTCCGGAAAATTCATTAAAAATGCAATAAAATCGGGAAAAGTACACCCCTAAGAAATGACCTAAAAAAATTTCAGAAAATACACCCCTAAGAATTGAAAAATTTTCACAAAAAATGATCGTCAAAATTTAATTTAATTTTTTTCTTGATAAAAATTTTAAGTTTAAAAATTTTCCTTATCCCGAAAATAAGATTTTAAAATATTTAATAATATTTAAGTGACTAAATATAAGTTTTTTGGTTAAGTTTTACGAGTTTTGCTCCCTAAAAAAATTAAAAAAAATTTTAATTCCTTTTTCATGCCTTTTTCGGTGTCGAATTTGTGTCCAGCCTAATAACAATACGAAGAATTTGGTTCAAAAATAAATGCGCAAAATTTTTTACATCGTTTTAGATAAAGTGAAAAAAGAAATGTTGGATAATGGGAGAAAATTCTTTTTTGTTTTTGTTCCTTTTTTCTGCTTTTCTTCCGGCCTTGATGTTTTCCTTTCTCTTCACATTTTTATACTTTATAAACATTCTTCAATTCTTTTAAGAGCTCTTCGACTATTAGAGAAATAATTTATAAAATTAATTAATTAAATAATAATAATAATTTAAAATTACCCATGGCTTTTTCCACTTGCAATTTTTTCAATTCCAGTAGCTTTTCCATGAAATAGACGAAAAGGGAACGAAAAAATCATAAAGGAAAAGAAAGGTATGATATTTTTTGGCACTTTTAAAATTCAATTACGAAAAGAAAAGAGTCGGCAACCGGTTCAAAAATTATAAAAAAATAGAAAATTAAATTAAATTTTAAAAATTTTAGCGGTAAAAATATTCCAAGGAAAAACAGTTTGATCAATTCCATTAATTCACTCAATTTTTTCACAATCTCTTTGTCTATTAAAAAATAATATTAATGAACTATTAAATACTTTCAAATTTACTTTCAGCTTTATCCATTTTTAATTCCTTTTCATTTTTCATATAAACATTATAAGGCAAATTCCAATTTGGCAAATTAATCTTAACAGATTGTTGTGCAATTTTGATTTTGTATTCGATGAAATAGAATTTGGTAAAACTTAATTAAGTGCATTTTACAAATATTTATCCAAATATTTCTTTTTGTTTTAATTTCCTTGTATAAATATATATTATATATTAGATTAAATTCTTAATGAATAAAAAATGAAACACGCCTTTTTACCCAGTGTTTGTTGTGCACATTTTCAATGCGAATACGAATTTTGGCAAATATTTTTCTGCCAATTTTTCTTTTTCGTCAATTAGTAAGCACAAACGAATTGCTAATGAGAAAAGCAATTGAAACAAGTTCACATTATCTTTAGCCTTAATTGACTTTTGCCGTTTCTCCGCCTTTAATTCCGTGCTCTCTTCGGCAACTGTTTGAAGTGTTAGCACGAAATCAAAGTCATCACTGATTTTACTATTTTCTTTCAAATTTCTTAAAAAAAGTAATTAAAAATTCTATGTTTCCCATTTATATTATAATTAATTAAACCATTTTTAACCGCCAGCAGAAAATGTTGACCAAATGTGGCAAAAAACGCCATAGGCTAATTTACAAACCTTTCAATGAATTCATTGAGTCGCTCAAGCAAATGATTGACAAATAATAATGGAATGGTTAGCAATTGTTCATTTTCATCGTACTTCACGCGGTCTTCCGGCAAATTTTCCAAATTCTCTAACGTTTCATATAAAATTTGTCCAAATCGTAAAGTTACATTCCCAGAATGTGTCAACCGAATGCCATTTTTGCTTATTTCTCTTTTGCTGGCATTGCTATAGTCCGCGTAGATTTTCATTAAAATTGCCAACAGTTCCTTTAATGATTGTTGCTTGTCAATCATTAATTTTTTGTCATAATTTTCAGCAAAAATGTTCAATTCATCCATATTTTCCTCATCTCTTAAGCTATTGATAATGGAGTTCAAATATTGAAATTCCTCCAATTCTGTAAGTTTCATAACTGTCATAGCTTTCCGTATGGGTGAATTCAATGCTGCATTGACAACATTCTGCTGAAGGTCTTCACAGAATTTCACAACATCTGGAATTAATTAATGAATTTTATTAATTAAAGTTTTAATTATGTTCAATTCTTTACCCTGTGCTTCGTTGGCATCAATTCCAATTACTTGGCCATAGTTCCACAACGGCTCTTCAAACATTTGCATCTCAATCTGATTGCTTCTTAAATAGATCGGGTTTTAAACTAATCCTGAACACTATCTGTTTACTTTGAAGAGTAATGGAAAGAATTTTTGATTTTCTGATAAAAAAGAATGTGTGGAAACCGGAAACAGGGGAAAATAAGCAATGGTAACTAAAAACTTTGGCACGTCATAACTTGGCACTCGGGAAATAAACACTTTTCCATCAACCAAATTTTATTCGGAAATCCCACAGACACCTGCTGGGACATTAATTTGTGGTAGAATTGATGATTTTTATTTGTTTTAAATTAATTTTTAAATATTACTTAGATTTATGTTTCAGTAAATTTTTTTGAAATTTTAAGCAATTTTTGGAGAACAAAATGGCAAAAAAAAGTAATTTTTTGGCGAAAAACGACTAGAATTTTTGTAAAACACACTCCATAATTCAGGATTTAAAAAAACGAAAAATACACCCCTAAAAATCGAGTTTTTGACTTCAGCCCCTCCGAAGCCAAGGGTCTGGCTACGCCCTTGCTGCTGGGGACCTTGAAGGAAATTGGACAAAAGAAAAACCAATAAAAAAAGAAATAAATTTTTCAAACTAAAAAGAAAAAATACCCTCATTCTAGTCTGAAATTGTGAAAAATTTCGTTAAAGTTCAAAAAAGTTATGGCCCTTCAAAAAACTGGTTGTTCGACCATTTTTTGCCTAACTTTTTTAAAACCAAACGAAATTTTTTGAAATGATGGCTAATAGAGGGCACTTAGGGCTTTCGAATGTATCAAGTTCGTGGGTTTAGTTGACAATAAAAAAAAAATTATAGTTCAAAAACTGGGCCCACGCGAAAACGGCCTGGTCCGGGCCAAAAGATATGAACCCTAATCCTTGTCTGCAAATTAATTAATTATCAATTTAATTACTAGGGACGCGATTTCTAGTGGAAAAACTTTTTTTTGCTCGATTGATTTGAAGAAAGGTGCTCAAAAAACGCATTTATGCATTAAAATTTTTTCATTTGGACGTCATTTTTCGTCACTAGAAATCACTATTTTGGCGTTTCGTCACTTAAATGAAAATTCACTTTTTTGGCGTTTTGTCACTATTTTTCACTATTTCTACATTTTTTGGAAAATTTGTTAACAAAAATGCAATAAAATCAAAAAATACACCCCTAAGAATCGATCTAAAAAAATTTCAAAAAAATACACCCCTAAGAATCGACAAAACAATTTTTTAAAATACACCACTAAGAATTGGAAAATTTTTTCAAAAATTCTTCCACCAAATTTTTTTTTCTTGACAAAATTTTTGATTTAAAAAATGTGAATATTTGCTAAGAGAATTTTATAAAGGAAATGTAGCTCACTTGCAACTGCAATCAGTGAATAAAAATTATTTTTTGCTCAATTTTTGGCTAAAAATTATGTCACTATTGCGGACTTTTTTCACTATTTTGTCACTTTTTTGGCACTTTTTCGTCACTAAAAGTCGCGTCCCTTTTAATTACCCTTCCGCCGGTGTATTGTTATCACTGATGAAAGCATGATGATGCTTATAATCATAATAATTTGTTGTGTGCGGGTCTCTGCCGCCACATTCTTTTTCTTTACCATCAGCAAATGTGTTAAACTTTTCATGAACAAATTTCAAACGTTTTGCCAACACTCGTCCAAAATTGACAAATGCACAGTTTATTTCGCGCTTTTTTCCACTGTAAAATAATTAAGAAAATTTATGAGAATTTTGGCCTAGAGAAGCCGTGGCTTTTATTGTTCCGACAATTCATATCCACCGTGTCCGTGTCTGTATTTAATAGGTCATTCTCATAAACCTCCAAATTGGGCGTTACTCAAAAACCATCCAAATAAAAATATTTGACTATAATTTTGTTAAGAAACAACCAAATTTTTGATTTTTATCTTCCGATTGCCTTAATTAATTTTTTCTGTTAGCCTAAATAATTTCAAAAAATTTTTGTTAAGTTCAAAAAAATTTTTGACCAATGTGTTTGAAAAACATTGTTTTTTGCGTTCTTCTGACCACAACTTTTTTGAAAGTCAACAAAATTTTTTGAAATTTTGAAGGCTAATAGAGAAAATTTAGCACTATCGAATGAAATCAATATTAAAACTTTGATTGCTTCTGATCAGTTAATATAAATATTTTTATTTTGAATGGGTTTTTGAGTAACCCATTTTAATTGTTTTTGAGTAACGCCATAACACCTCCATATCCATGTTGATGATGATTGTTGTTTTGATGCCAATGAGACAAAATGATCATGGAGAAATGTGTAGATTTCAGCAGGTGGTTTCTCTTGGGATTTTGTGTTCATAATTACCCTCAAGAAATTCGAAATTTCGTATTGTGTCAATGTGTAATTAGACAAACGGAGAATAAATTTGAAGTTTTCTAAAGCATAAGCATTGTTTAATAATAATTTAATTAAATAGGCTATTAGGAGAACAACCAAAAAAATAAATTTAAAAAAAAACAACAACAATGTTGTTGTTTTATTTTTTGGATTTTAATTTATATATTTTTTCTTTCCGTCTATTTTTAGAAATAAAGAATATTTTGTAGCGTTTTAAAAAAGGTAAATCATTTTTTTATAATATTTTTTGGCCATAACATTAATATTAAAGAAGAAAAATTAAACTTTTAAATAAACAAAAAAATTATTTGAATGAAAAAATAAATATAAAATTATTTATTAGAAAACTTATTAAAAATTATTTACCTCTATAGTTTGGTTGTTCCTTGAATTTTTCTCCTCCACTTAAAAACTTCTGAGTCCAAAAATATGTTTTTGCATCAATAATTCGAAATGGGAAAATTCTATTTAAAATAATGAATGACAATTGGTATGCATGATTATTAAAACATTAAATTAATTAAATAATTTGTGAATTAATTAATAATACATTTAATTGGGTTAATAACAAGAGTGAAGCGCGACCGCGATCCGCGGCGTTTTTTTTTGCGCGATCCGCGGTCGCGGCCGCGGCAATTTGAATGCGCGACCGCGGTTTCTTTTTTTTGCGCGATCCGTGGTCGCGGCCGCGGCAATTTGAATGCGCGACCGCGGTTTCTTTTTTTGTGCGATCCGCGGTCGCGGCCGCGGCAATTTGAATGCGCGACCGCGGTTTCTTTTTTTGCGCGATCCGTGGTCGCGGCCGCGGCAATTTGAATGCGCGACTGCGGCGTTTTTTTTGTGCGATCCGCGGTCGCGGCCGCGGCAATTTGAATGCGCGACTGCGGTTTTTTTTTCTGTGCACGCTCCACCCCTGGTTAATAACAACCCGATTTTCTACCCATTTTCGCTACTGTTGCCTCTATTTTCTGACAATTTTTTAAAGGCACTCAAAAGGGTTTTTAGCTGCCATCCGCCGATGTCACGAAACATTTGAAAGTATTCGTCATTACTAAATTTTATTTTTTATTAAAAAGTAAATATAATTTTTTATTTCTAAAATGAAAAAATAATAATTTAGTTCTTTTCCGTTATGCCACACTTCACCAAAAATGTCATTACCGCAAAAAAAAAACATTTTTTATATAGAATATAAATAAAGAATTCAAAATCCAAAAAAAAAACAAAAATTTTTTTTATTATTTGGATAATTTAAATTAATTCAAGGGTTTTCAATGTTTTACACTATGCTGAGAATGACACGGGCGGCAAATGAGAAGGCCAACTGCAGAATTTGGTTCACAACTTCTTCGGGAATTTGTTTTTTCTCAGAAAAAATTTCGTCTTTGAATTTTTCAGCAATTTGTTGGCCAAGTGTTTGGTCAAAATGCAAAAAACCAACAAATTCATCTTTAGCATATTGTACTTCATGGAGAATGGCCACTTTTAAATTCAGATAAGCATCTTTTGAATCGTCGTTTTGGCTAAGCACTTGGAAATGGGCAATTTCTGCCGCACATTTTACAAATGTAAAATTGAACACTGTCCTTTTCTGCTTGTCTGAGTAATTAGTCAATAATATCGTTGACGGATTTCGTAGAATTGTGTCTGAAAGTGTATTTATATCCAAAAAAACAAATCCAAAAAAATAATAATTTTTTTTGCTGGTAAATTTCACTAAAATATATTTTTTATTTTACATTTTGCATTGAACTGACCCATTTTTACAGTCTTCTTGTATTCCACATAAAGATCATCCATAAATTTGGCAAACGTTTGTACATTGTTGGCCAAATTAGGCTCTGATTTCCAAGTGTAAGATGAAGCCGTACAAATGGAAACACCGAATAAAATCAGAACAATTAGAAAATGGAAATTTGGTTGCATTTTTCTAAATTCTAATTAAAAAATGATATTTTGCTTGCGTTTTTTTTTCTAAATTCTTTTATTAATAATCTACATATGTTGGGACAGGATTTTTAAGCACCAAAAAGGTGAATTAAGCACTTAATTATCTATATCAAAAATTCCAAAATTAAGCACTAAACAAAAAAAGAAAAAAATTTTACACAAAATATAGCCAAAACTCTAAAAATATGCGCTAAAAATCTTCAAAAACATCAAAAAAAATTGTTTTTGCTTGAAAAATCTGCAAAAAATTTAAAACCTTTAAAGACTTCTCCTGATTACATTTGAAACTTTTAGCTGCACCTCTTAAAAAATTTCTAAGTTATTAGCTTGATTTTGAATAGGTTCTATGCTACATACATTTTAAGAATTGCTTAAGAAATGTATTTGGCTTTATGCAAATAATTTTTTAGAATGATGGCTTCTGCTTGTGCCATGGCCCATATTAATGCCGTCCATCAGTCATTGTTTGGCATTGTGTGCACGTGCGTTATTATGCCATAGAAAGAAGCCCTTGGCAAACGAATGATGAATGAATACTACACATTAATGCTTAAAAATAAAATCACTCTTTTTCTTTTCCTGCCTTATATTTCGCATATTAAAATTCTCTGTTTCTTTTCCTGCCTTATATTTCGCATATTAAAATTTTCTGTTTCTTTTCCTGCCTTATATTTCGCATATTAAAATTTTCTGTTTCTTTTGCCTTATATTTCGAACCTTAAAATACTCTTTTTCTTTTCTTGCCTTATATTTCCCATCCTTTGTGTGCCATTCTTTTTTTTGTCACGTCATTTCTTTATTAATTCTTTCCATGCCATGTGCAATACAATTATATGCACTTTCATAATAATTTATTATATGCAATTGACATAATATTTTTTTATTATTATTGATTAATTTAATTTTTATTTAAATTTAATTAATTTATTACAAAAAAAAATACAAAGTCAGTGATTGTCTATAAAACGTAATAATTGCTTTTATTATTTTAAAAATATTTTTTTAATTTTTCATAATTTTTGTAATTTCTTTTTGTCAAAATTTTAATTAATTTCAAATTAATTTAAAGATTAAATTGAGTTGCAATTACGCATTGTCAGCTTACATTGATCAGAAGCGAAAAAAGGCAATTTGGCAAAAATGAACTCCAAGAAAAGATTTGGTACTTAAATTCCAATACTTTTCCAAATGCCTATGCATTTTTAGTTTTTAAAAGTATGAAAATATTCTTCCAAAGGTTTTCGGGGTTGCTGGGCACGAATCCGGCACCCATTGCGACCAATTCCAAATCCCGGAGCTGAATTCGAAAACAAATATGTATTCGTTCATTTTTCTTTTATTATTTCTCGCAATTTTTTTTGCATTAATTAAAAATTGAAATCACTAAAAAAAAATACAAAGTCAGTGATTGTCTATAAAACGTAATAATTGCTTTTATTATTTTAAAAATATTTTTTTAATTTTTCATAATTTTTGTAATTTCTTTTTGTCAAAATTTTAATTAATTTCAAATTAATTTAAAGATTAAATTGAGTTGCAATTACGCATTGTCAGCTTACATTGATCAGAAGCGAAAAAAGGCAATTTGGCAAAAATGAACTCCAAGAAAAGATTTGGTACTTAAATTCCAATACTTTTCCAAATGCCTATGCATTTTTAGTTTTTAAAAGTATGAAAATATTCTTCCAAAGGTTTTCGGGGTTGCTGGGCACGAATCCGGCACCCATTGCGACCAATTCCAAATCCCGGAGCTGAATTCGAAAACAAATATGTATTCGTTCATTTTTCTTTTATTATTTCTCGCAATTTTTTTTGCATTAATTAAAAATTGAAATCACTGGTAAAATTATTAATTGTACATTTTTTTAAATAAAATTATTTCCTGGTCATTCTTTTCTTTTTTTGATTAAAAAATAGAAATTTATGGAAAAGACTAAACAATTAATTATTATATTATTCATCCATACTTTCATTGTATTTGATTTTGGTTTTAAAAGTGCTTTTCTTTATTATTCTTTTCATTTTTTAATTAAAAATTTGAAATTTCTGTCTGCTGGCACATATAAAAACGAGAAAAATTTTCAAATAAAACATTTAATCAAAACCAACCATTGGCTTACTACAAATGAAAAACCAATTCATTTTTCTTTTGGCACTTCTGCCATTTCTGTTGGTCCCAATTTGTTGTGAACAATGCAGTTGGGACGACGTGAATAACATTTGCGTGGGAGATTGTTCATCACTGTGTGTGCTGAAAGATTTTGACAATTGCAACTGCAACCGCTTACCAAAAGTCACTATTTTATTGTATTTTTTCAAAAAATATTTTTTAAATTTCAAAAAATATTTTATTTATGTAACAATAGGCACTTGATTAGTATACTGTAGGATATTAGCTAGAAACCACCAAAAAGGGTGGACGAAAATATTGACATAAATTGCAAAAATATGGGCATAAATTTCTAAATTAATGTTGAAATTCTCTATTTTGTTCAAATTTGTTTCGTTAAATTTTAAAAAACATCTGAAAACGGCTAAAAATGGTATTTTTAATGAGTTAGCAAAAATAACAATCTAATTTTATTAATTTTTAGAGAAAAACAACCTAACTAAATTTTGAATTTTATTTTTTTTAGATAACTTATCAATGTTGAGAAATTTCGAATTTTCTATTAATTTTATAAAAAATTTTAAAAAAATGATATTTTAAAAATGTCCAATCATTCGGGTCCAAAATCCATTGAAAAATTGCAAATAAATACAGTAGGCCTTGCAGTTATTTGTTTCCTGCTAGCACCCTAATGCTAAATGAATGCTTAAAATATTTTACATTTTAGAATCTTCAATTCTTCAAAGTGAGTTCCTGTATCCGGCTGCTATGAAAAATGAAACATTTTGAATTAATTAAATAAATATTTTGGATTAAACATTGGCCAAAAATAATTCAGAACCGTTGTAATTTCGGCAACTTAAAAGCATTGGCAAAGAAAGAAGAAACAAACAATGGCAAATTGATGTACAAAAAATAAATTTTCGAAAGGAGGCGGATTAAAATTCAAGATCAAATGGGATGGAGAAAAAGAAAGTGCAATTAACAGATGAATAAATTCATTCAGTGATTGAATTAATTGATAAAAGATAATTTAATATACAGTCATTTTTTTGCCTAATTAGGGATAGTACTCAGCAGGGCTGCTGAGTGTAACTGGATTTTCAATTACGGAAATCCGTCATCCGTCATTATGGGGGTCCAAAAATGCCATAACTTCCGTAATTCGTAACCCGTAATTACGCCCAGCCCTGGTTGAGTAATGACTGAACGATGGGAAAAAATCGATTTCGGTGGAAAAAGTGATGTATAAGATTTCGGGCTCCAACACACGAAATCGCTACGGTCAAGGGATCCATCACACAGGCCGATACCGAAGGTTCTTAATTTAAAATAATACGTTTATCCGCGGGCAAAACTTTTTTTTATTATCATCTATATGATCGAGCATTCTGCTGTTGGATGTCCAGCGACTGTTATTCCCTCCGGCACGGACATTATTGACATTCTGTATCTGGTTACTGTATCGGATTGTGCCGGCCACTGTTTGTGCCGTTGCTGCTGTCCTTGAGGCATTTGTCTTCCAAAATGGGACCAATTTGTGGGCGATTTTCGCAAATTGGGCACGCATATCATTTGAAAGGGCCATCAAAAGTAGCTGAACTAATTATTATGAATGGTATAAATAGGGAGCAGTGGCGAAAAATTCAGAATGGCACAATGCCAAAGCCGGTGCCATGCCAAATCGTAGAAAGGACAATTCGTACATAGTCTTAGGCTAGGCCTTTAGACTTAGGCGCTTAGGCCTAAACTTTCGGCTAGGCCTAGGCTTAGACTTGCTTCGGCCTAGGATTAGGCTTTTTTTTTGCATGAGTTGCCTTTGTACTAGTTTCCAGTGAATCCCAAAGCCCGGGGTGAGTGAAACCAATCGAACGGCATAAAACCCGAAAACAGACCACAAAGAAATTTTCGAAACCCAAAAGTTGAAACAAAAAATTTCTGAACTACTCCCAAATTTTCGAATTCGAACACGCTGAACCCTAAAATTTTTGTGTCTCCCCTGCTGGTCCCAGCACTTTAAAAAAAATAAATTTGCCTCATCCGACACATAATACAATGATGTGATCAGTTGGTGTAGAAAATACAGCTGTTGTCCAATTGGATAGTCATCACAGTTCAGAAAGTAGTTGAACGCTTTGATTCGGGATGAAACATTGAGCAAGGAAAAGCACAGTGAATGATTTGTGCCGCAAAGCATAGCACAGTGATGCGCACACTGTTCCGGTCCGAAGAAGAAGCCGAATTTTGTTGTTGTGCCGTGCTGCCACTGGCAGCGTTCGATTTTGCGCTTTTTAGAGGGAATTAAAATAGAAAAATGAAAGAAATGAAAACAGCAGAAAATTGTGCCCAAAAACTGAAGGCAAAATGGATAACTAAATATGTTATGTTTATGCGGTTATGACAATTTTGTGCATCGATGCTTAAAATCGGTTTCAAAATTTTCATTTTTAAATAACATTAAATAACATTTAAATTAATGAAAATTGTCTTTGACACAAATAGAAAATAACCAATAAGGTTTAAATAATTGTTGATATTAAAAATTCCTTAAGAATTAAAGTATCGGGTTTAATCATTCATTATCAACCCATTTGATTTTGAATAAAAATAATTCTCAATCAATAATTAAGAAATTAAAAAAAAAATTTAACCCAAAAATCTAAAATTTTTTTCTTAATTTGAGGAAATTATTTTTTTGAAATGCATGTGCATTTTTCTTATTTCGTTGTACATAGCCCAAAATTAGCCAACAAACGCTGCTTCATATTCCAATTAACCTTTAATCCATGCCAAGCGTGACGCAATTGCCAAATAAAATGCGAATGAAACAGCCAAACAAATCCACATGAAAATAAGAGGGGGCCAGGGATGGGTCGAAATTTCTCGTTTTTTAAATTTACAGAGTTTTTTCACCGCCAACAAACTTTCAAAACTTAAATCCAATCAAATTTATTATGAAAATTGGCCAGAAATTTCTTTTTTTAAAGAGTGTAATTAGCTTGGCTTTTGATATTTTTTTTTGTTTTTTTTTTGAATTTTAATTTTCAATTCTTTTTTCGACCCACCCCAAATAGGCGTCACTATCTAAAAAACAACAAAATAACTTCTAATATGAGTTAATTAATGAAATTCACATTGATAATATGGAAGAGAAAGAGCAGCCAACAGATGCAAAATTACACATTGAACGAAAACGGACCTTAATTGAACTAGTATACTTTGCAAAAATTTCAAGATTATTTGATCGTTTAAGTATTTTTCCGGCAAATTTCCAATTTTTCGTAACATGTTTCTTAATAAATTCAATTTCTTGGTCTATTGTGGACATCTGGGATTATGGTTACTTCTAGGGTTATGACAGCATCCAAAGGATAGAAAAGCGAATATAGTTCTTCTTTTAATAAGCCTTGTCGGAACAAAGCCTCGGCTGTGTTTTCGCTAGGGCATCTAAGAGGACAATAAAATGATTCAAAACCAAAAGAAATCTTCAGAATGCTTTTGAATTTTCCCTGTTCATTTTTATAAATTTCATCGATTAACGATGTGAGTATTATTTTAAATTTTTCCTCAGCACTAACAAAAAAGAGCACGGCACGGATTGCTGGGGTCGTGGGTTCGAGTCCCACCGGGCGAGTTACCTTTTATGTTCTACAATACATATTTATGGATTAGTGAATAAATATGATTTTACTAATAATTTTTTATTTAATTATCGAACCGTAAGTTTACTAAATTATAAAATGTCCCAAAATCTTGGTCTTTGGCTTCCAAATTGCAAAATAAAAAATCATGACGGCTCAAATTAAATTAAATTAAACTAAAGTAAGTTATTTAAATTTTTCTTAGACCATAAAATATGAAACATTTAATTCTTTGATAACTTTTCAGAAAAAAACTAAATATAAATTTATTTTCTTTAAAAATTAAATAAAGCAAAGATTTCTCTATTATTCAGTTAAATTTGATTAAATCCGGTTAAGTCATTGCTTTATTATTCTGCAAATAACATTAAAAGAATAATTAAGTTTTAACTATTATTATCATTGATATTTTTTTACCATTGATACTTTTTAAGGGGATTTGACCTAACACCGTACAAACATAAAATATCCTTGTTTTGTCTTGGCTCCCAGCTAAGAAAAAAGTTATGCTGATTTAAGGCTAAACATCGCTTTATTATTCTGCAAATAGCATTAAAACACTTTGTTCGAGTTCGGGTTCCGGGGTTCGAAATTGGCCGAAATGGATACCTGCATTCTTGTTCAATGACCTCGAAAACGCAAGGAACTTGGTTTTATGACAATAAACTTTCCACTGACGCATCATTTCCCGGGCGCCCTTTTTTCCCATTGATACTTTTTAGGGGATTTGACCTAACATCATACAAACAAACATACATATCCATTGTCTTGTTTTGGCTAACAATTTCATACTGGTACTTTTACCAGATCCATTTGGTCCAAGCTACGGAAATAGGTGGAAAGCTCCATGGGACAATGCACTGTTCCCAATGCAAGTGGATGGGCATGATCCCGGTAAGCAGCACGTTATATGTTACGCTTTTCCCTTGTTTACCTTGTGCACGCATCATATTTGGGGTAGGCATACATGAAAGCATATTTATTTTCTCACTTTTTTGTGAATTTTTGTGCGTAATGAATTGGGAAGAGCACGGCATGGGCACGGTTTGCAGCCATTGCGACCATATGCAAACGCATGCCAACAAAACCAAAGCCAGCGAAATACGATAAAACATTCACCAAGGGTCTCGCCAGGGTGAGCAAATTAAGCCCGTAGAGCGCTTGGGTGCTCAACAACACTCTTGTCACGATGACGAGCATTGTAGGACCAATCTAAAAAAGGACAAGAAATCTGGATTAATTGGAAGTTTTATTCAATTTGTAAATGTTGCAGAACATGTTTCCAAAGGTTTTTTCGGGGTCACTGGTCACGAATCCGGCATCCATTTCGACAAATTCCGAACTCCGGATCCGAATACGAACAAAAACAACATTTGTCGCCAATTTTTCCATTGGCAACGAGAGAGCGGAGGAGGGAAGCGGGAGGCGACCCACTCCCGGGCGCGGTGTGGGCGACTTCGGGTTCCTGGTGTTCAATCGGGACGACGGCACGCCGGTGGAGTTGGACGAAGAAGAGGAGAACGAATGGGGAGGTGGCGTCCTTGATCACCCCGCAGCGCCGCCGCGGCGCGCACCGGAGGACGCAAAACGAAAGAAATGGCGCCGATGAGCCGGACGGATCCCACACTTCACCGGGAGAGCCACTCCCGACAGCCAATTTCGATCCTTCCGCCATTTCCCTCGCAATTTCCCCACATTTATTTTGCCATTTCTTAATTTTTTTTCACATTTATTATTCTCTCTCTCTCTCTCTTCTCTTCGCCTATCGTATCCAATCGTCTCACTTCTCCGATTTGCAAATTGTTTATGCATTTCTTCACCATTTTCCCAACCTGCCAATCTCCCATTTTGCGCTGGCCTTTGGCCGTCATTTATCCGAAAACATTTCTTTTGTCCCAATTTTGCACATTTTTCATTCCATTCATTCATTCATCCCCCCTCTTCTGCATTACCATTTGTTTATCTGATCGGCCTTTGGCCGATTCATTTTGCCGTCTTTGTATTTGTAATTCGCCAACATTTGTTCGGGGGCGTCTCCCCCGGTCTCCTCCCCCTCCCTTTGTCATTGCGTAATTTGGCCATTTTCATTTTCAAATTCATTCGCCAATTCGTAAGGGGGCTCCTCCCCCTACTCTCATCCGTCCTCATTTTTTCATTTATGCTTAATCCTATCGCATTTTTAACATTCGTTTTCCACTAATCACCACGGGGGAGTTGTCTCCCCAAATTTCAATTTCCCCCACCACAAATCGCGGCATTTTTTACCCCCCTGCCGTTTGTCACTGTCACCCCCCCCCATGTTCGGTTTAATTACCCAAGTTTGAGCTGCTTAATAAATTGTGCTTTTAATCTTGTGTGCTTCAAAGGGTGGGAAAGAAGAAAAAAAAAAAGGGGAGCGAACTCCCTTCGGACGAACTCTTCTTAGCCCACGGACGGGCTCGCGCATCGATCGGTCACACGGGACTCCCTCACTTGGAGTGCCCAGCTCGCCTTAGCCCTCGCACGGGCTCAGCACGTTAAAACGGGACTCCTGCCTCCGGAGTGCCCAGCCGTCCCATTTTTCTCTCCCTTCCCCCTCCCCAACGTCCTCTCTCCCCCTCCGAGAGTCGGACCATCGGACATCGTCAGCGCAAGATGGGAGAAGCACGCTCCCGGCAGTTCAACTTGTGGGATTAGCCAAGGAGTCCCGGCTTCTCCAAATTCTAAGTCGGTGGTGCCGTTATTCACATCACTCGGCGCCCTCGCCTGCGCCTTTTGCTGACAGTACTCAAGCCCAAGGGAGCCACCTCTCCCTTTGCCGGCCACTGCCAGCTTCACTCGTTCGGCGCCTCTGCCTGTGCCGACGATCGCAGCACTCAAGCCCAAGGGAGTCACCCCTCCCTCTGCCGGCCGCTGCCTTTCCTTAGGGAGTCCAATTTCTCCCGCGCAAATCTTTGTTTGCCTCCCCGACCCCTCCGCCTCACTCCCCTTGGGAAAGGGACCCGGACGGCATCGCGAATCGGAACGGCAATTTGAGGAGTGAGGCGGTGCCAGTGGAACGGGAGAAACTCTCGACCGAACAGAGGAAGGAGTTTTTCGCCACAAACAAATTTGGTGCCGTTAGCAGGGGGACACCAGCAACAGTCAGGTCGCCGAGGACCAACAGCACAACCGGTCGCCGAGGACCAACAACAATTCGGTCGCCGAGGACCAACCCAACAACGAATCGCGCCAGCGGCAATTTGGCGGCTCGATCAACAGTGAACGGAATGGAGTCGTCGGATAGTGAGGAGTACGGAGATGAGCAGCACACCCAAAAAGGACCAAGCGGGAGTCGTCCCGAAACTTTGGACGGAGGAAAGAAGTCTAAAGTGACCGGCAAAACGACTACGAGAAGCGAATTGGAACTCAGTGGGGGGGCGAAGCAAACGGGTGGGACACCCGTCGACCAGCACAGCGCTCGTGCAAACATCGCAGTCCGAACGAGTCGAGATCAGATCGAGAGAGCGGCCGGGACACTCGCCGCACGAATTGCTGAGGCACGTGGAACGCTGGACGAGGACATGTCGGACGGGGAAGCAGCTCAACACGCAGCGAAGCTAATGGTCATGCAGAGAGGCCTACGAGAAGCTGCCACGATTTTTCAGGGGCATTTCAACAAAGGAATTGCGGCAGTGGGTGATGCACCCTATGAACGCCAGGACGAATTGTACGACTTCCTCACCGCGGCGCTGCCTACGATAACAAATCAACTGAGGCTGAATTGTCATCCCACCCCGGCCGAAGCGCTTCAAATCGCAGCGGAGCACATCGGTGACTTGAGGATGCTGCGCAGGACTCTCGAGGACGAGGACAGGGAGTCAAGCCGCCCTGACTCGGGGGGCTCGGACAGAACAGAAGGCAGCCTAGCTCGGGGGGACGACCCCCGCCCGTTCGAAACGCGACACCGAGAGGACTGGGATAAGAGCTTTCAAGCGGCATCCGCGCGGTGGCAGCCCGACTCAACGGCTGAACCACGGCCACGCCATGACCATCAGCCAATTCGGGTGCCAACACCCATGATTTCATCCGCCGCACAGGTGCTCCAGCGACGCAACATCGCTCCCTCGGTAGCGAGCCTACGAGTTAACCCAGCTCGGGAATGGGTGAATCAGAACAGCGCACAAATGGGGGCGAACCCCCAAAGGCAGATCGCTCAGCCAATCCCCGTGCTTGGACAGCCAACTGCGGGAGCCGGACCGACCCAAGCCCACACGTGGCGGGACAGACAGCCGCCTGACATGCGACGCGCGAGACAGGGAGGTGCTCCCTACGGAGTCAATCGCTTGACCGAGCAGATGGGCCAGCTTACAACGTTCGAGACGGTCAGACTACAACCACCCACCTTCTCCGGAAAGGCAGAGGACTGGACGACGTTTTGGGCCTATTTCAAACGAGCGGTGGATGAAAAGCCCATCCCAGGCGTGGAGAAGCAGCTTCACCTGCTGCGGTGTTTGAAGGAGGGATCGCCGGCGAGACGAGCGGTGGAGGTTTACCCACCGACGGACGGCAACTACCCGGTGGTTGTCCAGCTACTGAAGGAGCGGTTCGGCAACACAAATGACCTACAGCGAGCGATCCGGGCACAGCTTCTCCATCTCCCCCCAGCCAAGGACACCGTGGCGAGCCTTACGACTATGATCGACGAATTTGAACGGGGAGTCTGCCAGCTCGAGCAGCTGGGGGCAAACGTGGACGATGCCTCGTTTGGACCGCTGTTGGAGGCCAAACTGCCGGTGCGGATCCTGACGGAGTTGCGCATCCGCGAGAGCACGATGGGAGCGGAGTGGACGGTCCGGGAATTTCGAAAAGCAGTGGCAGCGCAGGCCAAATGTATGAGAGCGGCGGAGTCGGCTTTGGCAGCTATGAAGGAGCCCGAGCGACGGCAGGATCATCGGACAGAGAATGACCGAGCAGGGCGGAACGGTCGGCAAGGCAAGGAGGGGTTTCAACGGGCTTTCATGATCAGGGACAGCGTCCCGGAGAGACGGCAGCCCACCAGCGAAACCAATGGCAGGGCTGAGGCCACGAGTTACAACCGCCAGGGGAATGCCAATGCGACGAAGCTTGGCAGCTACTCCCGGCCAGTGGGAGACCACTCCCAAGCGCAAGTCGGACGGAGTGGACAGTCACGCTGGGGATGCTCGTTATGTGGGCAGATGGGCCACCAACCCAGCCGGTGCACCAAGTACGAGTCAGCGCAGGCAAAGAGGAAAAGGTTGATGGAGCAACACCGCTGCCTGAAGTGCCTTGGGTCCGACCATACGGCACCGCAGTGCAGCAGGAGAAGCATATGCCGAACGTGTCAGCAGACGGATCACCATTGGCTGATTTGTTGGAAGAGCGAGCGTGGCGCCGCGCCGATGGGACCAGCGCAGGAACGAACGAACAGAACGATGATGGTGAACGAGACTGAACAGAGGGGGACGCGCCCCCCTTCTGCGATCCCAGTCGCGGGGGAGGTTGCAACAACGGACGAAGGACAGGGGGAGAGCCCCTCCCCAGGCAATGACGAGCCGAGAGCCTTCGCGACGATGGGCCAACAGCTTCCTGCCTATTTGATGGTCTGCCCTGTGGTGGTGGCAGCGGAGGACGGCAGGACGGAGTGCCGTTCTACTCTTTTGCTCGACCCGGCTAGTCATGGCGACTACGGAGACACGGTGCTGATCACACAGTTGGGACTCGAGAAGGTCAGCAGCGAGCAGCTGACCATCCAGGTGTTCGGAGGGAAGAAAGTGAGGATGCCGTCGGGCAGGTACAAGGCCAAGCTAAAGCGATTGGATGGCGGATGGGAAACCATTGAACTGTCGGAGGTGCCCACGATTTGCACTCCGATCAGGACGGAGCTCGTCGTTGCGGGAGGGAACCCCGAGCACACAAAGACCATAATGGAGACGGTTCAGCCGCAGATTCTCATTGGAATTCGGCGCTTTTGGGACTTTGTCCGGGGATTTCGGAAAACGGAGGAAGGCACGTACCTGATTGAGACAGTGTTTGGCGCGGTGCTCTGCGGAGAGCAATTTCAGACAACGACGGGAATTCCTCCCGATTCGTCAGTGTTCGCCATTCCGCCATGCGGGGAGGATGAGCGTGACCAAATGCCGTCCATCAAAGCAATCGAACAGTTTTGGTCAGTCGAAGCGATCGGAATACGCGACGACCCGACCGAAGACGCGGATACGCAGGCAGTCATCCAATTCGAGCGATCAGTCCGGCAACAGGCTGATGGTCGGTACAGCATACGTCTTCCGTGGCGGGAGGAACATCCCGATCTTCCGTCCAATTACGCGGTGGCATACCGGAGGCTGATCGGACTGCTTCAACGACTACAACGGACACCCGAAGTGCTAGAGAAGTACCAGCAAGTCATTGAAGAGCAATTCGGAGCGGGAGTGATCGAGGAGGCGACGATCGGCACGGGGCGGAGCGAGTATTTCATTCCACATCAAGCGGTGATCACGCCGAAGAAGTTGAGGGTGGTGTACGACGCCAGCGCGCACGGTAAGGGAGCACCCTCCCTCAACGACTGCCTGCTGAGAGGCCCAGTATGGCTGCCGGACTTGGCAGGCATGCTCATCCGTTTTCGGGCGTGCCAAGTGCCCGTGATTGCGGACGTGGAGAAAGCCTTTCTGATGGTCGAAATTGAGGAGGCGGACCGTGAAGTGTGCAAATTCCTATGGGTGAGGGACCCATTCGCACCGTTGACAACGAGCAATTTGGTGCCCTACCGATTTCGACGGTTGGCATTCGGCTTAACACCCAGCCCTTTCTGCCTGGCTGCGGTTGTTCGCCATCACCTGCGTAAGTACGGCACAGACTTCGCTGAACAACTCATCCGGGACACGTATGTCGACAATGTGCTTATCCCCGCCGACACAGTCGAAGAGGCGACGGACAAGGCACGAGAGGCCAAGCGGATGTTTTCCGAGGCCCAAATGAACCTGCGGGAATTCTTGACCAACGACCGAGGTCTGAACGACAGCTTCCCGGAGGCGGACGCATTGGGCAAGACGACAGCAAAGATGCTCGGACTCGAATGGAACGCGGAGAGGGACAGCCTACGAATTGTCTTTCCGGGAGACACTCCCGACGGGGCGTGCCGCAGCTCAAGAAGGACGGTCCTCAGGACCATCGCACGATTGTTCGACCCGCTCGGACTGCTGGCACCAGCAACACTCAATGCCAAGCAGTTCTTCCAAAAGCTGTGGGACTCCACCCACAGCTGGGACGCGCCTCTCGAGTCGGACGATGGGCGAGAATGGGACAGAATTTTGGCAAGTTGGGAGGGACAATCGATCACGATTCCCAGAGGAGTGCGGGCGGAGGGCGGTCGCCCGGTGCAGCTGCACGTATTCACGGATGCCTCGGAGTCAGCTTACGCGGCGGTGGCTTACCTCCGATCAGAAGGGCAAGACGGAAGAGCTCACTCCCGACTCATCATGGCGAAGTCAAGGTTGAAGCCGAAGAAGGCGGCTGGGACGTACACCATCCCGCGGATGGAACTGATGGGCCTGGTCGTAGGAGTTCGGCTCGCAGCATTCGTCAGAGCGCAGCTGCATCGCCCAATTGCGGAAGAGCACATGTGGAGCGATTCCATGATCGCACTGCATTGGGTGAGGAACCGTACCCCCCAGCCTCAATTCGTCGCGAACCGATTGGCTGAGATACGAAAAGCAACCGCCTTGACGTTCGGACATGTTCCGACAGGAGACAACCCCGCCGACGCAGCGACTCGGGGGTTCTCCCCCGCACAGCTTCAGCAAGCCAATCTCTGGTGGAGCGGACCGACATGGCTTACTAAGCCGTGTGAGCATTGGCCCAAGGAACTTACTTTTACAGTGGACTCGGAAGACGGGGGAACCTCGCTGGACGAACGAGGGCTGACCACATTTGTTGCACGGCGGGAGGACACTCCCGAAACTTCGACAGAACGGACTGACTGGCTACTCGATCGGTGCGGCCGGTGGACGAAGGCAGTACGAGTTATGGCGTGGATGCGACGGTTCATCACTGGGACACATCGCCCAAGAGATGACGGCACGGGCGACCCTCGGTGCCAAGACACGAGTCACGGGCGGTGCCCGCCCGTCCTAAGCAACGAAGAATTGACGCGAGCAAAATGGCAGCTCATTCGGTCAGCGCAGAGCGAATGCCAAGCACGGGAGGGCATACGGACCAAGGTGGACGGCAACGGAGTGACCAGGCTGATCAGTCGGATCGGCTGGTGCGCGGAGGCCGAAGTCAGTAGGCCAGTCATACTCCCGAAGCACTCAAGGGCGGGAGCACTCATCATTGACGACATCCATGGGCGGCTTCATCATCTCGGCGTAGACGGAACGCTGGCCGAATTTTTGAGGGACTGGTGGTCCCCGAGCGCACGGCAGCAGGTGCGAAAGGTACTCGGCCAATGCAGGCAGTGCCGACGACTCAGGGGGATGCCCTACCCCCTACCGACAATGCCGCAGCTACCGATGGACAGAGTTCGGCGGCGCATCCCGTTCGAGTCGGTGGGCCTTGACTACCTCGGCCCGACCGTGACCCTCGACGCGAACGGACAACGACAAAAGACGTGGGTCTTGCTGATCACGTGCCTGACGACGCGAGCCATTTACGTCGACGCAACACGAGACTTATCGGCACAAAGCTTCATCTCCGTCCTGCGGAGATTCATCGCGCGCCGGGGTGCCCCGAGTCGGATTCTCAGCGACAATGCCCCAACCTTCACAGTGGTGGGAAAAACGCTGTCCGACTTCGGCATGGCGGGAGATGATCCGCGGCATTTTACGGACTCCCGTGGCATTCAGTGGCGTTTCACTCCCCAGCACACACCATGGGCCGGAGGGATATTTGAGCGAGCGGTCCAGCTCGTAAAACGAGCTTTGCAGAAGACGCTGGGCAGTGCTGTGCTCGGCTATGACAGCTTCGCCACGTTACTCGCTGAAGTGGAGGCAACGGTCAACTCCCGACCAATCACTTACGTCAACAGCAAGGCGGGAGAGCCTCTCCCGCTCCGCCCAATCGACTTCATCCAAGAGAATGGGCGGCTTTGGGTGGACCCACCCGACACGACTGGTCAGGCACAGGACGAACGGCGGGACCCGCCGCACAAGCAGCTAGCCAGGCAATGGCGGGAGTCACAGCAACGACTCGAACATTTTTGGCGACGATGGCACCGCGAGTACCTAATGACATTGCGAGAAAAAGCCGGATGGAACCATGCTCAGCGGCGGGTGAACGCACCCGGGACACCGAAGGTCGGAGACATGGTTTTGGTGGAGGATAAATTTCACCCGCGGAACCTATGGGCCATGGGCCGAATCGAGGAACTCAGAGGATCGGACGGGCACGTTCGGAGCGTGCTGATCAGAATGGCGAACGGAAGAATTTGGGGGAGACCAGTGAATAAAATTTGCCCATTGGAAGAAGCACCGCCAAAAATGCACGACCAAGCTGATCAAGCAGTACATGAACCATGCGGAGACGACGCACGGGCAGTTGAGACTCAGAGCGAAGAGAGGAGTCGGAACGAACTCTCGGCAGCAACAAAAGAAGAAGAAAATGAAGGAAATGTGAGCGAAGAAAGTGCCGAAAAGCGAGGACGAGAAGTTGAAGCTGTACAGCCCGACGGAAGGGTTAATCGAGAAATTCGGAACGACAATTCTCTGGGGAATGGCCCCGACGATCCGGACGAGAAATGCGATGACGCAACGACGACGGAGGAAATGGCAGTTTTCGAAAAAGCGGCAGAAGTGCCTTCGGCAGCAGCAGGAGAAACGGGAATTTTGGCACACCCGCATTCGGCTCCGAGACATGAGAAAAAATATTTGGGAGATAGTTCGACGGCCCCAGGTCTCCTCGATGTCCCTACAAAGTTTCAGCCGAATCCGACGAGATCTGAAGGAGGAGATAGGTTTGGCGCAGACGGACCTCAAGCAGTTCAGACAGCCGAAAGCGGGGACGAATTTCCCGAAGCAACAGCGGTCGAACAGCAACAAAACGAACTCGAACGAACTCACAACAACCCAGGGGGGGAAGTACGCGACGAACAAGACACACAAGGAGTTCAACAAGTACCTGAAGTTGAACCCAGGAAATCGACCAGGACTCGGAGAAACCGAGCAGTTTGGTCCCCGGAGCGTCATGTACCACGAAAGAGGGGGCGCCAGTCCCCCCTGGTCGCCTTGGCAGTGCTGTTGACGCTGTTCTGCCCAGCTCCATCATGGACGTGCCAACCCACCCCACGAGCGGCGCCGCAAGACACAGCGGAGCCGGGCATGTCAGCTACTATGCTGCCATGTCATATGCAGTGTACAAAGCGCGGTGTGAGGACAGTCAGTGGACAACGAATGGAGAAGATCGAAATATGCTGCTCTGACGGTTGCTGGACGACCATACCGACGTCGACAGTGATCAACTACGAACTGCCGGACGAAATGCTCATCCATGGCTACTCCTGCAGCGGCCAATGCTGGCGAGGGTTGGGCCCCCCGTTCAACGTCACTCAGCGATGCCCAGCGAGGGCCGAGTGTGAACTGATCAGCTGCGCCTTCTGCTGGGAACAGCTAGCCAATCCGACATGCAATCCGCGGTGGGCTTCCACCCTCTTCGGGTTCGGCGCAGCACTAATGCTGGCAGCGCTGGGCTGCTGTTGCTCAATTGCCTCACGATTCTGGTCGGGAGCGACACTTTTCTCCCGAGCAATCGCATGGGGAGTCAGCTACCCCATCACTTTCATCAACTGGGCGACAGGACGACACCTCCCAAGGCCAACGGCGAACCAAATCGAGAGTAAAGTGCGGAAGGGAGCGAGAGTCGCACGTGCAGAGGTGCGGGAGATTCAGCGACGCCTACAACTCAGCCGAAGAGCCCGGCGATGGCACAGGCATGGCAGCACCCCGACCGAGCCCGGGGGACCCGCGCGGGGACGGCAGCGGCGACACTCATTCCTCTGCTACTCATCTGCGGAACGACAATGGCCACCAAGCCAATCTCCGTCATGGTCCGGTCCGAGGACTGCGCGAGATCGGCAGCGGGACTTGAGTGTGTGGGAACAGCAGCAACTGTGCTCACGCTCCTACCAGTGGACCAGGTCAATTCATTCGTAATTCGCACCCAACAAGACGAACTGCTCGGCGCCGTTCGGCTACGACTGGCCGCCATTACCATGGTGTGCGTGCCGAGGACCGAGAGCTGGCACCGCTCGTACACAATTTCAACGGTCGCAGTCAAGCGATGTCCAGCCGCCGGCTCGTGCAGAGAGAACAAATGCGGCACGATTCGGAGCGGGGATCAAATCCCCGAGCTTGTCTCGCTGAATCATCGTCCCGGCCACACTTTCTGCATGCGCAGCACCAGCTTTTGGCAGAATTCATGTGGGCTCCCAGCGCCGTCCTGCCTCTTCTACCGGTGGGCAGCGGTTCCGTCGACGACCACAGTCTACGAGGAGTACTCGTGCCTTGAGTGGGACATGCAGATAAGTGCCTGGGTGGAATTGGAGACGAACAGCGGTCGCGTGGAGTCCCAGCGACTGACCATCCATCCGGGAGTACCAGAGCAGTGGGGGAACATGACCCTATCGGTCGTCCCCACCTCTCTCCCGCCTATGCCTGTGCTGTCCGCTCACTTCATCACCGACGGACGGGCGGTGGCCATGGGGAGACCTCTCCCCTCCGATTTGCATTGCCCCGACGAGGAGGCCGCACGGGGCTTTGACAATTGCCAGCTGTCCATCAGCGCATGCCAAAAATGTGCGCCTGACCATGACAACGGCACGGTGCATTGCCATTGCCGGGACCTTACCATTGGCCGAGTCATGAACGACCCTGAGCATCGTCTACCATTGGATGTCGCTCGACTTCACCTCCACAACAGCGGACCAGTCGTAAAGGCGGAATTTCAGTACACGCCTGTGCAGGTGCACATCCAACTCAACGGATTGGAGTTGGTCAGCGAGTACAGCAACACGAAGTGCTGGGTGACATCACCCAAACTCAGCGGGTGTTATCGCTGTGTCACGGGCGCAGCGCTCACAGCCTCATGCAGGACGGACCACGGAATGGCCTTGGCGAAGGTCAAATGCGCGGATGGAACTCTGTTCGCCCTTCACTGCGGTGGCAACGACTCGACAACGACGGAGGCAATACCATTCGACCGGGCGGAGGTGTTCACGGAGTGCCGGGTGAAATGCCCCGCGGGGATCACGACTTTTCGGCTAAAAGGGGAGCTTGCTTTTCTCCCCAAGCAGCAACAGTTCGGCTTCAATCAGCGAGACTCAGCCGGCGGGCGAGTAGAACCCGGGATTAGCCTCAGCTTACCCGACTGGCGGATCGATCCCTTCCCCCTTCTCCATCTCTTATTAAGCGGGAAAGGGCTATTAGTGGCAGTGGGAGCGACGGCGATTGGACTGGCAGCGCTTCTCATATTCGTCAAGTTCAGCCCGCATTTCAGAATGTACCGGTCATTAATGGCATTGGCCATAATAACGGCGGTAATCCCGGTGGGGGGGGACAAATTCAGCGGGTGAAGTCACCCGAGCCAAATTCCCGGGGACAACGACCAAAGCGGCAATCAATGGACTCAGCAACGGCGAACTGGACGGGGAAACGATGCAGCATGGTCAATCGGATTTGGGGGCCTTCCCCCACCATGCAGTTGCTGTTCTCTTGCTCGGGGCAGCGGGCGGCATACTTGGACGACTCCTCCTGCCCCAAAGGCGGCGGATCGTGCCATTTTTTGTCCCACCCCCGCTTACGTTCACTTTTCTGGGCCCGCTTTTGCTCAGCAGTGCACTTACAGCGGACAGAGAAGCAGCACAAGGGGAGAGAGACATACTCCTTTCAGCTACGATGGACAGAGAAGCAAAGACGAGCCAATCAGCGAAGGACAGCGCCGGGGCGTACGAGCACAAAAGGGGTGGTTCCCTAAGCAGCAGGCGGCCGACGCCCCTCCCCTCCCAGCGACGGCCAATTCCCCGCCGGCGGATTTATTCATTCTTCATTTCGTTCGGCAGGGAGATCTCTCCCTTTGTCCCACCGGCCGGGCCAAGCCCAGCCATTACTTTCAATTTGATTTTTCAGATTGATCCCCAACTTTTGTCAATGTCTTTTCACGAATTTGGCCGAGCGAAGCAACGCGAGAGGGCCAACAGCGGGAGTTCTCTCCCGCCGGCACAACCAAGGAGAGAAAACGGACGCCAACAGGGTGAGCAGGGAGCACAGCCCTCCCTCAACGACTGCCTGCTGAGAGGCCCAGTATGGCTGCCGGACTTGGCAGGCATGCTCATCCGTTTTCGGGCGTGCCAAGTGCCCGTGATTGCGGACGTGGAGAAAGCCTTTCTGATGGTCGAAATTGAGGAGGCGGACCGTGAAGTGTGCAAATTCCTATGGGTGAGGGACCCATTCGCACCGTTGACAACGAGCAATTTGGTGCCCTACCGATTTCGACGGTTGGCATTCGGCTTAACACCCAGCCCTTTCTGCCTGGCTGCGGTTGTTCGCCATCACCTGCGTAAGTACGGCACAGACTTCGCTGAACAACTCATCCGGGACACGTATGTCGACAATGTGCTTATCCCCGCCGACACAGTCGAAGAGGCGACGGACAAGGCACGAGAGGCCAAGCGGATGTTTTCCGAGGCCCAAATGAATATTGTATATGATTTCCGATTTTGTTGAGCAAAAATATGGAGGGCCGGATAATTTTTTCAATTTATGGTCACAATGTTGAGCAAAAATATGGAGGGCCGGATAATTTTGCTGACGCACTCAAAAATTTCGGCAATCAGTTGGCATTCCAAAACATCCCCTGATATTCAATAATCACATAATATATTGTTATTTAACCCAAACCCGATTAGTAGGGATGCGATTTTTAGGCAAATGCCTAAAATTTTGCGCACTTAATACGTGTAAATAAGCATGAAAAACGCATTTTCCGCTTGGTTTGGGGTGTCTACGATGACTTTTATAATGCCTAACTTTGCCTATTTTGGACTTTTTCTGCTTAATGCCTATTTGCCTATTTTTGTGCCTATTTCGCCATTTTTGACGACTTTTTCAGGATTCCGGAAAAATCGTTAACAAAAATGCAATAAAAACTCCGATCAGAAGGGCAAGACGGAAGAGCTCACTCCCGACTCATCATGGCGAAGTCAAGGTTGAAGCCGAAGAAGGCGGCTGGGACGTACACCATCCCGCGGATGGAACTGATGGGCCTGGTCGTAGGAGTTCGGCTCGCAGCATTCGTCAGAGCGCAGCTGCATCGCCCAATTGCGGAAGAGCACATGTGGAGCGATTCCATGATCGCACTGCATTGGGTGAGGAACCGTACCCCCCAGCCCCAATTCGTCGCGAACCGATTGGCTGAGATACGAAAAGCAACCGCCTTGACGTTCGGACATGTTCCGACAGGAGACAAGCCCGCCGACGCAGCGACTCGGGGGTTCTCCCCCGCACAGCTTCAGCAAGCCAATCTCTGGTGGAGCGGACCGGCATGGCTTACTAAGCCGTGTGAGCATTGGCCCAAGGAACTTACTTTTACAGTGGACTCGGAAGATGGGGGAACCTCGCTGGACGAACGAGGTCTGACCACATTTGTTGCACGGCGGGAGGACACTCCCGAAACTTCGACAGAACGGACTGACTGGCTACTCGATCGGTGCGGCCGGTGGACGAAGGCAGTACGAGTTATGGCGTGGATGCGGCGGTTCATCACTGGGAGACATCGCCCAAGAGATGACGGCACGGGCGACCCTCGGTGCCAAGACACGAGTCACGGGCGGTGCCCGCCCGTCCTAAGCAAGGAAGAATTGACGCGAGCAAAATGGCAGCTCATTCGGTCAGCGCAGAGCGAATGCCAAGCACGGGAGGGCATACGGACCAAAGTGGACGGCAACGGAGTGACCAGGCTGATCAGTCGGATCGGCTGGTGCGCGGAGGCCGAAGTCAGTAGGCCAGTCATACTCCCGAAGCACTCAAGGGCGGGAGCACTCATCATTGACGACATCCATGGGCGGCTTCATCATCTCGGCGTAGACGGAACGCTGGCCGAATTTTTGAGGGACTGGTGGTCCCCGAGCGCACGGCAGCAGGTGCGAAAGGTACTCGGCCAATGCAGGCAGTGCCGACGACTCAGGGGGATGCCCTACCCCCTACCGACAATGCCGCAGCTACCGATGGACAGAGTTCGGCGGCGCATCCCGTTCGAGTCGGTGGGCCTTGACTACCTCGGCCCGACCGTGACCCTCGACGCGAACGGACAACGACAAAAGACGTGGGTCTTGCTGATCACGTGCCTGACGACGCGAGCCATTTACGTCGACGCAACACGAGACTTATCGGCACAAAGCTTCATCTCCGTCCTGCGGAGATTCATCGCGCGCCGGGGTGCCCCGAGTCGGATTCTCAGCGACAATGCCCCAACCTTCACAGTGGTGGGAAAAACGCTGTCCGACTTCGGCATGGCGGGAGATGATCCGCGGCATTTTACGGACTCCCATGGCATTCAGTGGCGTTTCACTCCCCAGCACACACCATGGGCCGGAGGGATATTTGAGCGAGCGGTCCAGCTCGTAAAACGAGCTTTGCAGAAGACGCTGGGCAGTGCTGTGCTCGGCTATGACAGCTTCGCCACGTTACTCGCTGAAGTGGAGGCAACGGTCAACTCCCGACCAATCACTTACGTCAACAGCAAGGCGGGAGAGCCTCTCCCGCTCCGCCCAATCGACTTCATCCAAGAGAATGGGCGGCTTTGGGTGGACCCACCCGACACGACTGGTCAGGCACAGGACGAACGGCGGGACCCGCCGCACAAGCAGCTAGCCAGGCAATGGCGGGAGTCACAGCAACGACTCGAACATTTTTGGCGACGATGGCACCGCGAGTACCTAATGACATTGCGAGAAAAAGCCGGATGGAACCATGCTCAGCGGCGGGTGAACGCACCCGGGATACCGAAGGTCGGAGACATGGTTTTGGTGGAGGATAAATTTCACCCGCGGAACCTATGGGCCATGGGCCGAATCGAGGAACTCAGAGGATCGGACGGGCACGTTCGGAGCGTGCTGATCAGAATGGCGAACGGAAGAGTTTGGGGGAGACCAGTGAATAAAATTTGCCCATTGGAAGAAGCACCGCCAAAAATGCACGACCAAGCTGATCAAGCAGTACATGAACCATGCGGAGACGACGCACGGGCAGTTGAGACTCAGAGCGAAGTGAGGAGTCGGAACGAACTCTCGGCAGCACCAAAAGAAGAAGAAAATGAAGGAAATGTGAGCGAAGAAAGTGCCGAAAAGCGAGGACGAGAAGTTGAAGCTGTACAGCCCGACGGAAGGGTTAATCGCGAAATTCGGAACGACAATTCTCTGGGGAATGGCCCCGACGATCCGGACGAGAAATGCGATGACGCAACGACGACGGAGGAAATGGCAGTTTTCGAAAAAGCGGCAGAAGTGCCTTCGGCAGCAGCAGGAGAAACGGGAATTTTGGCACACCCGCATTCGGCTCCGAGACATGAGAAAAAATATTTGGGAGATAGTTCGACGGCTCCAGGTCTCCTCAATGTCCCTACAAAGTTTCAGCCGAATCCGACGAGATCTGAAGGAGGAGATAGGTTTGGCGCAGACGGACCTCAAGCAGTTCAGACAGCCGAAAGCGGGGACGAATTTCCCGAAGCAACAGCGGTCGAACAGCAACAAAACGAACTCGAACGAACTCCCAACAACCCAGGGGGGGAAGTACGCGACGAACAAGACACACAAGGAGTTCAACAAGTACCTGAAGTTGAACCCAGGAAATCGACCAGGACTCGGAGAAACTGCAATGAAACACCAAAATATTTGTTTGAAATGAGGGAAGCGATATTTTTTGCCGCGCTGCAATAAATAATAAAATTTTATGATACGACCAGCATCACTGATGGTCGTCCTAGGATGTGTTTTTCACTGCACGCGCCGCAAGACACAGCGGAGCCGTCGGGGAATGAGAGGCCCAGCTGTGCGGTAGGTACTACAGTAGGACGGTGAAAAATTGAGAATTTTGGCCAAATTTTTAAATAGATTTGCACCAAAATTGGGTATTTTGTGGATTTTTGAAAATTTTTACAAAATTTTTTGAATAATTTGGTCAGGGACCAAATATCATATAAATTTTTGTACCAAACAGAGTATTTATTATATATTATTAATTAATATATATTAATTTAATAAATCATTTCACTTTGATGTTATCTTCCAATGTTGAAATCCGAATTTGTGTCGGAATTGCGTAACTGTGCAGAAAGTTGCCACCAAAAACGAGTGCATCCACCGGTGTGTAAACACTGTGAATCCATCCTTAACGGCGATCAATGTTATTCACAGACTCGTCCGTAAGAAACATGGTGCTTCATTGTTTCCCAAAAAATGCCAAAACAGCTATTTGGCAGTTTTAGCAAATGCCAATTTTTGGGAAAATCCAATTTGGCAGTTTTTTGTGAACAAGCCAGACGAAAAATGTTTATGCAATTTTCACCAAAGATGTTTGTTTTAATTCACCCGATGGTATAATAAGCGTTTCTCCCTGACGGAGTCGAACACGTGAACATTTGGTCAATTTGCCAAGGAATTTTGAATCTCCATTCCCGCCCAGAAACCATTCTTCATAAAGTTTCAGGTTTTCCTCAGTCGGTTCAATTAGCCAAAAAATCTAAAATTTGCCGTAGCATTATTGAATTATGAAAATTTAATTTATACAAATTCTACATCTTTTTCTGAGATTATCAAATAAAAGGTTTATTTAAATTTTTCTCATCCGTCACCAACTTTTTCACCCTTCAGAACATGGTACCAGACTCCGTTCGGCTACGACTGGCCGCCATTACCAATTTTAAGAGGAATTTTCCGGAAAATGATGTGGTGAGTTTGGTGCCAGAAGGAAGCGGGTATGGGGAAATGGGATAAAGGACTTGGGAGAAAATCTAAAGGAAACGCCCATAGCTTAGTTTGTTAAAGCATTTCCCGCAATGGGAAAAGGCCGTGGATCCAAGTCCCATCGGAAGAGTGAGCAGCACCAGCTTTTGGCAGAATTCATGTGGGCTCCCAGCGCCGTCCTGCCTCTTCTACCGGTGGGCAGCGGTTCCGTCGACGACCACAGTCTACGAGGAGTACTCGTGCCTTGAGTGGGACATGCAGATAAGTGCCTGGGTGGAATTGGAGACGAACAGCGGTCGCGTGGAGTCCAAGCGACTGACCATCCATCCGGGAGTACCAGAGCAGTTCTGACGTGCCAATATCGGTCGTCCCCACCTCTCGTCAATCCAATCAATTCTTCTTACAAAACCCGGCGCTATCACCTAAATAACCAAAATGTATAAATAAAAATCATTTTAAAAACCTGTTCTGACAATTTGGTGTCAGAGATTTCGAGTGAGAGCGAATTCAACAAATTTTTACGCATTGACGGACTTTGTCTAAAACAAAAAATCTGATGATTGGATAATTCCATTCCCTTAATCAACAAATTATATTATTTAGGGTTGGTATTTATATTTACAATTTAACAAAATAGTATTTAATAAAGAATTAAGCAATAAAAATGGTGTTTTTCGTCCATTTATCACATACAGTATCCCAACCATAAATATTATTCACCTGAAATATTTGACAAATTCTTTCAGTCGCATATTTTTCCCCTCCTGACTCAGCGGGTGTTATCGCTGTGTCACGGGCGCAGCGCTCACAGCCTCATGCAGGACGGACCACGGAATGGCCTTGGCGAAGGTCAAATGCGCGGATGGAACTCTGTTCGCCCTTCACTGCGGTGGCAACGACTCGACAACGACGGAGGCAATACCATTCGACCGGGCGGAGGTGTTCACGGAGTGCCGGGTGAAATGCCCCGCGGGGATCACGACTTTTCGGCTAAAAGGGGAGCTTGCTTTTCTCCCCAAGCAGCAACAGTTCGGCTTCAATCAGCGAGACTCAGCCGGCGGGCGAGTAGAACCCGGGATTAGCCTCAGCTTACCCGACTGGCGGATCGATCCCTTCCCCCTTCTCCATCTCTTATTAAGCGGGAAAGGGCTATTAGTGGCAGTGGGAGCGACGGCGATTGGACTGGCAGCGCTTCTCATATTCGTCAAGTTCAGCCCGCATTTCAGAATGTACCGGTCATTAATGGCATTGGCCATAATAACGGCGGTAATCCCGGTGGGGGGGACAAATTCAGCGGGTGAAGTCACCCGAGCCAAATTCCCGGGGACAACGACCAAAGCGGCAATCAATGGACTCAGCAACGGCGAGCTGGACGGGGAAACGATGCGGCATGGTCAATCGGATTTGGGGGCCTTCCCCCACCATGCAGTTGCTGTTCTCTTGCTCGGGGCAGCGGGCGGCATACTTGGACGACTCCTCCTGCCCCAAAGTCGGCGGATCGTGCCATTTTATGTCCCACCCCCGCTTACGTTCACTTTTCTGGGCCCGCTTTTGCTCAGCAGTGCACTTACGGCGGACAGAGAAGCAGCACAAGGGGAGAGAGACATACTCCTTTCAGCTACGATGGACAGAGAAGCAAAGACGAGCCAATCAGCGAAGGACAGCGCCGGGGCGTACGAGCACAAAAGGGGTGGTTCCCTAAGCAGCAGGCGGCCGACGCCCCTCCCCTCCCAGCGACGGCCAATTCCCCGCCGGCGGATTTATTCATTCTTCATTTCGTTCGGCAGGGAGATCTCTCCCTTTGTCCCACCGGCCGGGCCAAGCCCAGCCATTACTTTCAATTTGATTTTTCAGATTAATCCCCAACTTTTGTCAATGTCTTTTCACGAATTTGGCCGAGCGAAGCAACGCGAGAGGGCCAACAGCGGGAGTTCTCTCCCGCCGGCACAACCAAGGAGAGAAAACGGACGCCAACAGGGTGAGCAGGGAGCACAGCCATTTTGGGAGGACGCCCGCAGGGCTCGGCAAGAGCGGGCGGGACGCCAAAGCGTTAGCAGCCCGAGAGCGGGCAGCACGCAATGGCAGATGGGACCACGGCGGAGTATTTTGGGAGCACCAAGGCCTCTCCCACCGGCTGAGCACGCGGAGACAGTGGCGGACGAGGTGGAGGCGCTGAACGTCCCGAATTGGACGACCGACCCGTGGGAGCGTGCCAAGGTGGAAAGCCACCTCCGCCGGAAGGAACTCAAGGGCTGGAGGATGGTTCATCTGCGGACGGGGATTGCTGCACCAACACCGTTTGTGCTGGGACTGACTGCGGCTCACCAACAACTCATCGCGCCGGGATGGACAGTCAGCAGGTACTTCGCTGAGCACCGAGAGTTGCCGCTGAGACACGACGATTGGGCGTGCGTGCATGTGCCGGGCGGAGTGGTCGGCACCTCGAAGCGCAGCCGACAGCGCCAGCAGCAGAGGGGAGCACTCCCCTGGCGAGCAAACGAAGTCCATGTGGATTGGATGCCGCTGGCCATGCTTGTGTGGAAGGAACAAGCCGTGATCGACCGTGAGGCAGAGGAAGAAATGGACGGCGCACCAGTGGGTCATGAGGAGGCGATGCGTGCCCAGCCGGGCGGAACGGGGGCGGACCTGAACGGAGATGTCCCGCCCGGAGAGTGGGATTGGGCGGACAATGGGTGGCAGGACGGAGCTCAGGGGGATGCCGGAATCCCCGCCAACAACGGAGAGAGAACCAACGCGGAACGCGAGGGCGAAAGGGAAGAACCGAGCTCTCCCCCCGGCGATTGCGCAACAGACGGCGAGTGCGAGTGGACGGCACAAGCGAGTGCAGGATGGGGGAGTCCCCAGTGGAATGGCGCAACCGAATGGACGAAAAGACGGAGGCAAAACAACGGGGAGAGTGATACCAAGCCAAGCAACGACGAAATAGTGCTCCGACAACATAAGGCAGAGAAGCAGAGATTCAACAATGGCGGCTTCGGGGCGGGCGATGGGCCAGACTTATCCCGCCCCACATCTGCGTGGCCCCCGGCGGCCCAGCATCAACATTTATTCATCATTCCTTCAAAGTTTGGGAGTTTCTCCCATCGCGATGTCCCCTCTCCCCGCCCAACCACCGCCCTGTCCCACAATTCGAGGGCACGTCTAACGTCCAACAGTTCAGATATGTCCTACCGACGAGACGCCAAAGAACTGCCGCGGGAGCGGGCGGAGAGACGTTTGAGAGCCGTCGAATGGCTGGCGAGAGAACTCATGCGCCGACTACAGCAGCAGCGACAACGCCGAAACAATGGGCAAAAGGATGACGATGAGGACGAGCACTTGAGTGTCCAGCTGGAACGCTATGCCAACATGCTGGCGCGGTTGTCAGGCCGTGAAGCTGAACGACTACAGCGGCGCTTCCCAAACTTGCCTGCTCCTCGCCGTCGAAAGGTGGGGAACAGTTCGGGAGGGAGTTCGGGGAGCAGCGCCGGACCACGGATGGCCTCCGTGGTAGTGCCGGTTCACAAGGCGGGAGATTCTCTCCCGAGGGATGAACGACGGAGTGGACGGGCGCGCACTCCGGAGGAAGTGCGGCAATGCCGTCCCGGGCCCAGCGGCACGAGCGGGAGCCGGTCCGGGACGGTCGGAGCGGGTCCGAGCCGACCCAGCCGAGGAGAAGGGAACGGGCGAAAAGTGGAAGCCGAGGGTACGAGGGGAGCAGCCGAGAGCAAGCGGCGGGTGTGGACACCCGAGCCGGTGCGCGATGAGGTCGCTGAACTGCTCGAGCAGACCCGGGCACTGAAGGAGGCAGAAGCAAAAGCAAAGGAGGACGTACTTCGCTGGGAGCGGCGAGCCAAGGAAGCGAAAGAGAAGGCAGAAGAGGCAGAAGCGATGCTCAAGGCTGAGGTGAAGAAGAAGCGAGAGGAGGTGGAGCGAGCAAAGGAGGAGCGACTGAAGAAATTGGAAAGTGAGGCCGAAGGGCTACGAGCCATGGTGGCAGAGGCGTGCTTCCCGCATAAGCCGGCGGAGAAGAGCGGGGAGGAAGAGAAGAGCGGGAAGGAAGAGAAGAGCGGGGAGGAAGAGAAGGAAGCGAGGGCACCGGCAAGTCCCCCGAGGACGATTCGTCACGTGGTCATCGACGAGGACTGCTTGTCGATCGACAGCGAGGATGGCCCGGAGGAGGAACGGCAGCGGGCCGCGGGGGGGAGTGTCGCCAATTTTTCCATTGGCAACGAGAGAGCGGAGGAGGGAAGCGGGAGGCGACCCACTCCCGGGCGCGGTGTGGGCGACCTCGGGTTCCTGGTGTTCAATCGGGACGATGGCACGCCGGTGGAGTTGGACGAAGAAGAGGAGAACGAATGGGGAGGTGGCGTCCTTGATCACCCCGCAGCGCCGCCGCGGCGCGCACCGGAGGACGCAAAACGAAAGAAATGGCGCCGATGAGCCGGACGGATCCCACACTTCACCGGGAGAGCCACTCCCGACAGCCAATTTCGATCCTTCCGCCATTTCCCTCGCAATTTCCCCACATTTATTTTGCCATTTCTTATTTTTATTCACATTTATTATTCTCTCTCTCTCTCTCTTCTCTTCGCCTATCGTATCCAATCGTCTCACTTCTCCGATTTGCAAATTGTTTATGCATTTCTTCACCATTTTCCCAACCTGCCAATCTCCCATTTTGCGCTGGCCTTTGGCCGTCATTTATCCGAAAACATTTCTTTTGTCCCAATTTTGCACATTTTTCATTCCATTCATTCATTCATCCCCCCTCTTCTGCATTACCATTTCTTTATCTGATCGGCCTTTGGCCGATTCAAGGTCGTCCTACCGATGCCCAATTCCCTTGCAACTGCTTCTTCTATTCTACGAACTGTATTAATTTTGTCAGTTGTAATGAATTCATTTTTTCTTTTTTGAAATTCCTTTACCAATTCTAATTTCTGTTCATTTGAATAATTAATGTATTTTCCTAAATTAAAAGTAGGATATTTTATTTTTGAAAAACATTAAAATTTTACTTGTTAAGCCGAACTCTCGTTTCCATTCGTAAATCGTTTTTTTGCTAACACCTAATTAATCGCGGCATTTTTTTACCCCCCTGCCGTTTGTCACTGTCACCCCCCCATGTTCGGTTTAATTACCCAAGTTTGAGCTGCTTAATAAATTGTGCTTTTAATCTTGTGTGCTTCAAAGGGTGGGAAAGAAGAAAAAAAAAAGGGGAGCGAACTCCCTTCGGACGAACTCTTCTTAGCCCACGGACGGGCTCGCGCATCGATCGGTCACACGGGACTCCCTCACTTGGAGTGCCCAGCTCGCCTTAGCCCTCGCACGGGCTCAGCACGTTAAAACGGGACTCCTGCCTCCGGAGTGCCCAGCCGTCCCATTTTTCTCTCCCTTCCCCCTCCCCAACGTCCTCTCTCCCCCTCCGAGAGTCGGACCATCGGACATCTTCAGCGCAAGACGGGAGAAGCACGCTCCCGGCAGTTCAACTTGTGGGATTAGCCAAGGAGTCCCGGCTTCTCCAAATTCTAAGTCGGTGGTGCCGTTATTCGTATCACTCGGCGCCCTCGCCTGCGCCTTTTGCTGACAGTACTCAAGCCCAAGGGAGCCACCTCTCCCTTTGCCGGCCACTGCCAGCTTCACTCGTTCGGCGCCTCTGCCTGTGCCGACGATCGCAGCACTCAAGCCCAAGGGAGTCACCCCTCCCTCTGCCGACCGCTGCCTTTCCTTAGGGAGTCCAATTTCTCCCGCGCAAATCTTTGTTTGCCTCCCCGACCCCTCCGCCTCACTCCCCTTGGGAAAGGGACCCGGACGGCATCGCGAATCGGAACGGCAATTTGAGGAGTGAGGCGGTGCCAGTGGAACGGGAGAAACTCCCGGCCGAACAGAGGACGGAGTTTTCGCCACAACATTTTCGATTTTCCGTTTGGTTTAAATGATCATTTTATTGACTTCAGTTCGATTTTATTAAACAAAAAGTTTGAACAAAACTGTGAAAGTCGAAAATTGAGTTTTTGACATTTTGCTCGAATTCGGGTCCGGGGTTCGGAATTGATCGGAATGGATGCCGGATTCGTGATCTTTTTATTTTTTAAAAGAAATTTTTTTATGATAATTATTGAGTCTTTAGTCTTCATTATTCTAAGGTAATTAAAATTTAATTTTTTTAAATAAAAAATTTTTTTTTGTTAACTATGATTTTTTTTAAATTAAAAATTATTATTTTTTTAATTCTAAGAGGTCTTTAGAAATTTATTTTTAATTATTTACCCTGAAAACCCCTTGGAAACATGTTTTCATTACTTTTGAAAACAAAAATTTTTCGAAGCTTTTTTGAAATTTGAATTTTCGGCTTTTTGTTCGAATTTAAAACTATTTTTTATGGTCTGTAAACGACGTAAGTACCGAAATTGTGTGTTTGTTTGACGATAATTATTAGAGCACGGAGTAGGGACGAGATCCCGCGCGTGGCTTTTTCGGGATCCCAGTCCGCAATTCCGCGCTTTTTTAAAACGCATTATTAATCCCGGCTGGATCCCGTCCCGCAAAACTTTTGAGTTCTAATCCTGCAGAGGGAGGGACTCAAAAATTTGAAATTTTCGGTCTCTAATAATTATTGGCTTTTTAATTCCCGCTCTCCCGGAAAACTCGTTTTAGTGCCAGCACCGGCTTTACAGTAGCAGCGGCGCGGTACCGATACTAAAGAAGGGTGCTAGGTCGTTTCGTAAAAGCCGCCATTTTAGCGATTTTTCGACAAAACCTGGCATAACTTAGCTTAAAGGCAATCAAATTATACATTCTTGGTACAATTCGATAGCCAAGCTTTTTCTCTATTAGCTTGCAAAACTTCAAATAAAATTATCAAATTTAACATAAGTTATGGCAGAATATTACTTATTTTCATACAACTTTTTCTAAATTGACCAAATTTTTCTATTTTGCAGGCGGATAGAGAAAAAGCTTGGATATCTAATGATACCAAGAATGTAAAATTTGATTGCCTTTAAGCTAAGTTATGCCATGTTTTGTCGAAAAATTTGCTAAAGTGACGGCTTTTACGAAACGACCCAGCACGCTAAAGAAGCACTGGATAAGAGAATAAAAAGCTAAATTTGATGATATTTTTAAATTTTTATGAGAATTATGAAATTTTTTATGTTTTTGCCAATGGTACAAAATTTTTTTTTTTATTTTTTGTAAAATTAATTTAATGACAAAAAAAATTTGTTTGTCTATTTTATAATGGCCATTATTGTACACGAACGCACTTTGCTGACCAAAATGTACAGCGTGAAGCGTTCTCGAGCCAACTTCAACATGGGAAAAGCGCAAATTGTGAGAAACATTGTGTAAAGCAAGAACAAAATGTTCTGAAAGCAATCACGCGCTACATGAAGTGCCGACTTCACATCAAAGCCGGAACAATTCATTTTCTGTTATATTAAATTAAAAAAATATAATGAAAAATTATTAGCGACATTTACGCCGCTTAATTTGAAAGCAATTTTATTATGTCCACGTATTTCGGCATTTTCGGCACGTATTTTATTGCCATGCCCATACAATTTCGAACCCTAATCATCAATGTCCTTATTTCGTATTAGCGATTTTCGTAATTGAAAACCCAGTTACGCTTTGGCAAAAATAGTAATTTTTTGGCGAAAAACGGCTAAAAATTTTGTAAAAATTAATTAATTAAATAATAATAATAATATAGAAAAATACCCCCTAAAAATCGAATGAAATAAGAAAAATACAACCCTAAAAAATCGAATTTTTGACTTCAGCCCCCCTCCCCTCGAAACCAAGGGTCCATGAATTTTCGAGAAATAATAAACAATTGACAAAACCCTGTTTAAGTCATAAATGAGTTAGTCAAAGAATTAAAAATTTTTTACTGCCCTCAAAAGCATCGCCTTTAAAAGTTTAAACAGGAAATAGGGAATGGCATAAATTTGTTAATGAGGGCCATTTGGGTACAAAAGCGAACACATGGAAAGCATCGTGAGATAGACACCTTAATGATAGAGAAGCTCTTTTGTTGGGAAAAAACTATCATTAATTTGTACAAATCATTTAGTTTATATTTGGAAAACCTTATAAGGCAAATTCCAATTTTTTACTGTTATTTTTACAGATTGTTGTGCAATTTTGATTTTGTATTCGATGAAATAGAATTTGGTAAAACTTAATTAAGTGCATTTTACAAATATTTATCCAAATATTTCTTTTTGTTTTAATTTCCTTGTATAAATATATATTATATATTAGATTAAATTCTTAATGAATAAAAAATGAAACACGCCTTTTTACCCAGTGTTTGTTGTGCACATTTTCAATGCGAATACGAATTTTGGCAAATATTTTTCTGCCAATTTTTCTTTTTCGTCAATTAGTAAGCACAAACGAATTGCTAATGAGAAAAGCAATTGAACAAGTTCACATTATCCAGCCTTAATTGACTTTTGCCGTTTCTCCGCCTTTAATTCCGTGCTCTCTTCGGCAACTGTTTGAAGTGTTAGCACGAAATCAAAGTCATCACTGATTTTACTATTTTCTTTCAAATTTCTTAAAAAAGTAATTAAAAATTCTATGTTTCCCATTTATATTATAATTAATTAAAACCATTTTTAACCGCCAGCAGAAAATGTTGACCAAATGTGGCAAAAAACGCCATAGGCTAATTTACAAACCTTTCAATGAATTCATTGAGTCGCTCAAGCAAATGATTGACAAATAATAATGGAATGGTTAGCAATTGTTCATTTTCATCGTACTTCACGCGGTCTTCCGGCAAATTTTCCAAATTCTCTAACGTTTCATATATTTCTTTTAACTTATCCCTAATTTTGCTCTCAGAATTTTCACTATTAAAAAATATATTTAAATTAATTGATGAACTAAAAATAATCCCTAAATATAAAGTACCTTGGTCTTCCTCATCTTTCAATTTTTGGTTTTTCTCTTGAGATTGATGTAATTGCTTCAAGTTTAGTAAAATGTTGCCCACTATTATTAAAAATAAACATTTAATTTTAAATAATTATTAAAATTACCCATGTCTTTTTCATCTTTAGGCTTTACCAATTTCACCAATCCTTCCAATTTTCCTATGTTCTCTTCCACTATTAAAAAATAACATTAATCAATTAATTAATTAACTAATAGATAATTTTCAAAAATGACCTTCCTCTTTTTCCATTTTAAATTCATCTTCTTTTTCCTTATACACAAAATAAGGCAAATGCCAATTTCTTAAATTTATGTGCACATTTTTACCATCAATTTTCATTTTGTGTTCAAAGAGTTCGAAATTGTTACAGCTTAATTAATAAAGTTAATTTACCAATATAATTAAAATTCTTAATACAAGTGGAATTTTATTTCTATTTTTTCACCCTTTTTCATTTAAAATTTCCCAACCCTTAATTGCTTAATAAAATAAAAATCGAAATAAAAAATTAAAAATCAATTTTATTTTTACCTAGTTTCTTTTGTGCACATTTTCAATGCGAATACGAATTTTGGCAAATATTTTTTTGCCAATTTTTCTTTTTCGTCAATTAGTAAGCACAAACGAATTGCTAATGAGAAAAGCAATTGAAACAAGTTCACATTAACTCCAGCCGAAATTGGCTTTTGCCGTTTCTCCGCCTCTAATTCCGTGCTCTCTTCGGCAACTGTTTGAAGTGTTAGCACGAAATCAAAGTCATCACTGATTTTGCTTTTCTCGGTTAAATTTCTTAAAAAGTAATTAAAAATTCTAAGTTCCCATTTATATCAGAATTAATTAAACCATTTTTAAATTTTAACCAACGGCAGAGACTTTTGGCCAAATGTGGCAAATTATCCCAAGCGCTTAATTTACAAACCTTTCAAGAAATTCATAGAGCCGCTTAAGCAAATGTTTGGCAAATGATAACAAAATGCTTAGTAATTGTTCATTTTCATCGTACTTCACGCGGTCTTCCGGCAAATTTTCCAAATTCTCTATCGTTTCATATAAAATTTGTCCAAATCGTAAAGTTACATTCCCAGAATGTGTCAACCGAATGCCATTTTTGCTTATTTCTTTTTTGCTGGCATTGCTGTAGTCCGTGTAGATTTTCATTAAAATTGCCAACAGTTCGTTTAATACCTCTTTTTTCTGAGATAAATTTTTTCCCTTATAATCTGATGAAAAATTTTCCAATGCCTTTGAGTTTTCCTTATCTTCTACTAACTTAAGAATGGAATTCAAATTTTTAAATTCTTTCATTTCTGTTGCCACATTTTTAACTTGAAGATTCATTTTATCAAATACAGATTTTTTATGTTCTTCAATTTTTTTCTGGACAAATGTAAGAAGGTCTTTGCAAAATTTGAACACGTCTAAAAAATGATATTATGCATAAATTAAATTAATTGGTGCTAGGTCGATCCACAAAAAAGCTCAGTGTGGGCGTTCCACAAAAAGCTCAGTGTGGGCGTTCCACAAAAAGCTCAGTGTGGGCGTTCCACAAAAAATGCTCAGTGTGGGCGTTCCACAAAAAAAGCTCAGTGTGGGCGTTCCACAAAAAGCTCAGTGATTGATAAAATAAAATAATAAGGTTAAATAATAATTTTGAACTGTAAATGTAATTTTGATTTAATTTTATTGCATGCTTTTAAATTATAATTTTTATTACAAAACTAAAAAAGGAAAAACTCAAATTAATTGAAGACAATTGATAAGGTGCTAATTTTCTTTGCATTTTTATATCATAAGAATTTAAATTCCCCTGTTAAACAGATGTCCAACGACTGAAAGTTTTTTTTATAAAAATGATGCTTCAAACTCGAATGCTTCAAGCCATGAAATGCCAAAACATGAACTTAGATTTGAAAAGTGCTTTTCAAAAACTTTAAGAAAAAATGTTTTTATAATTGGAAATGAATCTGCTTGGATAAAATTCTCATTTTAAGGGGAAAAAAAACTTTCAGTCGTTGGACATCTGTTTAACAGGGGAATTTAAATTCTTATGATATAAAAATGCAAAGAAAATTAGCACCTTATCAATTGTCTTCAATTAATTTGAGTTTTTCCTTTTTTAGTTTTGTAATAAAAATTATAATTTAAAAGCATGCAATAAAATTAAATCAAAATTACATTTACAGTTCAAAATTATTATTTAACCTTATTATTTTATTTTATCAATCACTGAGCTTTTTGTGGAACGCCCACACTGAGCTTTTTGTGGAACGCCCACACTGAGCTTTTTGTGGAACGCCCACACTGAGCTTTTTTTGTGGAACGCCCACACTGAGCTTTTTTTGTGGAACGCCCACACTGAGCTTTTTTTGTGGAACGCCCACACTGAGCTTTTTGTGGAACGACTCACCACGAAATTAATTATTTGTTTTTTAAATTTACATATATTAATGTGCTTTACCCAAGGCTACATTGGCATCAATTCCAAAAACTCTCAGATAATTCCACAACGGCTCATTAAACAGTTCCATCTCAATTTGATTGCTTCTTAAAATGGTGTTAAGGAGTTAATTTGAGGCAAAAAATTACAATAATTAGTAGAGAATGAATTTTGAAAAAACTCGGAGCCCGAACCTGGGCCAATTTTTGACTCCCGAAATAAGGGTTTTCAATAATCCAAGTACAACCTTTTTCTTCATAACTTCCAATGCTTTTTACATATAAGTGAAAGATTTATTAAGGTTAAGTTATTTAAAATTGTTATGATATCATACCAAATTAAAAAAATTTGAAAAAATTAAGGGAATGTAAATCCGGTTATCCTATTCCAATTTACCCGGATCAGGGCCAGTATAAGGGTTGCGATTAATTTATATATTTTTTCTTTCCGTCTATTTTTAGAAATAAAGAATATTTTGTAGCGTTTTAAAAAAGGTAAATCATTTTTTTATAATATTTTTGGCCATAACATTAATATTAAAGAAGAAAAATTAAACTTTTAAATAAACAAAAAAATTATTTGAATGAAAAAATAAATATAAAATTATTTATTAGAAAACTTATTAAAAATTATTTACCTCTATAGTTTGGTTGTTCCTTGAATTTTTCTCCTCCACGCTTTCAAATATGTCACATGCGTGGTTTAGTGGGTTGTGCTCTTGGTTTCCTTACCTGTTTTTGCGAAATAATGAATGACAATTGGTATGCATGATTATTAAAACATTAAATTAATTAAATAATTTGTGAATTAATTAATAATACATTTAATTGGGTTAATAACAAGGTACACTTTTCACCCCCAACGCCTAAAACACCCAATTTTTCTTAAAAAATAGGCTCAAAATCGCTAAAAGTTTTCATTGCGGTTTCTTTTTTTTGCGCGATCCGTGGTCGCGGCCGCGGCAATTTGAATGCGCGACCGCGGTTTCTTTTTTTGTGCGATCCGCGGTCGCGGCCGCGGCAATTTGAATGCGCGACCGCGACCTCAAAAAAAGGCAAGTGGAAAAAATCAGTTGATTTGATTTAAATTTATACAAAATTTTAACCAATTTTTAGTGAATACGAAAATTTTTAAAAAAAATTAAAAAAGTCTCGGGATTTTCGGATTTTCGATCTCGGTCTCGAATCTAGTGAAATTTTCGGCCTCGTACAGCCTAGATATGATCCTAATTTTTGTTACAAATAATTTTTACCACCCACTAAAATTTTGTTAGGGAAAAATTATTTTTCCAAAAACTTCGAGCTTCGTGCTTCAAAAACTTCAGGGTTTTTGGGCTTCGAACTTCGTGCTTCGAAAAATGGGGCTTCGCCTTCGGCTTCGAGTGCTAAGCCGAGCTTCGCCCGTCCCTGGTCCGGCGGCGCCTAACGGCGCTGCCGGGAAATTTTTTTGAGAATTTTAACGCAATTTGTTAAGAAAAATTGCTCCAAAAAAAAAACAAAAATTTGAAAAATTATTTGGATAATTTAAATTAATTCAAGGGTTTTCAATGTTTTACATTATGCTGAGAATGACACGGGCGGCAAATGAGAAGGCCAACTGCAGAATTTGGTTCACAACTTCTTCGGGAATTTGTTTTTTCTCAGAAAAAATTTCGTCTTTGAATTTTTCAGCAATTTGTTGGCCAAGTGTTTGGTCAATGCTCATTAGCTAATTTTGTAAACTTTTCATGCGCAAATTTCAGACGTTTTGCCAATGCTTGTCCAAAATTCAAAAATGCACAATTGATTCGTTTTGGATCTAAAGAAGTGGCAAAATGATCCTCCATTTTTTTATAAATTTCTGGGTGCTTTTTATTTTGTATATGCCCAATTGCTTTGAGTTTTTCTCTTTTTTTTGGTCTGTTCTTAATTGCTTGAAGAACATTTGAAATTTCATATTGTGACAATGTGAAATCCGAAAGCTTGAGAATGAATTTGAAGTTTTCTTAAAAGAAGCCGTTGCCAAAATTATATAAAAATTTAATTTATTTTTAAATAAAATTTATATAAATTATTAAAAGTAAAAATTTATTTTTAATTAATATTTTTTATTAAGAAATCTAAAAAAAATTTCGGAAATATTAGGAAAAACACTTTCTTTTTCGTTTTACGAACAAAAGTTGGGATTTTTTTATTTGCATATTTTTACATATTTTCGGGTTTTTCTATATAGTACATACATATGTACATATTTTCATACATATTTTGCAATTTTTCGTATATATTTTCATTTTTTTTACATATTTTGAAGATTTTTGAAAATTTATGGGAATTCTTGAGAAACAAAAAAATTTTTTTTTTTGAAAATGTACCCCTAAAAAATTGTTAAAAAAATGATATCAAAAATTAATTTTTAAAAAGCTAAAAAGTGATTCAAAGCAAATTAGATCATTTTTATGGCATAAAGGAAGCCCTGCTGATAATGTATACCTTAATTTATGACAAATTAAAAAATTTTTTTCTATCATATAAAATCACATATAATTAATTTTTCTTTTAAATATTTATATTTTACTCCAAATTTTAAAACCTACCAATATATTTCTGTTGTTGTTGTTTTTCAAGAATTTTCTTACGTTTATTCACAAATTCCTCAATGTCATTCTCATCAGCAATCATTTGTTCTGAGTCGTCTTCTTGCAATTTCTGAGCCCAAAAATGGACGGCTTCTCCTCTGTTTTCGTCAATTTGAATAATTTTAAATGGAAAAATTCTAAGCAAAAAAAAATAATTAAAATAATTATTTAATAATTAAACAAAATTTAATTTTGTACCCATTTTCGTTGCTGATGCCTCTCTTTTTTGATAATTCTTTAAAGGCAGTCAAAAGGGTTTTCAACTGCCATCCTCCGATGTCATTTCCCTCATTAAAATATGTTGCATAACTGGAAATTAAAAAAAATTTTTATTTTTGAATTTGCTTCAAAATTTTTCAAAAAATTTATGAAATTAAAAAAGAATTTTTCTCTGGCAATTGATTTTGCGTCTCATGCCAATAAAATAAATGTTTACATTTTCAAATTAATTAAAAATTTCAATGTTTTACATTATGCTGAGAATGACTCGGGCGGCAAATGAGAAGGCCAATTGCAGAATTTGGTGCACAACTTTTGGTTTTTGTTTTTCTTTAGAAAAAATTTCGTCTTTGAATTTTTCAGCAATTTGTTGGCCAAGTGTTTGGTCAAAATGCAAAAAACCAAAAATTCATCTTTAGCATATTGTACTTCATGGAGAATGGCCACTTTTAAATTCAGATAAGCATCTTTTGAATCGTCGTTTTGGCTAAGCACTTGGAAATGGGCAATTTCTGCCGCACATTTTACAAATGTAAAATTGAACACTGTTCTTTTTTGCATATCCGAAAATCCTTTTTCCGTGTACAATTTTGATTGGTTTAGCCAATGTATGTCTGAAAAAGTCTGACAAATTTATAGAACCAAACGTAATCAAAAATAATTAATTTTCCAATTTATTAAGAAAATATTTAAAAAAAAGTAAATTTTAATAATTATTTTTGAATTTGCTCCAATAAACTCACCCATTTTTCCATTCTTTTTGTATTCTTCATAAAGATGGTTCATGAATTTTGCAAATGTATGGACATTGTTAGGCAAGTTTTCCGTGTCCCATTCGTAAGATGAAATCCCTTCAAAAATTGAAAAGCCGACGAAAAGCGAAAAAATTAGAACAGACAAAATTTTCGGTTTCATGTTTCTAAAATTAGAAATATAAAACATTTCTCTCTGGCCTCCTTATCACTTTGCTTAGCATCATAATGAGAAATTTCCTAGCAATTAGCTTCTTTTGAATTCGGGGGTCGTCGGAGAGGACAGGTCGGGGACCAGGGTCGGAGATCAGCAGTCCGAAAAATATCGGGGACGGGGAGCTCGGGATCGGGGCTTAACCCTACATTAATTGGCAAGTGGTAGGATGTCTCGCTGTTCCCCATGTTAATGATTGTGTAATGATCATTATTTTTGTTACACATACTTTTATATTGGTACCCACTACTAAATCCTTATAGGGCCTTTTCCTGAAAAAATTAGTGCTTAGAGCTTCGAAATTTCTTTTTTTTTTTTTTGGGTTTCGAACATGGAACTACGATTGCTTCGAAAAGATTGGGCTTTGTTTCCAGTTTCTGCTTCGAGCATTAAGCCGAGCTTTTGTCCGTCCCCGTCGCGGACCCCGTTTCTCCTCGGCACTTTTTTGGCTTATTGTTAGCTTTAGAATAGATTCTATATTAATGTTAAGAAATTGCAGGCCAATTTGCTTAAATTTGGGCTATTAATTTTAAAATGTGGCTTCTGCTGGTGCCCCGCCCTTATTTTACACAGTCTCTCTGCCATTGTTTGGCATTATGTCCACGTGGATTACAATGACAATGCTTGATAAAAATTTATTCGCAACCATGCAAACGGGTGAATGAATGAATATAATAATGCTTAAAATATAATGCAGTTTTTCTTTTTCTTATGCTATTTCTTAAATAAAAAATGCTCTTTTTCTTTTCCCCATTATATTTCGCCTATTGAAAATACTCTTTTTCTTTTCCCCATTATATTTCGCCTATTGAAAATGCTCTTTTTCTTTTCCCCATTATATTTCGATTATTGAAAATACTCTTTTTCTCATGCCAAATAATTTTCATCCTTTTGTGCCATTACTTTCTTTTTCTTTTTCTTCATTGTTTATGATTGTTTCCATGTGATGTGTGCACTTTCATAATTCGTCATTATCTTTACGAATAAAGATGTCCAGGAGAATCTGCCGATAAATGTTACTTACATTTATTTTATTGATCAATTTAGATTTATATTTTAATTTTTATTACTTTACGTATATTGAATTAATTTTAATATTATAATAAAACTTATTTTGGAAAATGAAATTTTTACTATCTCAAAAAAATGCTATATATGCTGCTTGAAGTCAACTTGTTGATTTTTTTAAAATTAAGCTTTTGGGGCTCGTGATTTTAAGGGCTTAAGAATTTTTATTACCACTTTTTAAGGAGAATAATTTATGTTATTCAGGTGCCGGAATTATATAAATTTTCAAAAAACCCAAAAATATTTTTAAAAATATAGAAAAAAATGATGAAAAAATGAGTAAAAATGAAAAATTTGCACAAAATTTGCATAAACAAATTTCACCTGAATATTTGGTTACATAATAAGTACAACCCAGCGATTTTTATAACCTCGAGACCGTGTAGAACATAAAAGGTAAACTCGCCCCGGTGGGACTCGAACCCACGGTCTTTCCATACCGTGGAAAATGTTCAAACTGACTGAGCCATTTTAGAGGTTTTACCATGTCCTTTATCTCACGTTCTCCCACACTTCGCTTCCTTCTCAAAAAGCATTAGCAGGATTATGCATCGTGAATATTTTAATTCATTTTTTTATTTAATGGAAAAGTTTCACTTGAATATTTGAATGGAATGGAAAAAAGATTTAAATTTAAAATCTTTTTTCTCCCTTTTTTATCAAAAAGACCTGTTAAAATATTTTATTTTATCAAAATATAATTAAAAAAATAAAAATATAATAAAATTAACTCGGTTTTAAAATTTTCATTCTTTATAAATTCAATACATTAATAAGTTTAATTAATTAAGATGATGAGAATTTTATAGTCGATTTGTGCAATTTAGAGGTTTTGCGCGTAGAAAGGATTCAAGATTGAGTGAGCTTAAGCTTTAAGAACATGAACGAACAGAATGCAAAAAATTTGGAAATCCCTAAAAAGGCCCTAAAAACCCCTAGAATGCCAAATATGCACTAAAATATGATTTAAAAGCTGCCAAAAATGGTTTTTACCCTCAAAAAATACTAAAATTGTGTAAAACATAGAATTAACTAAAAAATCAAAAGAATTGTTAAGAGGCCTTTGCTAATGATTTAAAATTTTTTATGCAATTTCGAATTTTTGTAATCAATCGTGTATTTTTCGCTTTTTTTTTTGCGTTTTTGTTGTGAAAATTTCCAAAAAATGACTAAAATATACATTTTATTCTCGAAAACTCTCAAAATATATTTATATACATTAAAAACATAACAATCAAAAAAATTTTAACGTATAAATGCAATGTTTGAGCCCTTTCTTCATAGCATATGGGCAGAAAAAAATATGCAAACTCATACATTTCATAACCCTAAAAATAACCATTAAAAAAGTGTTTATTTTTTGGAATTAGATAATTAAATGCTGAAAAGTATAAAAGTCTTTATGTAAGTAAATATTCCATCTTTTGGCGTGTGATCAATTTTTGTACCTAATAAATAAAAAGAAAATTTACGCTTTGAATTTCAAATCTTGTCGACCAAAACCAACATTCTTGGTATCATTCGAAAGATAAACATATTTATAATCAGGGCTCGCAGATGTGAGGCTTTAGCCTCATTTTGTGGTTTTTTGATAGGTCAATGAGGCTAAATTTTCAAAATGAGGCTTTGAGGCTTTTTGTGGTTTTTTGTTAAATTTTTCATAAAAACTAGAAATAACCAATTCTTTTCCGAAAAAAAATGTAGCCTGAAATGACGTTTGCTAAAAAAATAAGCGAACGGTTGCTCATAGCGGGATGCGGTTTGCGCATCCTTCCGGCACTTTTCGATTTCGGATCGATTGATGGAAAGTATTTTTCGAAAAAATCAAACAAAAAAAAGTTTCTTCAGAAAATTTTTGAAAATTTTCTGAAAAATTTTGAACGGTCGCGGTTGTCGACCTGTAGCGGGTCGTGTATTAGAGGTAACGTCTTGGGCTTGGAGAAAGGGCACTCCTTCACACTTTAGCGCTTCTAATAAGCTATTAATCATGTTCCTAGCTTAAATTTATATTGAGTTATGCTCCGGAGTGGTTCAAAAATTTCAAAAAATATTTGCCTTCACAATCGTGTCCCGACATTTGCGGTCCAGACATTTGCGGCCCCGACTTTTGCGGCCCGACATTTGCGCCTTTGTCCAAAATCTGGTTCAAAACTAAGTTTTTTCAATCACTGATCGCATAAATAGCTTTAAATAAGCGATTAAAAGTGATTGTACATGATCATTTGATCTTCAAAAAAATGTTGAAAAAATAATAAAATTTTCAAACAAAAAATTATTGATCATAATGAACCATAAAACCGTGTTTTCTTAATTTTAATGCTTATTAGGCTATCAGGGGTTGAAAAAATTCAACTTTGAGTCCGATTTTGGACATAGGCGCAAATGTCGGGGCCGCAAATGTCGGGGCTCCTTCACAATTAGGGGGGATACGCAGGGATTCTGAGGGGTTGTTGAGTAATTATAAAGAATTTTTTACACTGGAAATACTTAAAATATGTTGTTATTATGCCCTACGTTCATTGCGGGATTACATGTCCAATACTGACCAAGATACTTGATGTAAAATCGTATCCAGAATCCGAAAAAAATTTTTTTAGAAAGAATAAAAATAATACATCAGAAATTCATAAAACAATGTAAAACGATGTTTGACGTTTAAATTACTGATATAACTTTAATACTCACCTAGATACTACTGTGTATGTGAAACAGTCAACTTTTGAATAACTCAGGAACAACTAATGAACGACTTCTGGACAACTCCTATACAACTCCTGCACTCTTCTTGCTCAAATTAAAAAATTTATAAATAATTTGGGTGGATACGAAGGGAAAAGGGAATTTTATTGTAATAAATTAAAAAAAAATTTTACATTGGAAATACTTTAAATAAGGTATTATTAAGCCCTATGTTCATTGCGACATTACATGTCCATTACTGACCAAGAGACTTGATGCGGAATCGTACCCAGAATTCGAAGAAATTCTGTTTTAAAAAATTATGCTGAGGAATAAAAGTAATACACCAGAAATTCTTAAAACAATGGAAAAAGGTATTTGACGTTTAAATTTTTGATATGACTTTATACATGACCAAGATACTGCATGGGTATGAAAAATAGTCAACATTGAAAAACTCAGGAACAACTAATGAACAACTTCTCGACAGCTCCTGCACTACTCCTGCACTATTCTTGCTCTAATTATGCACTTTTGGCATAACCACGGGTTCTGAGTCGGGAAAAAATTTTTTTTTTAAATTCATTATAGAAATGCACAACTTTTATAGGGTTGTTGATTAATTTTAAAGTTTTTTCACTGGAACTACTTAAAATAAGGTGTTATTACGCCCTGCGTTCATTTTGGCATTACTTGTCAAATACTGACCAAGATACTTGATGCAAATCGGCTAAGAATCGAGAAAAACGGTTTTTGAAATTGTGTTGAGGAAAAAAGTAATACATCAAAAATTCATAAATTAAGGTACTGATTTTTATATGTTTAAATTTTTGATACAATTTTTATTTTCACCAAGATACTGCATATGCGTTCACTTCTCACCAATCTACTAAGCAAAAGCCGTAAATTTTTGCTTCTATTTTTTTACTCATTTGACAATATTGAAAAACTTTACTAATCCTATATAATTTTGTTTGAATCAATGACAGTTCTCGTACAATTACAACGCAGTTTTTTGTTTTTTAATGCCTCCTATAGGTCTTTGTGTGCCTTCATATAGGCCCTAACATACTATCATTTTGATTGTTAGAGTTCCATGCGTGCCAACGCCGACGCAATTGCAAACAATGCGATCCTCTGCCCAACAAACAATGATGTTCTTTGCATCAATGACATTGCGCTGAGCAGAATGAGCGGGTGCGGACAAAACTTCCTCTCAATAGACGAGCCACTTGAACCCGACGACGACATGCACACCTTCAGGACGGACTTCAACATGGAAGCTGTGCATAACGAAATGCCTTCAGGAATGCCTGCCCATAAGTTGACCATAAAAGTAACACTTTTCAAAATTTATTTTTTTAAAACTATAAATATAGGTGGGTACGCCTGTGATGCTGATCCGCAATATGGATGTGACTCAGGGCCTGTGCAATGGCACTCGGATTCAAGTGATGCGCACTTCTGAGAACAACCTTTTCTGCAGGATCTTGACTGGACCTCGTGCGGGTGTGCAGAGCATTATCGCTATCCCCCGCATTCAATCTGAATACGGGCGAGCCCGACATCAGTTTTAAAATTAAGAAAAGCCATTACTTTATCTTTTTTATTTTAGGCACAAGGTCAAACACTCCAGCGAATGGCGCTCGTGCTCAATGGCCGGCAATGCTTTTCGCATGGTCAGGTCTACGTGGCCATGTCCCGAGTGACACAGTTGGACGGCATACCTGTGTTCGCGCCTTTCTGCCAAAGTGGGTCCGAAGTTTTTATCGAAAACGTTGTCTATCATGAACTGCTCGACCTTGACAACATTGTTATGCCGACTCATCGAACACGCAGACCAATTGTGGGTACGAAAGAACCGGATTTAGTCACTGACCCGCACGTTGCCGAATCTGACTCGGAAAATTTGGATTGTTCTTTTGGTGGATATTTTGATTGGCCTTTGGCCGATTCATTTTGCCGTCTTTGTATTTGTAATTCGCCAACATTTGTTCGGGGGCGTCTCCCCCGGTCTCCTCCCCCTCCCTTTGTCATTGCGTAATTTGGCCATTTTCATTTTTAAATTCATTCGCCAATTCGTAAGGGGGCTCCTCCCCCTACTCTCATCCGTCCTCATTTTTTCATTTATGCTTAATCCTATCGCATTTTTAACATTCGTTTTCCACTAATCACCACGGGGGAGTTGTCTCCCCAAATTTCAATTTCCCCCACCACAAATCGCGGCATTTTTTTACCCCCCTGCCGTTTGTCACTGTCACCCCCCCATGTTCGGTTTAATTACCCAAGTTTGAGCTGCTTAATAAATTGTGCTTTTAATCTTGTGTGCTTCAAAGGGTGGGAAAGAAGAAAAAAAAAGGGGGAGCGAACTCCCTTCGGACGAACTCTTCTTAGCCCACGGACGGGCAACACTATGAAGGCGGACTGCACCTCTAAGGGTTTGGTTGTTGGAAATTTTTTAAGCATACTTTTTTAGGAAATATTTCTGCGGGTGCGCTTGATGAGGTTGCTGATCTTGGCCAAGCCATAAGAAGCAAAGTGACTTTCTTACGAAGCTGGAGACTTCGTGCGATAAGCAAATCAAAGCCGAAAACGCACGTTATTATCAGAAACGCACTGAACTTTGGATGGCCATTCTCCCAGATATTGAGCAATTAGAGGGTTCGAAAAAAGAATTTTTCAATTCACGTTTCTGTGAATTACAAAATTTGGCCCAAACGATGAACAAAGCCCGAAAATCTTTCCACGAGGTTTAAAATCTTAGATTCTGCGCCCTTTAATTATTGCTTTTAGGTGCGTACGGTTCAAGAAAACTCCGACCAATGTGACGTTTATATGCTTGATGAGAATAAAGAAAACAACGATGTTCATTTGGTGGGTACGGGACAAAATGAAAGAGAAGACGATGATATTATTGAATTTGATGATCAGTGATTGATTTGTTTTTAAAAGCTTTTTTGTTTGAACGCCGTTATATGAACTCTGAAATACTTTAAAAACAATATTTGAACTTTTTTAAAAGGATTCTTACGAAACAAATTTTTAACATTAATGGTAAAGAATTTCAGAAGTCACTTTTATCTAAATGTGACATATTATGAATAAAATATTTTATGTGAGTACGATGGTTCTCATGAATTAGTCAAAGGTTGAGTTGAACCACCTAAAAATTTTATGCTACTTTTATTATTTATGATAATGAGAAAAATTATTATTCGTACAAAATATTTTTTTGCAAGTTATGCATGAGTTGTCCAGAAGTAGTGTAGGAGTTGTTACGAATTTCTAAAAAAGTTGTTTTAGTAGTTCAAGAGTTGTTGTATTTTTTCTACAAGGCCTACATACATTATCTTTGTCCGATGTCAAGATATATAAAAGCTTTAAGAATCTTTTCTTTTTTACATTATTTTAACTGTTTCTGCTGTATTTTTACTAAAAAATAATTTTTTTTTAACTACATATATTCATTTTCTATGACTGATGTCAAGGTATATTGAAAATTTTAATGTCAACAATTGTTTTACATTTTTTTACTGTATATTTTTTAAAAAGCTAATTTAACATTTTTTTTAATGCCTTACAATGATACCAATCCAAAATGTTGGTCTTTAGTCAAAAATACATAATAAATATTTTAATTATTAAATTGAAAAGTTTAGGCGTCCTTATTGGAACAGCGGAGTGATCGGCTTGCGCACGCCGCTTGGCATTTGCTCAATCGTTTTTGCCGTGTTAATTGCCGCCATTCTTTCCGGTGACGTAAAATGCAGCAAATAGTAACGGAATGGAGCTAATTAATTTTGGGAAAAGCGTTAATAGTGTGATACAATATTCTTAAAAAAGAGACTCTGTAACAACATAAACAGGCTCCGAATTGTCGGATACAAATTGTTATTCAAAAGAATTTAAAAATATTTTTATTTTATTTTTAAGCCGAATTTGTCAATTGGTTCTGATCGAATTAAAGAAATAAAAAGTAAAGAATTGAAAGAAAGAACAATTACTAACTTATTTGTCAATAAAAATGAAAAAAGCAATAAATTATTCTGTAAAAATACCTTTGATTGTTAATTTAAAATAAATAAATAAATTATTTCACATTATTAAATTTTCGATAATTACCGAAATAATAATTTGAGACCGCTTTTAAGCATTAGCATTTATTTTCAAAATCTGTGCCGAACATTGATGATGTCAATTTTTTGACGACTCCACTACTTTTTGTGCCAGTTATTACACCAATCGTTTTAAAGTTGCTGTCAAATTTCATCGGATTTTGGACAAATTGAAATTATGGAAAAGTTTATTGCAAATTTTTTTTATGTTCAAACGGAGTTTAGTTGCGCATTTATTGTTTAAATTAATTATGGTAATCACTATTAAATTAAATATTTTAAAAGAAAATTTTTGTTTTTATTGGTATAATTTTAAAAATAAAATATCTAATAAAATTTAATTAAAAATGAATTTTTTCTTTTGCTGAAAATTATTATTTTTAATTATGGTAATCACTATTAAATTAAATATTTTAAAAGAAAATTTTTGTTTTTTATTGGTATAATTTTAAAAATATAATATCTAATAAAATTTAATTAAAAATGAATTTTTTCTTTTGCTGAAAATTATTATTTTTTCACTTTTCCTTCTTTGCCCATTTTGCACTTTTTTATTTATTTATTTAAGTAAAAACCATTTTTGTTATTCGTTAATTTTTAATTAAAATTTTTGACTGGAAAATGCAAATGCCTATAGAAATTTTCGTTTCCTTCATTGTTCAATTTAAATTAAAAATAAAATTGCTTATTCATCATTTTTCAATTAAAAATATGAAAATTCGTCTTGTATTTAAGCGGAGAAAAAGAAAATAATTATTATTTTTAATTTCTTTTATTAAAAAACCTAGGCCTTTCTAACTATTGGGGAATTGAATGAAATTTTAAATACGGAGCCTTAAATCCTATATTTTGGGAGGGAGCATTTCATCCGAAATCCTAAAAAAGCAAAACTTTATTTCTTTTAATTTTCCAAACCAAATTTGGCATTTTTCCGATCAAAACTTTGAGAAAATTTTTTAATTTTTTCAGGTATAACAAAGTCCGAAAATAACAAAATTAAATTTTTAAATTTTCATTTTTTTCCAAAAATTTTTAATTTTCCATCAAACACTTTTCCATTCCATTTAATTCCAATCGCTGTTGGTCGATCAAAAAAAATATTTTACTAAAAATGTCCAAACAATTTCTTCTGTTGGCTTTGCTGCTTTTATTGCTCCCAATCGACACATTGCAAGAATGTTCTTGGGATGTGGATCTGTGTACGGGCAGTTGCTCAACAGGATGTGAACAATTAAGTGAACCAAACTGTTTTTGCGGAAAGGTTTTTTTTGGCAAAATTTTTAAAAAAGATTTTTGATTAAAATCATTTTTTCTTTAGGAATTTAAACCATTCATCAGAGAAAATCCAAGGCACCTAAAAAGCGCTGTTAATTAAAGCGTGAGGTAAACCTTTTCCAATTAATCAATTTGTCACAAACACAACAATTCAGAGAAGCGCGAGAAAAAGCAGAAAAAAGGGGCGGATGTGATGAAGACGAAAATGGAAAATAAATTAAGTAATTAATTGGGAAGAAAATTATTAAGAATGATAATTTATTTTTGTATGACTAAATGGACTATCAATCAAAAGTTTGAATAAAACGATGAAAAATTAAAATTCCTTTTAAATTACAAAAATTTGCTTTACAAATGGTGTGGCTTCGTCGTCCCCTTTTTGGTTGTTGCTATTGCATTTTGGTGATGTCGGCTAACAGTGAGTAATTAGTAGCAGAGAGTTTTACTAGTGAAAATGGGAATAATATTGGGTTTTTGTATAAATAAATTAAATCTTTGGGAAAACTTTCTTGAGATTTTATAAATTTTTATTAACGAATTTAAAGAAATTTATAATCTTGGTCAAATTTGATTTTTCTTTAATTTTTTAAGTTAAATTTTTTTTTAAATCGAAACATTTTTATATTTAGCACTTACATGTTGGCAAGGAAACAATTTGGTTGACAATTTGAAACCAATTGTATGCCCACCTGGGAACGATTTATGATGCTCCAGGGCGCATTGCATGGGAAAACGTAAAATTTTTTTTATTTGCATTTCCCATTTTAAAAATGTAAAAAATTTTATTTTTCATTTAATGATTATTATTGTTGCAATGGCGATTTTTGCAAAGGGATTCTCCAGGGTTGATTGTGGCATTTTTATTGCCAGTAATTACTAGTGATACGATGTTTGGGTGCTAAAAACTACCAAAAGAGTTAGTTTTTAGGTTCTAAGGAGCTAAAAATGGGAAAATAGGTCGTGTAAAACCGTAAAATTTTATCTAAACAACAGCAAAATTTTGAGATACATAATTTGAAAAGTAAAAAATTCTTGTAAAAAAAAAAATTAATTTTCAGACGAATTTTTCATTTATTAGGGGGTGTATTTTCAGAAATTTTTGGGTCTATTCTTAGGGGTATATTTTTCCTTTTATTGCATTTAAAATTTTCTAACTAGCGTTTTTAGTTTAATCGATAAGACTTTCACTAAAATTGTTCAATTTTTAAAGCAATTAATTACCCATTCATTAATTTTATAAATACTTACTTATACATTTAATTTGTTTCAAAAATGTTGTCATTGGTTTATAACGTAAATGTATAATAAATTTCTTCGTTTTTCTGTTTAGTGAAAATCCAAAAAAAGGAAATTATTATTTAATTATATGAATTAAGACCGTAATAAAAAATAATTTTATAAATATATTTTTCTTGTCTCTTGAATAAAATTTTTTAACCGAATAAAATATTGCTTTTATTTTCCCATTTTTTACAAATAGTTTAGCATTGTTCTTTCTTTCCATTCTTTGAATCTTCTTTCTTTTATTCGATCAGAACCATTTGACAAATCCTGCTTAAAAGTGAAAAATATTTTTATATTCCGTGTCCGACGACAATTCGGAGATTTATTTTAGAAAGTCATGCCCCCCTTAAAAGTTTTTTTTTAAATAAAATAAATTTTATATTTTAATTTATGAATTTAACAAAATATTTTCCATTCATTCTTAATGACAAAAAAAGTTAGTTTTAATTGTTCGTTCGTTCTGTCTTTACATTCCCCCTTTTCTTCTTCCTTTAATCCAATCAGAACCACTTGACAAATTCGGAAAAATGAAATGATTAATGAGTCATTGCTACAGTATTTTTTCATTAATGATCCAACAATACAGCAATTTTTCTAACTTTTATCTTTGCGTTAAGCCGTGGAAAAGCTTAATTAAGCGCTTCTGTGCATTTGATATATGCAATTCATTGCCTTATATTACTGCAAAATAAATAATATATTACAGATTCTCTTTTTTAAGATGGCGCTTATACAAATTTATTAACCTGATTCAGTTACTGTTTTTATTACTGAATTTACTTCAACGGAAAGAATGGCGGCAATTAACACGGCAAAATGATGCAGCCGATGCCAAGCGGCGTGTTCAAGCCGGTCGCTCCGCTGATAACAATCACAACAGGGGGTCTGGATTTTGCGATTTTGATAATATAATTTAAAAAAAAATGTTTTTTCAACAAAGTACCAACATTTTGGATAGGCCTAGGCCTAGTTTCAATGTTTGACCTGAGAAAACCCAGGTCTGCGCCCAGGTCGACCTAGTCCTTCACCTACCCCTGGATAAAACGGTCGGGCACGTTGTTGCAAAGGTCGTCGCTGCAGCAATGCATTTTACCGCGCTTCACATTTTCATTTTCAAACTTGGCACGACTACAAACGGAGATAATGGGTTGACAAGCCATTATAGTGAATTGGAGTTGGTTAGCCGAAAAAAAATTCATACGTTTTCTCGAAAACTGACACTCAAAATCGATACTCTCAATACCGAGACCTAAAATGTGGGGGGGGGGGGTGCTCAATCCATGTGCTTCTCGAGACTGTGGCCTAAAAATCCAAAGCCTTTTTCGAGCTAAGACTTTCGTGAAGAACTAGAGTAAAATGCTTCCGCCTCTAAAATCTTTAAAAGGATCAAATATTAAAAAAAAACAATTTTTGATGTAATTTTTTTTATTGTAAGCCGAAATCACAAAAGATGCCAAAGAAATAAACCAAAAAAGGGACGATGAAGCCGACATTTTTAATTTTAAAATTTAAACAATAATAAAATAGGAAAATTTTATATCGAAATTATTAAAATGCAAAAAAAGAGCAGTGCTTTAGCCTAAAATTAAAAAAAAAATTATTCACATATTTTATAAAAATGAATCAACCGTTGGGAAAATCATTAATAATTGGGACGTAACAGAAGGAATTTAGTAAATTAATTATGATTCATTCATTCATTTGTGAAAATGTAAAAAAATTATTAATTAAGAAATTTAAAAAAAATAGTTTTTTTTATTACGAAAATTATGAAAAATTAGCAAATAAAAAAATATGTTTTTTTAGTTTTGAAAATAATAGAAAATTGAGAAAACATTATTTAATAAGGGGACATTGCTTTCTAGTCGCCGAATTGTCGATTAAGAAATATTAAAATTGTTCAAAAGGTTTAAAATATTTTTATTTTTGACAAATCAATTAACAAATTGATATTATGGTTCATTGCAAAAATTTTATATACAAATGAAGTTTAATTGTGCATTCATTTCATAAATTAATTATGGTAATCACTATTAAATTTAAATATTATAAAAGAAAAATTTTTTTATTGGTATAATTTTAAAAATAAAATATCTAATGAATTCTAATTAAAAATGATTTTTTTTTTGATTAAATTATTATTTTTTCACTTTTCTTTCTTTGCCCATTTTGCATTTTTTTTCTTTTCTTTTTTTTTTGCTTTGTATTAATAAAAAGACATTTTTGTTATTCGTTAATTTTTAATTAAAATTTTTGACTGGAAAATAAAAATGCCTAGAAATTTTCGTTTCCTTAAGTGAAGCAAACTGTGCTTGCGCAAAGGTTTTTTTTTGGCAAAATTTTTTAAAAAAGATTTTTGATTAAAGACTAGAGTAGGTCGGGACCGGGACTAAAACACGGACAACTGAGTACCGAAGTCCCGGTTTTGACCAGTTTTGACCGGAACCGGGAAATTCCCGGTTTTTTCCCTCAGGTTTTTCAACCCGAAAAGTCCCGGTCCCGGTTTTGCCCAAAATTCCCGGTCCCGACCTACCCTATTAAAAACATATTTTTTAGGAATTTAAAGCATTCCTCAAAGGAAGTCCACGGCACCTAAAAAGCGCTGTTAATTAAAATGTTGAGGTGAAATTTTCAATTAAACAATTCGGCACAAATACAAAAATTCAGAGAAGCGCGATGAAAGCAGAAACAAAGTTATGGATGTGATGAAGACGAAAAATGGAAAATAAATTAAGTAATTGATTATTGGACAAAAATTGTTAAGGATGATAATTTATTTTTTTATATGACTAGATAGATTATCAATCAAAAGTTCGAATAAAACGATGAAAAATTAAAATTGCTATTAAATTACAAAAATTAGCATTACAAATGTAAAATTAATAATTATCTTTAATTATCAAAAGAATTTGTGCAAATAATCTTCGAATTCCTTGCGTAATTATTGTCCAGTAATCCGATTGGTTCTTCCAGTAGCATGAACATTGACATACCGTATTTGGCTACTGTACTGGTTTGAGTCGGCTACCGTTTGCAGTGCTCTTGTTGATATTGTTGTTCCTGCTGCATTGCCCTTCCAAAAGAACCGCACCGTTTTGTGAATGGTTCGCATAAATTGGGCACGCATATCCTTGGAGAGAGCCATCAAAAACACCTGCATTTTGTTTTTTATGTAATTGAAAATTTTTAAAATAATAAATAGAAAAAATCTTATCCAAAATGCAATAAAACACAAAAAATATACCCTTAAGAAATGGCTCAAAAAATTTTCAAAAATAACCCCTAAGAAAATTGACAAATTTTTTCATTGATCGCCAAATTTATTTTTTTTCCTTGATAAAAATTACGTATGTATTTTATTAACACTGGCTTCGGGCTTAGGCCTTTGCCTTTAAGCTTAGGCCTAGACCCTAGGCATATAGGCCTTTGCTTAGGCTTGCTTAGGCCTAGATTCTTAGAAACTTCAGCTTCACTTTTTATAGTTAACGGATAAATGTCAAAATTGAAAAAGGAAATTATTCTTTTTTTCCCCAAAAAAATATTTTCAAAAATTTACGACACCTCATCCGACACATAATACAATGAGGTGAAAAGCATGTACGGGTAATAAAGCTGTTGTCCAATTGGGTGGTCATCACAGTTCAAAAAGTCACTGATCCATTTGAAATTGTTTAATGCCACATCAAAATATGGAAACAATAATGGGATTTGTGCCGCAAAGCATAGCACAGTGATGCGCACACTGTCCCGGTCCGAAGAAGAAGCCGCCGAATTTTGTTGTTGTTGTGCCGTTCTGCTGTTGTCACCACTTGTGGCGGCATTGTGCCAATTTCGATTATGCGCTTAAAAAAATATATTTTTGCGCGCCAATTTATTTGTCCTATTTTGGCGTTGTGGTTAGTGTTATTGTGCTTTACAAATTTCCTTTGAATATAGTGAAAGTTTACGAATTCCCCCTACCCAAAACTTTCTGCTTCCCTTTTAAGATTTCATTGTTTGGACTTTTAAAATACCTAATTTTATGTATTACAGCATATTCAACCAATTATTAACAATTAAAGTACCCATTTTGTATCTATTTGGAATTTTTAAATATGTATATTAAGTTGGTAACCAAATTAATATATATACACTTTTTGAGAAATTTCACAAGAAAAATGAAAAAATTTAAATTTTTTATTGTTAAAAAATATTAATAATAGTGCCCGGATGGGACAGGCGCCCCGTTGGAATTTTGCCGGTACTCCCGGCCGGCGCCAGCCCCGTTTTTTGGACAAATCACCGGGATTGTGAATCCCGAAAAAACGGGAGTCCCAGTCCCGGGTCCCGCCCCGATCATATTGACTTGGCTAAAACCGGCTTAAATTTAACCAGTGAAACTGCGCCAAATTAAAAAATTCAATAATTATTTTGGCGTGATGTCTTAATTCAAAGTTTTAAAGATAGAACAAAAGCCCGAACTCAATGGATTTTTGGAAATTTGTACAATTTCAACTGCTAAAATAAAAAAAAAAATTTTCTCTGCGAAGCCTGTCGGCATTGCTGGTCTCCGCATTTCATTGTTTCCAACAAAAAGAAATTAGACTCAAAAATGGATTTTTTTTAATGCAATTAAAAAAAAATTCTTTTGGTGTGCCGTGGTGGTATTGAACTTTCACTGCCAAAAACGGAAATGTAAAGCACTAACCACTTGGCCAAAACACCACAGGATTTGATCTTGTTGACCGCTTATCCATGCCAAGCGAAGTGCAATTGCAACACAACATGCGAATGTAAGAATCCAATAGACCGACATGAAGCAGACAGCAGGGGTGGGTCAAATGAGCTTTGCATTTTACATACAAAAATCGACAGTAAATTTTTTGAATTATAGAAAAAATAAGACTAGAAAAAAAATACGCTAAAATTTTCGATTTTTCCCGAGAAAAGCATAATTGACCGGAAAATATTTGCCAATATTTTTTTCTTCAAAAGTCACGACAGAATCAGGAATTTACTTCATATAGGTTCCAGTGGCGCTTAGGTAAGCATCTCCGAAATTTTTTTTTTAAAAGGCTTTACTTTTAAAGCGCCATAGAATTTTATGCCATTCCATTTTTCGGGGTATAGCCCGACCCCACACTCAAACCCCAAAGAATGGCATTTTTGTGAGGGAAAGAGAAAAAAATTTTGTTCGAATTTTGGGTGTTCATTAACTTTTACCAAAATTAAAAAATATAGTAATTTTGTCAGATTATTTTAATGTTTTTTTCGCAAAATATCGTATCATATGCAAATCATGCATAAAATGCCTACAAATTCGGGTTTTAGCGAAAAAAATGTATTTTAAAATCTCTTGGGATTAGAAAATTGCCACTTGACCCACCCTTGGTATCGGTTAAAATCTAAAAATAACCAAAATTGTTTCAAAGTTGAAAATGAATTTACCATTATAAAATGGAACTGAAATGATGGCCATCAGATGAATGAGTATACATTGAATAAATACAGTCCTTAATTTAGGTTTTAAAACTACACACTAAAAAACCGAAAATTTTTGGAAAATACCAAAAAGTGTGTAAAAATCTTTCATGTGCAAAATTCGCGTAAAAGGAATTTTTTTTTGTATTAATTTACTAATTTTTGCATTTTTTTAAGTTCAATATTTTATAAGTAAAAAATAAATAGGAGGCCTCGATTAAGTATATATATTCCATGTTTTAAATTTTTTCCTTCTTGATAAAATTTTTGGACTTACTAATTTTTTTTTCATAAATTAAAACCGCTTTTCAGAAATTTTTGTCTATAATTTCGATTTTTAAGTCTGTAAGGCCATTTAGTATATACTTTGGCATATTTTTGGATTTCTAGCATATATTTCTGTTATTCCTGTTTTTACATAGCATATTTAACTCAATTTCCTCTTACACACTTAGACCTCTAAATAATAACTAAAACTGAGCAAATTAAAAATATTAATATTATAATTACTAGAGCTCGCATTTTGAGGCATATGCCTTTTTTTCCTGCGCACTAGTTTCGATATATAAGCATAAAAAACACATTTTCCACTTGGTTTTAGGCTTCTACGTTCACTTTTATTATGCCTTTTTTTTTGCCTTTTTTGAAATTTTCGTGCATTAAATGCCTTTTTTGGCATTTTGCCGTTTTGGTGCCTTTTTTGGCGCTTTTTACCGAAAAATCCATTAAAATGCAATAAAATTGGGAAAATACACACCTAAGAACTGACCAGAAAAAAATTTCAGAAAATACACCCCTAAGAACTTAAAAATTTTCTCAAAAAATAATTTTTTTTTCTTGGTAAAAATTTTAGTTTTAAAAATTTTCCTTTTTCGAAAACATTATAAAATATTTAATAATCATTTAAATTAGGGTTGCTCCCCGTCCCCGAGCTGCCCGGTCCGACCCCGATCCCCGACTTTTTTGGGCCTATTCCCCGCCCGAACCCCCGACATGTCGCTCCCCGAGGTCCCCGGCCCCCGACTTTTTGCCCCCCGACTCCCCGACACTAATTCGGGGAATTGGGGACTCCGAGCATTGTAAAAATTTAAAAAGTTAATTCAACAACGAAGGAGGGAAAGGTTGAAAATTTATGAAATTTTGAACAATTTTCTTAATATTAATTAATTAAAAATTCCGAAAAACTTTTGGTCGGCACCTATCGGCACCACGGCCCCCCAAAATCCAATTTTTTTTTTTGCAAAAAATTGTTCCAAAATTGCAAAAATTATTATTTTTTAGGATAAATCTGTTAGGGCACCGCCGGGAAAAAATTGATATTTGAATACAATACATTGTCAGATTTTGTCCAAAAATGACCAATTTTTGCAATTTTTTGAGCCAGTTTTTTTAAGAAAATTAAGGATTTTAAGGATCCGGCGGTTCCGATAGGCGCCGCCGGGAAAATTTTTGAAACTTTGGCTATATATTTAGCAGATTTTGAATAAAAATTATTAATTTTGCTAAAAAAAACTCAATTCATACCAGTGCATTTTTACTCACGTTTTTTTTAGTATCAAAATATGAACATTTTACAACATTTTTTCAAACATTTGGGACCAAAAGATCAAAAAAATTTAAAATTTCTTGATAAAATAGTGACATTATGCAATAAAATTTTAAAATTATAAATATATTTAAGAAATCGGAATAATTTTAGTCGTCTCAAAATTATAAATTCTTATAAATAAGAACAATGTAAGCCCTGGTTTAAAGGCCAGCTTCTAACGAAATCAGATTATTCCCCGATCGGAGTCCCTGACCCCCAACAATTGAGCTCCTCCCCGACGCGGCGGTGGCTAACCTCCGATCAGAAGCCCCGACCCCCGACAATTGAGCTCCTCCCGCCCCGACCCCCGACAATTGAGCTCCTCCCCGCCCCGGCCCCCGACATGTCGCCCCCCGAGGGGTCGGGGAGCAACCCTAATTTAAATGACCAAAATTAAGTTTTTTGGTTAAGTTTTACGTGTTTTTCTCCCTAAAAACCCTTAATAAAAAACTTTAAATGCCAATTTTCATGCCTCTTTCGGGATGTTCGTGCCTTTTCATGCCTTTTTTCAATTTTTTGGTGCCTATTATAGTGCCTTTTTCGCGTTTTTTGGTGCCTTTTTTTGCAAGCTCTAATAATAATTAATAGTCCACCCACTTTTTTGTGACTTTTTGTGCATAATGAAATGGGAAGAGCACAGCATGGGCACGGTTTGCAGCCATTGCTACCATATGCAAACGCATACTGACCAAACTGTAGGATTGGAATTGTGCAACTACGGTAATCAAAGGCCTGGCCACAACGGGCACATTAAAGCCATACAACACGATGGGGCTGAGCAGAATTCGCACAAAACACATCATAATTGTAGGGCAAAACTAAAGCGCAATGTGCTGAGACGAACCGAAAATACTCTCAGCGTCAATTATAAAATATTTAAATTTAAATCAAATAGGTTGTCGAAAAATAATAATTTTAATTATACTATTAATATTAAAAATATATAATAAAAAAGATAAATAAAATCATTCCATCTCGGACCAAAAAAAAACATATTGAAACGTAAATTTTAATTTCAAATCTTGAACGCATCAAATTGATTGGCAAGTAAGCTTATTAGAGGATTTTTTCTTTTTAGAAAAAAAAAACAAATTTACTAGATTTCTTCTTAAATTTCATGCAATATTTGCGTAAATTTAAGTTTTTTAATAAAACTATATCTAAAACGAACTCTGTGTCGGGTTGAGGTATAATTCATTCGTTTATCCAGAAATTTGATGTGTTTCTTCCCATAAATCTTGCTTCATCTCTATTCTTTTTTCCACTAATTGCAGGCAGTGCCGACGACTCAGGGGGATGCCCTACCCCCTACCGACAATGCCGCAGCTACCGATGGACAGAGTTCGGCGGCGCATCCCGTTCGAGTCGGTGGGCCTTGACTACCTCGGCCCGACCGTGACCCTCGACGCGAACGGACAACGACAAAAGACGTGGGTCTTGCTGATCACGTGCCTGACGACGCGAGCCATTTACGTCGACGCAACACGAGACTTATCGGCATTTTCTTAATAAAATTCATTAAAAATTACAAAAAACTTTCCGGCGGCGCCTATCGGCACCCGGCGGCCCCTCAAAACCATGGTTCCGATCGGTAATTTTTCAGAATATGAACACCAAGGCTGAAAAATAAGATTTTAGGGTCAAAAATAATAACATTAGCAACATTTTTTCAAATCAGTAAATTTTTACAATTTATTTGATCAAAATTCCCATTATAAACTAAGGACAAAACGAGGTTAAAACGAAGATTTTTGACCCAAAAATAAGATTAAAAAAACGGCTTTTTACATTGTAAAAACAGGGCTGCTAACTGAAAATTTTCAAAACCTGCATTTAGCCAACAAGAATCATCATTTGGGGTCAAAATCAGCACTTTGGGAATTTTAGTCAAAAAGGAAAAACATGCTTTTTTGTGACGCGCTTTTTCCGAAAAAAAATTTTTGTACACAGGTGCCGGCGGGAGAATTTTTTGAAAATTTGAGTTCATTTTGCTCACAGATTTTCACCAAAAATGACCAATTTTTGCGCGATTTTGAGAAAATTTTTAAGAACAATTTTGCGGACTGGCGGTGCCGATAGGTGCCGCCGGAAAAAAAAAATTGAAAATTGGGAGTTTTTGATAGCATTTTTTACATAAAAAATTTTAAAACTATAAATATATTTAAGAAATCTGAACAATTTTCGTCGCTACACCAAAATCAGAACATTCTTATAAATAATGTACTCTTGTTGGCGCTAAATCAGATAATTAAAGTGAAAAAAAGGAAGATTTACGAGCATTTAAAAATAAAAATTGAGTTTTTTGTTAAAAAATTTCGTTGATCACTACCCGATCGGGGTCCCCGACCCCCGACAATTGAGCTCCCCCCCCCGACCCGACCCCCGACATGTCGCTCCCCGAGGTCCCCGGCCCCCGACATTTTGCCCCCCGAGGGCTCGGGGCTTAACCCTAAATGTTACAATTGAAAAATTGTTTTGCAATTTATTAATGGTACGGAAAATAGCATTTATTTCGAGCAGAAATCTTTTAAGAAAAAGATTGGAGAACATTTGAATGGAAATTGTATTTAGTTATTTGAAAATTTTTAAAATTATTATTAATATTAAATAAAACATATTGCTTTAAAATCATTAAATTTAAATATTTATATTGACACTGAGACCATTTTCGGTTCGACCGAGCACCGACAAAAGACTTTTTGGACCATAACTTTGTTCTTTCTCAACCAAATTAAACATACTTATTGTTCGAAAACATTTGAAAAAACTTTTCAAACATTTTTTTATTTATGTACAAAAAAATCAGGGCAAAAAAAAATTCGAAAAACTAGGTTTTTGAGTTCCTTTTGCCCATAACTTTTAAAATACAGTAGTACAAATCGAGGTACAACTAGACTCGAGACCAAGACCAAAAAAATCCGAGACTTTTCTCGAGTCGAGACTCGAGACCGAGAGTCGCGAACAGCACTAATCCATACCCATCTTACCGGTGCCGGGTCGTTACTCAAAAACCATGCTCACCTTGCTGACCATAATGTACAAAGTGAGCCGTTCTCGTGCCAACTTGACCATGGGAAAAGCACAAATTATGAGAAAAATGACAAAAAATAGCAAAAAAGTGTTCTGAAAGCAATCGCGCACTTTCCCCAATGACGACTTCACATCATAACAAGCGGACACCATTTTATGTTGCAAAAGAAATTAGAAAAAAATTGGTGAATAAAATTAAATTAGATGGTCAAACAAAAATTATGAGATTATGTAGCAGATAAATAATTTTAACCATCTAAATTGTAAAAATTTTCCAGTGATTTCTATGTAAAAATCGTCTAACAAGGAAACTCGCGAACTGTGACTCGGAAATTGCATATGTTTTATATACCATTGGGTAGAGAATGGTCGACTTCTATAGTGAATTTTAATATTACGGGCCGATAGCAAGAAAAAAAAAGTTATGGGGCTCAAAAGTTGGAATTTTAACCAAAGAGCCCATTTCCAGCTCTGCCAACTTTCTATTAATTTCCCAACCTTTAAATTGACTGCTATTTGCTTATTTTCACTAAAGAAAAAATACCATATCTTTTTTTTAGTCTAAAGATGATTTTAAAATTATTTAATTATATTATACATTAATTAAAATTTATTTATTTTTATGTTGGGTTTGAACCCGAACTCCAAAAATGCGAATTTAATCAACTGAGCCACCAATTTTAAGTGAAAGCACAACCAAAATTCCGACTTTTGAGGCCCCCATAACTTTTTTATTTCTTGTTATCGGCCCATAATATTAAAAATTCACAATAGAAGTCGACCATTCTCTACCCAATGGTATATAACCATATGCATTTTCCGAGTCACAGTTCGCGAGGTTCCCTTGTAAGCATGATTAATCGTTTTGAAATTTGAATCCTCTCAAATTTCTCAGATTTTAATTGACTTAATGATACTTCAACAAATATGGATTGTGGGTCTCCGGCAGTCCCGGAAGGCGTCGTCTTGACAGCCTTTTTAAGCCTAAATGTTCAAAGTGACAGAAATTATAAAATATTATTGTGGAAAGCATTTTAATACTCACAAAAGGCGCGAAATCGTAAATGGCATGAATTTGAAAATGAGGGGCCATTTGGGTACAAAAGCGAACACACGGAAAGAACAAAAAAAAGTGGGACAGACACCTTAATAATGATAGAGAAGAAGCAGTTTTTTTTTTTGAAAAAAAACAATCATTAATTTGTACAAATTACATTCCATCATAAATGCTCAAAACAAACCGTCATAATTTTTTGATTGGATTTTGTGTAAATTTTATATTTTGAATAACTATTTTTTTTTCTCTTTAATCATTGATTTGTAGAATTCCATCAAAACCCTTTTGGTGGTACGTAAATTCTTACTTTATTTTATTTTTCATAGGATTTTCAAAAATGATAAATTTTCCTTATAATCGGCATTATTTGCTAGAGACCGGAATTTTGAAATTGCCGGGACCGGGAGCGGGACTTGGAAAATGGACCCGTACGGTATCCCCGGGACCGGGACTCCCGTTTTTCCGGGAATCCCGGTCACAATTTAGGGCCGGGGCCCCGCCGGGACGGACTTTTTCAAAATTTTTGAAATTTTGATAAAAATTCGAAAAAATTTTTACAATTTTATATTTTAGCTTAGAATTATATCAAGCCTGTAAATTGACTTTTTTTTCGCTTTTAAAAAGCACTTTTTTGCGGCGTGTTTTTCTAAAAAATTTAGGGTACAAAAGGGGGGGGGGTCCGGCGGTGCCGATAGGCACCGACGTGGAAATTTTGAAAATTTGTGTGTGATTTGTTAACAGATTTACACCAAAAAAATGACAAAGTTTTGCGATTTCAACTCAATTTTTAAGAAAATAAGGATTTTTATGGGCCCGGCGTAAGAATTTTTATAGATTTTTACATTCATATTAAGTAATTTTCCCCAAAAATGCTATGTTAGATCTAATTTTGAATATTTTAGGTGGATTTTATGATCTTTTTAACAGTTTAAATCGTAGAAAATCCCAAATTCCATCTTCAAAATTTTAAATAAAGACATTTCGCCAAAAATAATTATTAAATTTTTCACATTTGGGGAAGTTTCACTGGTGAAATTTAGTCCCGTTTTTCCGACCCAAATGGCCGGGACCGGGACCGGGGCCGGGACTTGGAAAATGGACCCGGGCGGGGCCCCGGGACCGGGACTCCCGTTTTAAACGGGACTCCCGGTCCCGGTGGTTTGCCCAAAAAACCCGGGACCGGGGGTCCCGTTTTAAACGGGACTCCCGGTCCCGGTGGTTTGCCCAAAAAACCCGGGACCGGGGGTCCCGGCAAAATCCCGGCGGGGCCCCGGTCCCGTCCGGTCTCTATTATTTACTCGTAAAAAGAGAATTATAAGAAACAACAAATTTGGTAAATTTTTCAATTTTTTTTATAAATATATTGAAAAAGGATTTAGTGTTTTTTTCGTGCTGGGACGTTTCTTAAAAACTGCCAAGTGGGCGAGAATTAAACTACAAATATAAAACAACTATAGAGAAATATTTTTATCAAAATTTTATTGATATAAGTTTTTATATATCCGTATTTCTTTTTTAATTTCTTATTCTTTAAAGTGTTCACCAAAAACATGAACTGACAAGCATAACAAATTCTAAAAAATAAACTAGAGTGCCACGGGACCGGGAATTTTGGGCAAACCAGGTCCCGGTCCCGTGGGCACTCTAAAATAAACTATTTAAAATACAAATAAAACAGACTTTTGTTAATGAACATTCAGCACTTCATACCTTTTTTAAAGTTGCAAGACCATATTACTGGTGCTATAAAGCATGAATCAAAAAATGAAGTGCCACAATAAGTGCTACAATATTTCTTTGCAACTTTCAAAGGGAAATTTTAATTATAATAAGCTTATCAGAAAAAAATAAAAATAATTAATTTATCTTTTGTGGTTTTCTTATTAGTTCATAATGACCGTCGTGAAAGTACAAAAAACCTTGGCAGTTTTTAAGAAACGCCCATGGTGGCAGTTTTTAAGAAACGACCTAGCACCGTTTTTTTACGTAACTTTTTGAAGCCGAATGATATAACTTTTTGATGTTGGTCCCGGCAAATGCCGGATTTTTGAGCAAAATAGAATCCATGAATATGCTATGAATTTGGAGGTCCACGAAAAAGCAGGCAGTCAAAATTTTCCAGGACCTAGCTGGGTACAGAAAATACCAGGCCCAGGTCGACCGACCCCTAGTCTTTCGACCCACGGTTGGACCACACGGTCGGGCACGCCGTTGCAAAGGTCGGCCCGGCAGCAGTACAAATTAGTGAAAGTCACAAATGCATCTTCATAGTAGCCACGGGCACAAGCCGACCTTGTGGGTACACAACTCATTGAAGTGAATCGCACTTTATCAACTGAAAAAATTCATTCAAATTTAAAATCCATCTTTTTTTTAAGTGCATATATTTATATTTAATTTTGATAAGACTTGTAACATGGGAAGGAAGGCCAAAAAATTCGGTGTCATTTAAATGCGTACAATTAATTAGCAACTTGTATCATAATAATTTTTTATTTTCAATATGGTATATTTTGAACGAATTTCCATAAACCCGAAAATTTACATTTCCCACGAAATTAGGGCGGTACCAGTGCCTGTACCGATACCGTACCAGCTAGTAATTCGTTTTGTACCGGTACCGATTTTTCCAAGTACCGTCATTACCAATAATAGCCGGTAAAAATTTGCACTGGTAAGAATGAGAATCCGAGGTGAAATTATTCATGAAACTTTGCGAACAAAAATGCAAATTTTTCTTCGACGAGCATTCTTTTTTTTAAATTATTATTGAAATTTATTTTATCTTACGAGTAGGAATGCGATTTATAGGTGCTAAAAAATGCCAAAATAGTTAGGTTTTAGGTTCTAAAAAACTCACCCTAAAAATGGGAAAATAGGGCCAAAAAGTCCGAATTTAGGGGTGTAAAATCAAAAATTCTCATCAAGAAAATAACTATAAAAATTTTTGAGATGATTTTTTGAGATATTTTTAATTCTTAGGGGTATATTTTAAAAGTTTAGGATCAGGATCAATTCTTAGGGGTGCATTTTTTGTTTTTATTTCATTTTTGTTAACAAATTTTGGGCAAAACGCCAGAATAGGTGAAAATAAATTTTAAAAAAAAATTTTAGGTTTTTTAGGTGCTAAAATAAAAACCTAGAAAATAGGTGCTAATAACTCGAAAACTAGCTTAACAACAGCCCAAAAAAACATGTTTTTCGTGCGTTTCAGGCCACGGAGAGCTCAGCAAAAAAATAGGTAAAAACCTAAAAATCGCATCCCTATTTACGAGCTTTAAAAATGCTTTAAATTTTTTGGCGAAATGTGCATTATACAAAAACACTACCTTTTCTCAAGCAGTTGGCCCTGTAGCAAAAGTTGAACCCTGCTCGGCATACAGTTTTGTTCTTGTTAAACAAATTCTTGCTGCCGCTGTCCACCCAACATTTAAGTGCTAAAAAATACAATGGTCAATCTCTGACCCATAATTTTGAAATTTAATAGAAAAAAAGTCTTAATTTTCGTTTAAAAATTTTAAAGAATAAAAAAAAACGCGAAAAATTATTTCCCATTTTTACGGGTCCAACCAACTCTGGTGCTTGTAACTCACAGTTAGCCGACATCACCAAACATGCCAAAGCAACAACCAAAAAAAGGTGCGATGAAGGCGACATTTTATTTAAAAATTCTTTAGGGTTGAAAACAAAATTAAAAAGAGGAAAAATTAAAATGAAATATTTTTGTTATTTTTTGCTTTTTCACTGTAGAACAAAATTGAGAATTCTTTTTTTTCAAATTTATAATGATTCGTTACCATTCAAATGTTTCTGTGGTAAAAGCTTTCCATTTTTGAATTAAAAAAGCATTCAACAAAAGCATTGCTTTTGAAACAGCTTTTCTGTAAAGATTGTTTTCAATTGAATTAAAAATGGTTGTTTTTTTCCCCATTCATTTGTTAGAAAAATGGTTTCATCATAGTTAAAATCAAAAAATGAAAATTAGGGCTTCAATTGAGGACCAATTAAGGACCAGAGCAATAGTTTCAAGAATAAGAAATTTCTTGCTGTTTTATTATGTCATCTCTCGGTCTCAATTCTGTGCACAACCAATTCTGACCAAAATGTTAAAAAAATAGACATAACTTTTGAAAACTCAATGAAGATTTTCTGAATCTTTTTATTCTAATAGAGCAAGCCAAGAGCTATCGTATGCTATCAAGCTTCTTTAATTTGGTTGTGTTTAAGAAAAGTTATGACGGATTTTCTCGAAAAATCTGTAAATTTGGCAGTTTTTACGAAACGACCTAGCACCTATTTTATTAACTGATTTGGCATTGTGCTGCTTTGACTGAAAACCAAATGACTGTTTTCCAGTACAGTTATAGAAATTATTGACATTCTGTAGTCGGCGGGTACTGTAGTGGGGTTCGTAACACTGTCTAATAGGTATTATTGGTTGTGATGGAGAAATTTCTTCTTCAAAGTCTCTTGCTGAGTGACAAAAATGGGATTAATTTATTGGAAAATTTAGTGATGCAAAATGTTTATTTTAATTAGTAATCAAAGAAATTTTTACCGCATAAAAATTTTGCATTCATTTTTCAATTGACAATAATTAGTCGTCGTCGTTGTTCCTTCTTTCCATTCCCCCTTTTCTTCCATTCGTTAATTCCATCAGAACCGCTTAACAAATTCGGCTTTTAAAAGTGTAAATAAAATTTTTTTTAAAGGAACGCTGACCCACAAAATGTCCAGCCCACGAAATGTCCAAGTCTCGAATTTGAGTTTTTTTATTATTCAGATGGGCCTAAGGTTAGGCAAGGGGTAATATAAAGGGTATATTCGTATTCAGCGACCCCGAAAACCCTAAAAATCCTAAATTAGACTCATTTTGTTTTTATAAATTTTGAAAAATTTTGGAGATTTCGTGGCTTGGACACTTTGTGGGGGTGCCAAAAGGAAATATACACCAGGGATGGGCCAAATTTAAAAATAAAAAGCGAAATGCGAAAAGCGAAATTTGCGAAACTGAAAAATGCGAAATGAAAAAAAAAGCGAAATGCGAAAAGCCAAAATATGCGAAAATGCGAAATGCGAAAAGCGAAATTTTTTCTACAACTTTTTAATAGTTAAAATCATAAAGCAAAAATCATTTTTTTAAATTTTATTCCAAATTTAAAAATCAATAAAACGCTTTTTTGAGGCGCGCTTTTTCCAAAAAAACTTTTTGGGAAGAGGGGGCAGGCGGCGCCGGCAGGCGCCGCCGGGAAAATTTTTGAAAATTTGATTAAAATTTGTTGACAGATTTTCACTAAAAAATGATCAAATTTTGTGATTTTTATCATTTTTCTAATGAGAAATAAGAGTTTTGGGGCGCCGCTGAGAACAGTTTTTCATCAATTACCAAATTTTGCGATTTTGGGCCATTTTCTAAGAAAAAATAGGAGTTTTGGGGGCGCGGCGGTGCCGATAGGCGCCGCCGGGGGAAAAAATTGGAAATTTTGATCATTTATAAACAGGTTTTCACTGAAAATTAGCCAATTTATAGGTAAAATTTTGAAAAATTTTATGGGAATTTAATCCAATTCTTAGGGGGTGTAAAAGTCGCTTTTCGCGCCAAAAAGCGAAATGCGAAAGGCGAAATGCGAAAAGCGAAACCTAGGCACATCCCTGCGAGGCACCCCACCCTTTCTTTTTATGTGTCTTCTTATAAACCCCCCACTTTCCGTATTTTAACCACCCAGCCAGCTTCATTCTTACATTAATAATCATTTAGAATATGTTAAATTTGGACCCGAAAGAACGAATGACTGCCAAAGGGGTGGTTGACTATTTGGACGGGAAATGTAAGCCAAAATATTACGAGAAAACAGCTGAGAAAGTCGCAATGTTTGGTAATGTGTCGGTAGAAGAATTGCGGAAGTTAACGGAAACAGAAGGATTTACGGAAGGATTTAACGCATTTCTTAAAGGTCCGGAAAAAGAATGTAAAAACGAAATGGAGAAAAAGGAAGCCAACGAGAAAAAACACGAGGAACAAATAAAGAAAATGGAACAACAGAAAGCATTAAAGGAAAAGGAAAAAAAGAAAACGGAAAAGGAAGAGAAAAAGAAAATGGAAAAGAAAAAGGAAGAAGCCATTGAAAATTTGAAAGAGAAGGCTTTGATGAAAAAAAAGAATATCAAGGAACATTTGGCCAATGCTTTGAAAAGTATTGCCGGCTTATTGGAAGAGTTGAAAAAACGAAGCGCAATTTGCGAAGATTAAAGCATCAAAGTCCACTTTTTGTGTGCAATTTTTTCAACATTTTGCTGTTGTTCATTTTATTATCTTTTTCCATCCCTTTTTCTCCTTTTCTTTCTCTTTATCTCTGACTGCCCGATTTCGCTTTTCTTTTGAAAATGCACCAACATTTTTAATGTTTGGACATTTTCATATCAATTCATTAGAATCTTGACTTTTTGTTTTTTTTCCAAAAGACATTCGACAGAAATTTGGGAAGTGTGCCGGGCCCGAAAAAAAGAAAATCCCAAAATATGAATACTTCCGGTACGGACGGAATTTTGGGTTTAGTTAGCCCTCCATATTTATTTTATTACGCTAATTCTCTTTTGCTGTTTCCCTTCTCCCCTCTTCGTTATTTTTGTCCCCTTTCTTCCATGTCTAATGGAAAGTTGTCGAAAATGAAGAAAAGTTCTAAGGAGTGGCAGGTGGTCGGTCCTTTGTAGAGCCCGGAGCAGGACCGGATCCTGCGCAGGATTTTGCAGGATCCCAGTCCGCAATCCTGCATTTTTTGGAAAATGCAGGATTTGCAGGATTAATCCGGCCGGATCCGGTCCGGCAAAAAATTTTGAATTCCAATCCTGCAACAGGATCCGCAAATTTGATTTTTGTGCGGAATCCGGCAGGATCCGCATACATTCTTTGAAAATTTTAAAAGACGGAATGCCAAAATTTTTGAATAAATTTTTAATAAAATCAACAAAATAAATTCAATTTTCATCTCAAATTTCACCTAGAATTTGCAAAAAAATTTCCTGGCGGCGCTTATCGACACCACTGGATCGACATTAATCCTGTAGAATTGAGTCAAAAGGTGTGACATTTGATCATTTTTTGGTCAAAATCAGTTAATTAATTGATAAAATTTTCAAAAAAAAAAATTCAGACGGCGCCTATCTGCATAGACGGACCCCTTTGTTCCTAGTTTTTTAAAAAATTGCGCCGAAAAAAAGCATTTTTGAAAAGCAAAAAATAGTCAAATTTATTGACCATTAACAGATTTGATTTCCGATCTCTTTTTACCGTCTGACCCATTCGAAACATCTTAGTCGCCCTTTTAATGCATCCCGCCAGCCCCTAAAATTTCTTGTCAGGTTTTTTTTTTTGGAAATTTCATTGAAATTTTTTCAAAATTTCTAAGAATCCGCAATCCTGCGCGGGATCCTGCAAATTTAAAATGCAGGATTGCAGGATTTGCAGGATTAATCCGGCCGGATCCGGTCCTGCAAAATTTTTTGAATTCCAATCCTGCAACAGGATCCGCAAATTTGAAATTTCCGGGCTCTAGTCCTTTGGGACCAGAGGGGATGAAGGAATCGAATACTGTCCCAAGAAGGGATGGGGGCAGGGTTGGAACGGATTCAGATATTGAAAAAATTGGGCCTCGGAATTCCGAAAATTCTTGGGGCCTCGGAATGACATCCCTGGTGATAGAGCGGAAAAAGGAGGGTGAAGAATTTCCTTCTCCGCCGGCGTTGCAAGGGATCAGACGGAGGAGAGCGAACTGATCGAGAGAAAATGGATGAGATGGAGAAGAGAAGGGCGGGAGGAGAGAAGTTGGACGGATGGGATGCTCTTCTCTTCTTTAGCTGTAATCTCCTTGGCTTTTATAGGGGAGAGCGGACTGTCAAGCGAAATATGCGGCTGATAGTAATGACTGCCTGATAGGGATGTGCGAGAAATGATTTTACCGAGAACCGAGACCGATAAATGACCCCGAGAAGCGAGACCTAAAAACCCAAAAAATTTCATGAGTCGAAAATCGAGAACCGAGAATCTCGCACATCCCTACTGCCTAATGAAAAGGAAAAGGAATTTAAGGTAAAATTGCGGAATGTGAAGAGAAATTAAAAGGATGGGAATTTTTAAGTAAGAACCTAAGAATTAGGAAATGCCTATGAGTTACCCAACCAAAATTTTACTGTTTTTTTATTTTACGACTTCCCCAGTTTTGAGACAACGAAATTTTTTGAAATTTTACAGGAAAATAGAAGACACTTAGGGCTATCAAATGATACCAAGAATGATGCTTCTAGGAAAAAGTTATGGAGCATTAAATTTGTCAAATTATTATATGGTCGTATCTTTTTTATGGCATATAAACTTAAATAGAGCCAAATAATTTTTTATTATTATTATTAAATTATTATTATTATTCATTATTACTTAAATAATTAATTATTTTCTGGATAACTTTTCCGTGCTGAAATGACCCGCCTCTTCCGATCACCCCGCACCCATGCTTTTTTCGCTTCGTCAGTTCATTTTTTTAATACGTTTGATTATTTGAGTAACATTCACGCTCATTAAGCTCCTTTTATGGAACATTTTCATTTATTTCAATTTGTTCAGATAAGGACAAATAAATAAAAAGTTTCTTAAAATTGGAGAGAATGTTTTAATCCAATGAATAATTTCTGGCGACATGAATTTTGGGCACCGAGAAGTTTGGGCACTGTTAATAATTTAAAAATTGAAAAACTAAAATTTTTTATTAAATTCCACTGTTATTCAACATACTGAGCTGTGATATGGTACAAAGAAAAAGCATGGCAATGATCCATAAAAAATTGTAATGAGTCCAGCAAAATAAGCATATTAATTGAGTGGACAATTCGTTGACTTACTTTTCCAATTTAATTAAAATTTAACTATGCTTTTAAATAATATATATTGCTTTTACACACTTAAAATCATTTTTTAATTTTTCGAATGTAAATCGGTTTTTCGAATTTTAGAAAAACCCAAATTATAAATATTTTGCCTAACCCGAACAAAATTTCAATTAATAACTAAAGACCGACTAAAAAGACACCAAAAATCGCAAAAATGGCACTATAATAGGCACGAAAAAATTGAAAAAAAGGCATGAAAAGGCACGAACATTCCGAAAGAGGCATGAAAATTGGCATTTAAAGTTTTTTATTAAGGGTTTTTAGGGAGCAAAACACGTAAAACTTAACCAAAAAAAATAATAATTTGGTCCTTTAAATGCTTAATAAATATTTTATAATTTTTCGAATAAGAAAAATTTTTAAACCTAAAAATTCAATTTTGCGATTAATTTTGAGAAAGTTTTCAATTCTTAGGAGGTGTATTTTCTGAAAATTTTCGGATCATTTTTAATGGTGTATTTTCTCAATTGTATTGCATTTTTAATGGGTTTTTCGGGAAAAAAGCCAAAAAGACACCAAAACGGCAAAATGCCAAAAAAGGCATTAAAGGCATAATAGAATTCAACGTATAAGACTCAAACCAAATGGAAAATGCGTTTTTTATGCTTAATATGTCGAAACTAGTGCGCAGAAAAAAAAGACATATGCCTTAAAAGTCGGTCTCTATTAATAACTTAACTTTATGTTATGCTGTTTTATTACATAGTTTTGTTAAGAAATTTTTCAAAAAACGCCAAAAATAAGTGACGAAAAATACCGACGAAACAAAGCGGCACAGAAAAAAACAACAAATAAATTACAACATCCATATCCATCAGTTTTCATTCGGCATTGGCTTAGGTTGTTCGTCTGTGCTTCGATTCTCCGCGGTTTGGTCGACCCCCGGCGATTCTGCGCTTTGCTCCGCCATCGCTTCGTCTTCCAAATTCGCAAAAAAGTTTTTCCGCAATTTGGGCCCTTTCGTTTTCGATCTTTTCCATAAATTCATTTTTTGCCTTTAGAATTTTTCCCAGCAATTCATTTTTGGCATGTTCTCTGAGATTTTGTTGCCTAGTATTAAACGAATTTCGCTCATCTTCAAATTTTTTGAGTATTTTTGCTTTTTCTTCTTCGGGTAGCTTTCCTGATTTTAATAAATTATTCATTATGAATAGGGCTGGGATTTTTATGTTTACCTTTTTTGTAGAAAAAATTTAAAAAAACACACAAAGAATTTGGCAGATAAAAAACATATTTCGGAATTTTAGCAGATATTTTTTTTAAGAAAAATGCATTAAAATATAAAAAACTATAATAAAATTTGGTGCACTAAAAATTTTCGAATTTTAATGAGGTTGAAAATTTTGCATAATTTTTTTCATTGGCTTAACTTAGCAATTCCGAAATTATTATAGAGAATTTTTTAACAAATAAAATGCGCGTAAATATTTTGCATAATTCAATAAGGAAAACAAAAGTTATGACAAATGCAAAAGTGCCCAATTATTACTTTTGCCTCGCCCCGTGTTTGTACGAGAACACTCGCCGGATTCCTGGCGATTATTTTCTTCGTTTTCTTAATTTAAAAAAATTTAAATTTTCATATTTGTATAATTTACCATTTTCATCACCGGGGAAAGGGCGACAGTCATTAAATATTAAAAAAGAAATGAAAAATATTAGAAAATATTTCATTATTCAATAAATTGTACAAAATAATTCGTTTAATATTATGGAAAAAATGAATGAAAAGAAAATATTTAAACAAATATTATTATTGTAAATATTCGAGCGCGTGCAAAAATCAATTATTATTTTTTTTTGTTGCAGCAATGAAAAAATGCCAACGTGTGTCCCTTTGTCATTGGCACGGATGTTTGTTTGAATAGCCACAGAAAAGACGTAATAAAATAAAAATTATATTTGTTTTTGAAATTTTTTTGCTTGTCCCGTTAAAATATTACGCTAACTTTGATGATTGATGTCAATGCAGAGACACATGCGACGAGAGAAAGACTGTATGACAGAGAAAAAAAGAGAAAATTAAGAGAAAGACCGTTTGGCAGAGAAGAAAAGAAAAAAATGAAATTTTATCAGAGATTGTTGCATTTATTCCTCCCAACTGATGCTGCTGTCTGCTGTGCGATTTGCGCCCCCTTTTGCTGATTTTTTAAATTTTGGCTTGTATGCACATAAAAAGGGAATAGAACTACATGGAAATCCATATTTTTTCCTGGCCTGTGGGAGGCCTGAAACGCACGAAAAACATGTTTTTAACTTGGTTTGAAGCTTTTAGGATGGGTTTCCATATCCATATTTTCCATATTTTTTCATATTTCGCGATTTATGTCCATATTTCCATATTTTGGCATTTAATTCCATATTTTATGTCCATATTTTGGCATTTTTCCAAAAAACCTCTATTAGAACGGCCCCAGCAGCTAAATTGGCCTTTTTGAGCCCAAAAACCGGAAAATTTTCCAAAAAAATCATTTTTTCACCAAATTTTCTCGGGAATATTGAATAAATTTAAATTTTCTTAAAAATTAATAAGTTTATGTCAAAAATAAGTAGGGACGTGAATTTTAGGTTTTAACTATTTTTTTTTGCTCAATTGATTTGAAGAAAGGAGCTCAAAAAACGCATTTCCGCATAAAAATTTTCGATTCTGATGTCATTATCGGTCACTAGAAATCACTATTTTGGCGTTTTGTCACTATTTTGACATTTTTGGGCAAAATTCCTTAACAAAAATGCAACAAAACCAAAAAATACACCCCTAAGAATCGAGCTAAAATTTTTCAAAAAAATACACCCCTAAGAATCGAGCTAAAATTTTTCAAAATATACTCCTATGAAATCAAAAAAAAATTTTCTCAAAAATTTACTTTCTTGGCAAAAATTTTTAATTTAAAAAATTTTTTTAGGTAACTATTTTGGGTTTTTTGGTCTTAAAAATCCCAGTCCAACTCATTTGCAACTGCAAATAGTGAATAAAAATTAGTTTTGCTCAATTTTGGCTGAAAATTATGTCACTATTCGTCACTATTTCGGACTTTTTGTCACTATTTCTTCACTATTTCGGCATTTTTACTCACTATTTTAGTTAACTATTTCGGGATTTTTCTTCACTAAAATTCACGTCCCTAAAAATAAGCAAAAAAGATAAAATTTCACTTTTCTGGTTGATTTTCCGCTAAAAATGAGTAAATTTTAGCTTTATCGTGTTTTTTCTTCTAAAATGATTTTTAATACCATATTTAGCCATTTTTGAAGGGCTTTACTTTATATTAACAAATTTAAAGAAATTTTGGGAAATTATACCCTCAATTTGAAAAATTTATGTCCATATTTTTGCCATTTTATTTCCATATTTTACGATTTTTGGTCCATATTTTATGGCCATATTTCGCAATTTATATCCATATAATTACACTCCCTACACATAACAGGAAAGTACCGAGTGAAAGACCGTTTGGCCGATAATTAAACGACGCAACGCGCAACGCGTTGTCACGCGTTGCGCCATCGCATTGAGCAGCGGAGCAACAGCGAGAGATGGGAGGGAGAATGAGCGACAGACACAAGCGATCATTACTGCTCTAATTAGCCTTAATGAATTTAATATACTTTGTGATCACTGATCATTAATCCCCCCCCTTCAGTTCCATATACTATAGACCATTTGAAATTAATGGTACTAATTGAATCTCAATTTTATAAATTTTTTTGTTCAATTTGAGGAAATTTGCGAAATTAGCCGATAAACTCAAAAGCCCAACTGAATATTTTAGTGATACCGCAAATTTTTTAAATTATTTTTACATTTTTAAGAGTCATTTTCAGCTAAATTTTTAAAACAAATTGAAATGTTTGTCATCTTCTCTTCAACGGCCTTTCTGAAATGAATAAATTTGCTTTTAACCTGCTTCCTTTTTTATTTATTCATACATATAAATTTGACGCTTGCTCATCTTCAATGCGTCAGTTTAATGTCATAAAAACAAGTTTCTTAAGTTTTCGAGATTATTGATCACGAATTTGGTATCCCTTTCGGCCAATCCCGAAACATGGACCCGAATTCAAACAAAAAGTCGAAAGTCCAAATTTTAGAATTTAGCATTGTTGATTCAAAACGCCGTAAACGATCTAACATTGAAGGAACGAATTGGTTTATGTAGTTTGTTTCCGTGCATTTAAACCGGTTTTGAATCAAAAATGCTAAATTCAAAAATTTGGGTTTTCGGCTTTTTGTTCGAATTCGGGCCCGGGGTTCGGAATTCAGAACGATGTTATTATAGAATTCTACTTTTTATACCTAGTACAATGCTTAATGCTGCAAATCTTTATTTTAAAATATTTTTTATCACTGACTCATTTTCCGGGCACGCGTTAGATGGGACAGAATAAAACGAAATTGGAAAATGAATAATTAAACTTCAAAATTTTCTTCAATAAATCTTTTTTTTAAATGTTTTAATAAATGAATAAAATATAAAATTTATATAAATTATTAAAAGTAAAAATTTATTTTTAATTAATATTTTTTATTAAGAAATCTAAAAAAAATTTCGGAAATATTAGGAAAAACACTTTCTTTTTCGTTTTACGAACAAAAGTTGGGATTTTTTTATTTGCATATTTTTACATATTTTCGGGTTTTTCTATATAGTACATACATATGTACATATTTTCATACATATTTTGCAATTTTTCGTATATATTTTCATTTTTTTTACATATTTTGAAGATTTTTGAAAATTTATGGGAATTCTTGAGAAACAAAAAAATTTTTTTTTTTGAAAATGTACCCCTAAAAAATTGTTAAAAAAATGATATCAAAAATTAATTTTTAAAAAGCTAAAAAGTGATTCAAAGCAAATTAGATCATTTTTATGGCATAAAGGAAGCCCTGCTGATAATGTATACCTTAATTTATGACAAATTAAAAAATTTTTTTCTATCATATAAAATCACATATAATTAATTTTTCTTTTAAATATTTATAAAATATTTATAAACAAAATGAAAAATAGGCAAATTTGTTATGACCCACAAAGAAATTAAAATTGAAGAAAAGAGAATTTAAATATCTACATAACAAACTAATTTAAAAGAGAATTTGGGTGACAATTTTATATAATTTTGGTGTTTTTTTCTTTTACATTCAATCGGTTCCCAATTGTTTCCTCCATCTTCTTACATTTCTCATGCGAATTTCCAACTTTTTGGCAATTTGTGCACCACTCAAATTCGGATTTTTCTTTTTCATTCGGTCAAACTTTTCCACAGATTCCAATTTTTCAGTTTTTGTGTATTTTTTCTGTTTTGCTAAAATAATATTTATTTTAAATATAATTTAGTTAAATTAAATAAATTAAAATATTACGGATGAATTGTCCGAGTTTTCTCCCCCAATCGAAAATTGTCCTCACTCTGACGCCAAATTTTTCCGCAATTTTTGCTTCAATTTTTTGAGTTGTTTTCAAATTGAAATGCTTTTCTAACTGTTCTTTACATTTTTCAAATTTCTCAATTATTTCAATTTTTCGTTGGTTTGAGAATTTTCTCACCACTCCTAAATTTTTGGTAAAATTAATTGTTTTAATTAATTAGTAAATTAGGGTTGTTAATTTTTTTAGATATTATTATACCAAATTCCTTTTTCCATTTGTAAATTTTTGTCCGACTAATTCCCAAATCCTTCGCAATTTCTCTTTCAATTTTCGCTATGTTTTTATTTTCTAATTTAAACCCATAAATTTTTTCTTTTCGCATTTCTTCAAATTTTCTGACCAATTCCCTTTTTGTGTCTTCATTTATCTCCTCCTTTTCTTCAATTAGCTTCTGTGATTGTCTTAATTTCCTTTTCATTTCATAAATTTTGTCTAGGCTTTTCCCCAATTTTTTCGCAATTTCTTTTTCAAAATTATAAAATGATAAATTTTTATAAATGTTTTTGCCTTAATTCTTTTTTCATCAAATTATATTTTTTTATTATTTCCAATTCTTCATCATATTCCTCGCTGCTTTTTACATTCTGAAACTTTTTCATATTAAGCTAACAGATGATAATCTCAGGAAGGGAATTTACCGAATTGATTTAAAATGCTTTAAATTTTATGGAAAATAACGCCAAAATATTTTTGCATGATTTTCAGCGACATACGCAAATATAATAAATTTGGAGTTTTCATAAATATTTTATTGAAAAAAATTTAAAAAATATTAAATTATTGCCTCTACCGAATTAGAAGAGTGACCCAAATCGTCAGTTTTTGAAGAACACGAATTGCTCTGATCACCGGCTTGTTTCTCGTCAATGCCATCACTGATCATTTCGTCGTATATTTCTTTTTTTGGAAACTTTAATTTTGTCCTTACATTCATTGCATTTTGTTCTTCGTCCGAAAATGTCTCTTTTTTGATTTCTTCTAATATTTTTGGCTTAATATCTTCTTCATTTTGACGCTCACTGCTAACATCTTCAGCTTTTAAGCTTGTTTTTAATAAATTTTTATCAGCATTACGGATATTTTGATGAATCCAATTTTCGCGTTTTAAGTTTCTTTCGTAATTTTTTGCTAACTTTTGTTGCTTCATGGGTATCAGGTTTTTCCATAAATCTGCGAATAAGTCTTCTTCAGTTCCTTGAATGCCAATAAAAAACAAATGGACGAAGAAAATGGCAATCATTTAAAAGTTTATTTATGTTCAGAATTTTTAATGGGAATTTTTTTTTATAAATAATAATTTTTTTGATTGCTTTTATTATATATTTGAAATGATGCAATATTTGCAATATTTTACTAAGCTTTTGAGTTTTGCCACAGTTTCCTGTAAAATTGCTTTAAGCTTAATACAGGGCATAATTTCTTGGAATTTCCGTTTCGAGTTTATTTCTTTTATAAATTTAAATTTGTTACTTTCACTGCATTTTCTGGAATGATAACGAAATGTTGGGGCAGGGGAAGGGTGGAATTAATTGAGTGCAAAATTCGGCCTTAATTACAGAGTCCGCGTGTGCCTTCAGAAATAAAATTCGGTATTTTTGGGCTATTATCTGTCAAAAAAAATCATCAAAAAACTCAAAATTCTCGGCAGCGAATGATGACATTGCCGCTCTCCCCCCCCGCCCACCTTATTCGCACCAAAAAAAGAAAATGTCGAATAAATTCCATTCCGATAATTTATTTGTATAAAATAAAAACTCCGATGTGTACTTGGAATTGAAAATTAAGATATTTACTTGCAAAACGGCTTACCCGTACTTTGAAATTCAGTATGGTCAATGGAAGGGAGCCTTGTCATACACTAATGTCCATTTGTCATTGGTTAATTAGTGTCTCTTCAATTTCGCTAATTAAGCATAATCGCCCGATTAGAGAGGCGTACATTTTATGGATTTAACATTATTTTGGGCATTTATTTTTTTGGTGGACCGTGCCGGGTGCCGCGGGGTAAGCATGAAATAAAAATTCGATTTTTTCAAGTATTGTACCGTTGTCCTTCCCTTGCCATTCGCCTCTTAGCCCATGAGTTAGCCCAGAATTTGACACAGCAGGTTCCTCGATGCCTTTGGCATCACCTGCTCTTTCCAAACTTCCGCCCGCGGCTGTTTGTCAGATTTAACCGCCGCTTAAGAAACCGTCTTAAACAAAGGCTCAAACACTCCGCAAGCAGCGAACGTTCCGTCAAAACAAACGTTGGTTAACTTGCAGAGAGAACGACAGATTTTAATTACCCTGGAACGTGGAAGAAACGGGGCAAAAAGTCAAAATCCTAATATGGGCAACGATAATTGGAATCCGGTGTAATAAATATAAACACAACTCACATATTGATAGAATTCCCGGTAATGAACTTTTGCCTCCTTCATTTTCTTTAATATACCGTTTTCTCTGTTTTAATTTGCTCTCTCTTCTCTTGTTGCTTTTCTACCTCGTCCTTTGTGGTGTCATTTGGACAAGCAGATGTCCTCTCAAGGCTAATAGCCAATTATCCAAAGAAATTCCCCGTCAATGCTCTTTATTAACTTAATCATTTTCTTTCGTTTGATTGTGGCCCAAAAAATTAGGAAATTACGAGAAAATAACACACAATTTTATATGGTATAAAAATGTTTTAAAATTATATTAGCCGATAAATTAATAATTCATGTTTTTGACAATTTCGAATCTTTTGGCTTTATAATAATAAATTTTAATATATATTTTTTGGGGTGAACAAGAAGCTTCCCAAAAGGATGATTAATAATAATTGAATTTATTGAAGCAATTAAGTAAATGTCTAAATTTTTTGAAAAACCCGATGAGAAAAATGTCAACGACCTGGTCAAATTGAATTCCGATGAGAAATTCAGAGAATTTATTGACTTGTTTCCTGATTTTTGGAATCCCAATCCCGCAACAGGATCTGAAAATTTGGTTTTTGACGGGATTCAAGGTTTCCCCAGTGTCGCCTCTCGGCACCGCCCACACACCTCTTTTTTCTTCTCATTTTCCTGGTGGTGCCTATAGGCACCAACGGGCCCTCCTCCCCCACGACTCAAATTATTGGTTACTTAATTTTGGAGAACTTTTTATTTCAATTATGAGTTTTTCGGAATTTCAATACTGCACCAATCTAGCAGCGGGATCAGAAAATTTAATATTTCCGGTCTCCTGATGATGCAAAAAACAAAATAGGGATAAAAAGGCAAATAATATTTAAACACTTTTGTCTTAATTTTTTTAGTTTTATAAATTTTGTCGGGCCTTTTTCATTTTTTGGCAATTCCTTTTCAAAATGTAAAATGGTCAATTTTACAAAGGTTTTTTGCCCTATCTATTTTCATCAAATTATGTTCCTTTGACCCACTTTTTCCTTCGACCACTCTCTCATTTTCTCATTAACAAAAATGAGGCTGCCATTAAATTTATAATTGTCCCTCAAATGCTTCGCTTTGTCAATTTGTCCTCAAGCAATGAAAAATTACCTATTTTTTATTGTCTTGCATAATAGTGGAAAATGCTTCTTGTCAATTAAAAAGTCATTTTCTCATATAAACTGACTGCTTTTCCCTCTTCTTCGTTATAATCATCATTCATCTCAGGGCCTTCTGGCACAATTTCATTAAGGGCTAAAGGAGATTTAATTAATTAATTATTTTAGAAAATTTTTTATGATTATAAAAAAATATTTATAAAAATTAAACAAACTTAATGATTTTATTTTCTAAATTAATAAAATTAAATAAATTCCTTTATAATAATTAAATGAATTAAATTATATTTTTAATATGATTTACAAGCCAAAAATTGTTGAAGTGGCCCCACAGCCCCTAATGGGGGGGGGATTCATAGCCCGTCTCATTTGCGTACTGTTGCTGAATTATTTTTATCCAATAATTATGAATTCTTATCCTATTCTTGAAGCAAGAAATAATTACTGTTGTCATAAAACCAGCAGTTCGGCCTCTTGCAAGCCGAGAAATCTCACTTTTGTAATCAATTATATGCTTGAGCCTGAGCAAATCATGGCTTCTGTACCTTCGAAGTAAAGAAAATAATAATTCGAATTCTTACAGGTTCGTCAAAGTCTTTCAATGAAAGACAATTTTAAAAAGTCAGAAAAAAACAAAGTTTTGTTTTAGTTCTTATTACTAGATGATTCATAAAGAGTAACCTTATAACTTTATAATCAGAAATAAGTTAGTAAGTAATGTAAAATTTTATTTTCCCGAGCGCGAAACTGGGGACCCACCAAATGGGAATTTTTTTTTCAAAAATCGGTCGAACAATGCTAAGTCATCTTTCTTAAGAGAAAAGAATTAAAATCAAGAATTATTATAAATTATCGTAAAGAATTAGTCAAATTTATCAAATATCGAGCTCGTAAAATCGAGTAGCCACCCTTTTTACACTTTTAAAAAAATTCCAATCATTTCAGAACGTGATAAAAATTTCATTAGTTTCTTAATTTCTTAAGAGAAAAAAAATTTAAATACAGATTTTATAAATTTTCGCAAATCATTTTAGAACTCAATTTCATTAATCTTTTAAATAATAGTAAAACATACAAGATATTAAAGCTTGGGTCATCAACGACATCCATAGTTAATCGAACGTGCAACTGCCTATACTTACAGTAAGCACAACCCTTAACAATCATCATTTATTTGGTTTCGAAGTTTTAAATAAATTATGACTTTTATTATAGCAAAAAACAGCTTCAAAACCACTTAAAAATTATTTACATATTATTTATTTACCTATTCATATTTCGTATACAAAAAATTAAAATTAAATTACCTTTCAAAAGTCGTGATCACACTGTCGCCAACACCGCAAAAGGTGAAGCGGACTAAGTCGTTGATTGGTATTCTTAGGTCAGTTACCGTTTTGGCAGAAATAAGGTTGAAAGGCGATCCTTATTTTAATTAAAATGGTATACTATCCCTAATAATAAAACAATTAGAAGCATACATAACAAACATTAATATGGTAGTTAAATAAAGAAAATTTCAAAAATTTTAAGTTTAAAAATAAAAAGCCTTATAAGTTTACTCTATTTTAGATTTTTTGATAGATAAATATGAGTATCAACTTTTTTTTAGATTTGTTAATTTGTAATTTAATTAAAGTTACTTAAAAACAAACATGAAGCAACTTAAAAAAGAAATAAAGTCAAAAATTTATAGATGATAATCAATTTTAATCAAAGAGATTTGCTTACCTGAGTCCATCATTATTAATGATTCCCCGAACGTAACGGGTCCTCGGCGGCAATGGTGACGGAGCTGATGGAACTCTATCGGTGAAATTTATCCAAAAAACGGGAGTAAAAATACCCTGACATGAAAATTTTCAGGACCCGGTTTGACCCCGATTGAAAAACTTGGACCCGGTTTTTCCCAAATAGCCGAACCCATGTAACCCTAGATTTTGGACTACCAAACATAAATGCTGCTCTTTTTGCATTTTAAGCGTCGAATCAATGACCATCTTAAGTTTTGTTAAATTTTGGTAATGTATTTTCCCACAAAAAGCAAACAAATAAATAAACATATATTCGAACAAAAAGAATCAACAAAAGCATTTCTTAGAAAAAAAGAGAGCATCAATTAAAATTCCAATTGGTGAGATCGTCGAGCATTTCTCAAATTTAATTAATTAATTCGCTTCCGCACAGTCAGACGACGTTTCGATGCTTTGACCAGCTTCTTCTTTTTCTTCGTCCGTTGGTGGCGACAATGGCTTAAAATTAAATACAATTTGAATTGGGTGTAAATTTGTTAATATTTTGCACTTACCCAGTCGAACTTTTGCCACCCCGCAAATCAAATTGGACACTGTTCAATGTGTCGTCCCAATTTTCGTCGTCGTCCCATGGAAACGCCGTCGCCTTTTCACTAATTGGGCATCGCTTCAACAGCCAGTAAACATCACAACTTGACACTCCGGGACTTAGGTAGCAGTTGTAAGTTTTTTTTCAGTACCAGTCATGGTCCCGTACAATTCTAGTTAACACCTATTCGATTAAAAAGAATTTGAAATTTTTCCAAAAAGGGAATACCATAGGTAATTATTTACCCAAAATTAATGCAATATGACCTAACATACCGGTTTAATTACTCAAGTTTTAGATAAAACATTCTCTATAAAATCGATTATCGACAATGAAACGAAGCAACACAACAAAAGACACTCCTCCTCAATCAAAACGCTCAATGAGACTCATTTCAATGGCAATCATTCAATCAATTAGTCATTTAATAAAAATATGGCCGGCCTTTTTGAGGTAGGGGTGCCATTAAACAATTGGCAACATCTGGAATATTACTCAAAAAGGTATCCTTCTACTAGCTTCCATTAAATCTTTGAAAGAAATTTTCAATTTTTTCAATCTATTTTCATAAAATCCTACCGAATTCATTTTTAGCCGGCCGATTAAATTTTGACTGTTATATCTGAAATGATAGATCATTAAATAGAAAGGAAGGAAAACGTTTGGGCTAACTCTTCGCTTCTTCAGAAGAAAATTTATTGATATCATTGTCCTATCAGATAATCGCGGGCGTAGAATTTAAAAAAACAAAGCGAAAGCATAATCTATTAATTGAACTAATTAAAAGCAGAATTTTTTAAGAATGTGCCTGAATTTGTCTATTAATTTGTGGCCCGTTAAACATGTTTTTTCAATAAAAGCACATCAATTTTGAAAAAGGACCTAGTGCAGAAATGCGTATCGCCATTGTTTTTATATAGACAATTTTTACGGCGACTGCCTGAACCTTTCTTGAAATTTGAGAAATTTGTTCAATTACTGACGCCTTTAGATGTACGGCTATTCTTAATATATAGCAAAATACAGAACATTTTAATAGAATAGAATATTTTTTAAATAGATGGGCATTTATTGCGAATATTTGATAGGCAAAAAATTTAACATTTCTATTCCACTAACAGCCCCACTAATTACAACCGAAGGTTGTGAGTTTCATTGATTGTCTGCCTCAAAAAAGATGGTGTTTAATGGAAGGTGCTCAAGGTTGGCACATGCGAATTTAGAAAATTAGCATTTTTATTGCAGGCAATTCATTTAGAGAAGTCATTAATTTATTTGTTATGAAGTTCTTTCATTGAAATTAGTTTAAAAACCCTTTCTTGCCGATTACATTCTGTTCTAAATTGTAGCAAATGAGCCTATTCTTACAACCTATTTGGCATTTACTATAATTGTAACCTTTGGCGTTTCTAATTGTAAAATTAAAATTATAAGAACAGTTTTTTCAGTATCTACGCCCGCTATTTTCTAATGATATTTTTTAGCCAAAGAATAATGCTTTTTTGAGGTATGGGGTGCCATTAAACAATTGGCAACATCTGGAATATTACTCAAAAAGGTATCCTTCTACTAGCTTCCATTAAATCTTTGAAAGAAATTTTCAATTTTTTCAAACTATTTTCATAAAATCCTACCGAATTCATTTTTAGCCGGCCGATTAAATTTTGACTGTTATATCTGAAATGATAGATCATTAAATAGAAAGGAAGGAAAACGTTTGGGCTAACTCTTCGCTTCTTCAGAAGAAAATTTATTGATATCATTGTCCTATCAGATAATCGCGGGCGTAGAATTTAAAAAAACAAAGCAAAAGCATAATCTATTAAATGAACTAATTAAAAGCAGAATTTTTTAAGAATGTGCCTGAATTTGTCTATTAATTTGTGGCCCGTTAAACATGTTTTTTCAATAAAAGCACATCAATTTTGAAAAAGGACCTAGTGCAGAAATGCGTATCGCCATTGTTTTTATATAGACAATTTTTACGGCGACTGCCTGAACCTTTCTTGAAATTTGAGAAATTTGTTCAATTACTGACGCCTTTAGATGTACGGCTATTCTTAATATATAGCAAAATACAGAACATTTTAATAGAATAGAATATTTTTTAAATAGATGGGCATTTATTGCGAATATTTGATAGGCAAAAAATTTAACATTTCTATTCCACTAACAGCCCCACTAATTACAACCGAAGGTTGTGAGTTTCATTGATTGTCTGCCTCAAAAAAGATGGTGTTTAATGGAAGGTGCTCAAGGTTGGCACATGCGAATTTAGAAAATTAGCATTTTTATTGCAGGCAATTCATTTAGAGAAGTCATTAATTTATTTGTTATGAAGTTCTTTCATTGAAATTAGTTTAAAAACCCTTTCTTGCCGATTACATTCTGTTCTAAATTGTAGCAAATGAGCCTATTCTTACAACCTATTTGGCATTTACTATAATTGTAACCTTTGGCGTTTCTAATTGTAAAATTAAAATTATAAGAACAGTTTTTTCAGTATCTACGCCCGCTATTTTCTAATGATATTTTTTAGCCAAAGAATAATGCTTTTTTGAGGTATGGGGTGCCATTAAACAATTGGCAACATCTGGAATATTACTCAAAAAGGTATCCTTCTACTAGCTTCCATTAAATCTTTGAAAGAAATTTTCAATTTTTTCAAACTATTTTCATAAAATCCTACCGAATTCATTTTTAGCCGGCCGATTAAATTTTGACTGTTATATCTGAAATGATAGATCATTAAATAGAAAGGAAGGAAAACGTTTGGGCTAACTCTTCGCTTCTTCAGAAGAAAATTTATTGATATCATTGTCCTATCAGATAATCGCGGGCGTAGAATTTAAAAAAACAAAGCAAAAGCATAATCTATTAAATGAACTAATTAAAAGCAGAATTTTTTAAGAATGTGCCTGAATTTGTCTATTAATTTGTGGCCCGTTAAACATGTTTTTTCAATAAAAGCACATCAATTTTGAAAAAGGACCTAGTGCAGAAATGCGTATCGCCATTGTTTTTATATAGACAATTTTTACGGCGACTGCCTGAACCTTTCTTGAAATTTGAGAAATTTGTTCAATTACTGACGCCTTTAGATGTACGGCTATTCTTAATATATAGCAAAATACAGAACATTTTAATAGAATAGAATATTTTTTAAATAGATGGGCATTTATTGCGAATATTTGATAGGCAAAAAATTTAACATTTCTATTCCACTAACAGCCCCACTAATTACAACCGAAGGTTGTGAGTTTCATTGATTGTCTGCCTCAAAAAAGATGGTGTTTAATGGAAGGTGCTCAAGGTTGGCACGTGCGAATTTAGAAAATTAGCATTTTTATTGCAGGCAATTCATTTAGAGAAGTCATTAATTTATTTGTTATGAAGTTCTTTCATTGAAATTAGTTTAAAAACCCTTTCTTGCCGATTACATTCTGTTCTAAATTGTAGCAAATGAGCCTATTCTTACAACCTATTTGGCATTTACTATAATTGTAACCTTTGGCGTTTCTAATTGTAAAATTAAAATTATAAGAACAGTTTTTTCAGTATCTACGCCCGCTATTTTCTAATGATATTTTTTAGCCAAAGAATAATGCTTTTTTGAGGTATGGGGTGCCATTAAACAATTGGCAACATCTGGAATATTACTCAAAAAGGTATCCTTCTACTAGCTTCCATTAATTCTTTGAAAGAAATTTTCAATTTTTTCAAACTATTTTCATAAAATCCTACCGAATTCATTTTTAGCCGGCCGATTAAATTTTGACTGTTATATCTGAAATGATAGATCATTAAATAGAAAGGAAGGAAAACGTTTGGGCTAACTCTTCGCTTCTTCAGAAGAAAATTTATTGATATCATTGTCCTATCAGATAATCGCGGGCGTAGAATTTAAAAAAACAAAGCAAAAGCATAATCTATTAAATGAACTAATTAAAAGCAGAATTTTTTAAGAATGTGCCTGAATTTGTCTATTAATTTGTGGCCCGTTAAACATGTTTTTTCAATAAAAGCACATCAATTTTGAAAAAGGACCTAGTGCAGAAATGCGTATCGCCATTGTTTTTATATAGACAATTTTTACGGCGACTGCCTGAACCTTTCTTGAAATTTGAGAAATTTGTTCAATTACTGACGCCTTTAGATGTACGGCTATTCTTAATATATAGCAAAATACAGAACATTTTAATAGAATAGAATATTTTTTAAATAGATGGGCATTTATTGCGAATATTTGATAGGCAAAAAATTTAACATTTCTATTCCACTAACAGCCCCACTAATTACAACCGAAGGTTGTGAGTTTCATTGATTGTCTGCCTCAAAAAAGATGGTGTTTAATGGAAGGTGCTCAAGGTTGGCACGTGCGAATTTAGAAAATTAGCATTTTTATTGCAGGCAATTCATTTAGAGAAGTCATTAATTTATTTGTTATGAAGTTCTTTCATTGAAATTAGTTTAAAAACCCTTTCTTGCCGATTACATTCTGTTCTAAATTGTAGCAAATGAGCCTATTCTTACAACCTATTTGGCATTTACTATAATTGTAACCTTTGGCGTTTCTAATTGTAAAATTAAAATTATAAGAACAGTTTTTTCAGTATCTACGCCCGCTATTTTCTAATGATATTTTTTAGCCAAAGAATAATGCTTTTTTGAGGTATGGGGTGCCATTAAACAATTGGCAACATCTGGAATATTACTCAAAAAGGTATCCTTCTACTAGCTTCCATTAAATCTTTGAAAGAAATTTTCAATTTTTTCAAACTATTTTCATAAAATCCTACCGAATTCATTTTTAGCCGGCCGATTAAATTTTGACTGTTATATCTGAAATGATAGATCATTAAATAGAAAGGAAGGAAAACGTTTGGGCTAACTCTTCGCTTCTTCAGAAGAAAATTTATTGATATCATTGTCCTATCAGATAATCGCGGGCGTAGAATTTAAAAAAACAAAGCAAAAGCATAATCTATTAAATGAACTAATTAAAAGCAGAATTTTTTAAGAATGTGCCTGAATTTGTCTATTAATTTGTGGCCCGTTAAACATGTTTTTTCAATAAAAGCACATCAATTTTGAAAAAGGACCTAGTGCAGAAATGCGTATCGCCATTGTTTTTATATAAAAATTTTTACGGCGACTGCCTGAACCTTTCTTGAAATTTGAGAAATTTGTTCAATTACTGACGCCTTTAGATGTACGGCTATTCTTAATATATAGCAAAATACAGAACATTTTAATAGAATAGAATATTTTTTAAATAGATGGGCATTTATTGCGAATATTTGATAGGCAAAAAATTTAACATTTCTATTCCACTAACAGCCCCACTAATTACAACCGAAGGTTGTGAGTTTCATTGATTGTCTGCCTCAAAAAAGATGGTGTTTAATGGAAGGTGCTCAAGGTTGGCACATGCGAATTTAGAAAATTAGCATTTTTATTGCAGGCAATTCATTTAGAGAAGTCATTAATTTATTTGTTATGAAGTTCTTTCATTGAAATTAGTTTAAAAACCCTTTCTTGCCGATTACATTCTGTTCTAAATTGTAGCAAATGAGCCTATTCTTACAACCTATTTGGCATTTACTATAATTGTAACCTTTGGCGTTTCTAATTGTAAAATTAAAATTATAAGAACAGTTTTTTCAGTATCTACGCCCGCTATTTTCTAATGATATTTTTTAGCCAAAGAATAATGCTTTTTTGAGGTATGGGGTGCCATTAAACAATTGGCAACATCTGGAATATTACTCAAAAAGGTATCCTTCTACTAGCTTCCATTAAATCTTTGAAAGAAATTTTCAATTTTTTCAAACTATTTTCATAAAATCCTACCGAATTCATTTTTAGCCGGCCGATTAAATTTTGACTGTTATATCTGAAATGATAGATCATTAAATAGAAAGGAAGGAAAACGTTTGGGCTAACTCTTCGCTTCTTCAGAAGAAAATTTATTGATATCATTGTCCTATCAGATAATCGCGGGCGTAGAATTTAAAAAAACAAAGCAAAAGCATAATCTATTAAATGAACTAATTAAAAGCAGAATTTTTTAAGAATGTGCCTGAATTTGTCTATTAATTTGTGGCCCGTTAAACATGTTTTTTCAATAAAAGCACATCAATTTTGAAAAAGGACCTAGTGCAGAAATGCGTATCGCCATTGTTTTTATATAGAAAATTTTTACGGCGACTGCCTGAACCTTTCTTGAAATTTGAGAAATTTGTTCAATTACTGACGCCTTTAGATGTACGGCTATTCTTAATATATAGCAAAATACCACTAACAGCCCCACTAATTACAACCAAAGGTTGTGAGTTTCATTGATTGTCTGCCTCAAAAAAGATCGTGTTTAATGGAAGGTGCTCAAGGTTGGCACGTGCGAATTTAGAAAATTAGCATTTTTATTGCAGGCAATTCATTTAGAGAAGTCATTAATTTATTTGTTATGAAGTTCTTTCATTGAAATTAGTTTAAAAACCCTTTCTTGCCGATTACATTCTGTTCTAAATTGTAGCAAATGAGCCTATTCTTACAACCTATTTGGCATTTACTATAATTGTAACCTTTGGCGTTTCTAATTGTAAAATTAAAATTATAAGAACAGTTTTTTCAGTATCTACGCCCGCTATTTTCTAATGATATTTTTTAGCCAAAGAATAATGCTTTTTTGAGGTATGGGGTGCCATTAAACAATTGGCAACATCTGGAATATTACTCAAAAAGGTATCCTTCTACTAGCTTCCATTAAATCTTTGAAAGAAATTTTCAATTTTTTCAAACTATTTTCATAAAATCCTACCGAATTCATTTTTAGCCGGCCGATTAAATTTTGACTGTTATATCTGAAATGATAGATCATTAAATAGAAAGGAAGGAAAACGTTTGGGCTAACTCTTCGCTTCTTCAGAAGAAAATTTATTGATATCATTGTCCTATCAGATAATCGCGATTAAAAAAAACAAAGCAAAAGCATAATCTATTAAATGAACTAATTAAAAGCAGAATTTTTTAAGAATGTGCCTGAATTTGTCTATTAATTTGTGGCCCGTTAAACATGTTTTTTCAATAAAAGCACATCAATTTTGAAAAAGGACCTAGTGCAGAAATGCGTATCACCATTGTTTTTATATAGAAAATTTTTACGGCGACTGCCTGAACCTTTCTTGAAATTTGAGAAATTTGTTCAATTACTGACGCCTTTAGATGTACGGCTATTCTTAATATATAGCAAAATACAGAACATTTTAATAGAATAGAATATTTTTTAAATAGATGGGCATTTATTGCGAATATTTGATAGGCAAAAAATTTAACATTTCTATTCCACTAACAGCCCCACTAATTACAACCGAAGGTTGTGAGTTTCATTGATTGTCTGCCTCAAAAAAGATGGTGTTTAATGGAAGGTGCTCAAGGTTGGCACATGCGAATTTAGAAAATTAGCATTTTTATTGCAGGCAATTCATTTAGAGAAGTCCTTAATTTATTTGTTATGAAGTTCTTTCATTGAAATTAGTTTAAAAACCCTTTCTTGCCGATTACATTCTGTTCTAAATTGTAGCAAATGAGCCTATTCTTACAACCTATTTGGCATTTACTATAATTGTAACCTTTGGCGTTTCTAATTGTAAAATTAAAATTATAAGAACAGTTTTTTCAGTATCTACGCCCGCTATTTTCTAATGATATTTTTTAGCCAAAGAATAATGCTTTTTTGAGGTATGGGGTGCCATTAAACAATTGGCAACATCTGGAATATTACTCAAAAAGGTATCCTTCTACTAGCTTCCATTAAATCTTTGAAAGAAATTTTCAATTTTTTCAAACTATTTTCATAAAATCCTACCGAATTCATTTTTAGCCGGCCGATTAAATTTTGACTGTTATATCTGAAATGATAGATCAACCCGAAAAGTCCCGGTCCCGGTTTTGCCCAAAATTCCCGGTCCCGACCTACCCTATTAAAAACATATTTTTTAGGAATTTAAAGCACGGGCGTAGAATTTAAAAAAACAAAGCAAAAGCATAATCTATTAAATGAACTAATTAAAAGCAGAATTTTTTAAGAATGTGCCTGAATTTGTCTATTAATTTGTGGCCCGTTAAACATGTTTTTTCAATAAAAGCACATCAATTTTGAAAAAGGACCTAGTGCAGAAATGCGTATCGCCATTGTTTTTATATAGACAATTTTTACGGCGACTGCCTGAACCTTTCTTGAAATTTGAGAAATTTGTTCAATTACTGACGCCTTTAGATGTACGGCTATTATGAAGTTCTTTCATTGAAATTAGTTTAAAAACCCTTTCTTGCCGATTACATTCTGTTCTAAATTGTAGCAAATGAGCCTATTCTTACAACCTATTAGGCATTTACTATAATTGTAACCTTTGGCGTTTCTAATTGTAAAATTAAAATTATAATTGGCTACTGTACTGGTTTGAGTCGGCTACCGTTTGCAGTGCTCTTGTTGATATTGTTGTTCCTGCTGCATTGCCCTTCCAAAAGAATAAACAATTGGCAACATCTGGAATATTACTCAAAAAGGTATCCTTCTACTAGCTTCCATTAAATCTTTGAAAGAAATTTTCAATTTTTTCAAACTATTTTCATAAAATCCTACCGAATTCATTTTTAGCCGGCCGATTAAATTTTGACTGTTATATCTGAAATGATAGATCATTAAATAGAAAGGAAGGAAAACGTTTGGGCTAACTCTTCGCTTCTTCAGAAGAAAATTTATTGATATCATTGGCCTATCAGATAATCGCGGGCGTAGAATTTAAAAAAACAAAGCAAAAGCATAATCTATTAAATGAACTAATTAAAAGCAGAATTTTTTAAGAATGTGCATGAATTTGTCTATTAATTTGTGGCCCGTTAAACATGTTTTTTCAATAAAAGCACATCAATTTTGAAAAAGGACCTAGTGCAGAAATGCGTATCGCCATTGTTTTTATATAGACAATTTTTACGGCGACTGCCTGAACCTTTCTTGAAATTTGAGAAATTTGTTCAATTACTGACGCCTTTAGATGTACGGCTATTATGAAGTTCTTTCATTGAAATTAGTTTAAAAACCCTTTCTTGCCGATTACATTCTGTTCTAAATTGTAGCAAATGAGCCTATTCTTACAACCTATTAGGCATTTACTATAATTGTAACCTTTGGCGTTTCTAATTGTAAAATTAAAATTATAAGAACAGTTTTTTCAGTATCTACGCCCGATATTTTCTAATGATATTTTTAGCCAAAGAATAATGCTTTTTTGAGGTATGGGGTGCCATTAAACAATTGGCAACATCTGGAATATTACTCAAAAAGGTATCCTTCTACTAGCTTCCATTAAATCTTTGAAAGAAATTTTCAATTTTTTCAAACTATTTTCATAAAATCCTACCGAATTCATTTTTAGCCGTTGTTTGGACTTTTAAAATACTATCTGAAATGATAGATCATTAAATAGAAAGGAAGGAAAACGTTTGGGCTAACTCTTCGCTTCTTCAGAAGAAAATTTATTGATATCATTGGCCTATCAGATAATCGCGGGCGTAGAATTTAAAAAAACAAAGCAAAAGCATAATCTATTAAATGAACTAATTAAAAGCAGAATTTTTTAAGAATATAGTGCCCGGATGGGACAGGCGCCCCGTTGGAATTTTGCCGGTACTCCCGGCCGGCGCCAGCCCCGTTTTTTGGACAAATCACCGGGATTGTGAATCCCGAAAAAACGGGAGTCCCAGTTTTTACGGCGACTGCCTGAACCTTTCTTGAAATTTGAGAAATTTGTTCAATTACTGACGCCTTTAGATGTACGGCTATTATGAAGTTCTTTCATTGAAATTAGTTTAAAAACCCTTTCTTGCCGATTACATTCTGTTCTAAATTGTAGCAAATGAGCCTATTCTTACAACCTATTTGGCATTTACTATAATTGTAACCTTTGGCGTTTCTAATTGTAAAATTAAAATTATAAGAACAGTTTTTTCAGTATCTACGCCCGATATTTTCTAATGATATTTATTTTTTTTAATGCAATTAAAAAAAAATTCTTTTGGTGTGCCGTGGTGGTATTGAACTTTCACTGCCAAAAACGGAAATGTAAAGCACTAACCACTTCGCCAAAACACCACAGGATTTGATCTTGTTGACCGCTTATCCATGCCAAGCGAAGTGCAATTGCAACACAACATGCGAATGTAAGAATCCAATAGACCGACATGAAGCAGACAGCAGGGGTGGGTCAAATGAGCTTTGCATTTTACATACAATAATCGACAGTAAATTTTTTGAATTATAGAAAAAATAAGACTAGAAAAAATGGCGTAGAATTTAAAAAAACAAAGCAAAAGCATAATAATTGACCGGAAAATATTTGCCAATATTTTTTTCTTTAAAAGTCACGACAGAATCAGGAATTTACTTCATATAGGTTCCAGTGGCGCTTAGGTAAGCATCTCCGAAATTTTTTTTTAAACAGGCTTTACTTTTAAAGCGCCATAGAATTTTATGCCATTCCATTTTTCGGGGTATAGCCCGACCCCACACTCAAACCCCAAAGAATGGCATTTTTGTGAGGGAAAGAGAAAAAAATTTTGTTCGAATTTTGGGTGTTCATTAACTTTTACCAAAATTAAGAATATTTTTTAAATAGATGGGCATTTATTGCGAATATTTGATAGGCAAAAAATTTAACATTTCTATTCCACTAACAGCCCCACTAATTACAACCGAAGGTTGTGAGTTTCATTGATTGTCTGCCTCAAAAAAGATGGTGTTTAATGGAAGGTGCTCAAGGTTGGCACGTGCGAATTTAGAAAATTAGCATTTTTATTGCAGGCAATTCATTTAGAGAAGTCATTAATTTATTTGTTATGAAGTTCTTTCATTGAAATTAGTTTAAAAACCCTTTCTTGCCGATTACATTCTGTTCTAAATTGTAGCAAATGAGCCTATTCTTACAACCTATTTGGCATTTACTATAATTGTAACCTTTGGCGTTTCTAATTGTAAAATTAAAATTATAAGAACAGTTTTTTCAGTATCTACGCCCGCTATTTTCTAATGATATTTTTAGCCAAAGAATAATGCTTTTTTGAGGTATGGGGTGCCATTAAACAATTGGCAACATCTGGAATATTACTCAAAAAGGTATCCTTCTACTAGCTTCCATTAAATCTTTGAAAGAAATTTTCAATTTTTTCAAACTATTTTCATAAAATCCTACCGAATTCATTTTTAGCCGGCCGATTAAATTTTGACTGTTATATCTGAAATGATAGATCATTAAATAGAAAGGAAGGAAAACGTTTGGGCTAACTCTTCGCTTCTTCAGAAGAAAATTTATTGATATCATTGTCCAATCATATAATCGCGGGCGTAGAATTTAAAAAAACAAAGCAAAAATTTTGAGGCATATGCCTTTTTTTCCTGCGCATTAGTTTCGATATATAAGCATAAAAAACACATTTTCCACTTGGTTTAAGGCTTCTACGTTCACTTTTATTATGCCTTTTTTTTTGCCTTTTCTAGTGCAGAAATGCGTATCGCCATTGTTTTTATATAGAAAATTTTTACGGCGACTGCCTGAACCTTTCTTGAAATTTGCCATTAAAATGCAATAAAATTGGGAAAATACACACCTAAGAACTGACCAGAAAAAAATTTCAGAAAATACACCCCTAAGAACTTAAAAATTTTCTCAAAAAATAATTTTTTTTTCTTGGTAAAAATTTTAGTTTTAAAAATTTTCCTTTTTCGAAAACATTATAAAATATTTAATAATCATTTAAATTAGGGTTGCTCCCCGTCCCCGAGCTGCCCGGTCCGACCCCGATCCCCGACTTTTTTGGGCCTATTCCCCGCCCGAACCCCCGACATGTCGCTCCCCGAGGTCCCCGGCCCCCGACTTTTTGCCCCCCGACTCCCCGACACTAATTGAAATTAGTTTAAAAACCCTTTCTTGCCGATTACATTCTGTTCTAAATTGTAGCAAATGAGCCTATTCTTACAACCTATTTGGCATTTACTATAATTGTAACCTTTGGCGTTTCTAATTGTAAAATTAAAATTATAAGAACAGTTTTTTCAGTATCTACGCCCGCTATTTTCTAATGATATTTTTTAGCCAAAGAATAATGCTTTTTGAGGTATGGGGTGCCATTAAACAATTGGCAACATCTGGAATATTACTCAAAAAGGTATCCTTCTACTAGCTTCCATTAAATCTTTGAAAGAAATTTTCAATTTTTTCAAACTATTTTCATAAAATCCTACCGAATTCATTTTTAGCCGGCCGATTAAATTTTGACTGTTATATCTGAAATGATAGATCATTAAATAGAAAGGAAGGAAAACGTTTGGGCTAACTCTTCGCTTCTTCAGAAGAAAATTTATTGATATCATTGGCCTATCAGATAATCGCGGGCGTAGAATTTAAAAAAACAAAGCAAAAGCATAATCTATTAAATGAACTAATTAAAAGCAGAATTTTTTAAGAATGTGCCTGAATTTGTCTATTAATTTGTGGCCCGTTAAACATGTTTTTTCAATAAAAGCACATCAATTTTGAAAAAGGACCTAGTGCAGAAATGCGTATCGCCATTGTTTTTATATAGACAATTTTTACGGCGACTGCCTGAACCTTTCTTGAAATTTGAGAAATTTGTTCAATTACTGACGCCTTTAGATGTACGGCTATTCTTAATATATAGCAAAATACAGAACATGAGCTCCTCCCGCCCCGACCCCCGACAATTGAGCTCCTCCCGCCCCGACCCCCGACAATTGAGCTCCTCCCCGCCCCGGCCCCCGACATGTCGCCCCCCGAGGGGTCGGGGAGCAACCCTAATTTAAATGACCAAAATTAAGTTTTTTGGTTAAGTTTTACGTGTTTTTCTCCCTAAAAACCCTTAATAAAAAACTTTAAATGCCAATTTTCATGCAATTCATTTAGAGAAGTCATTAATTTATTTGTTATGAAGTTCTTTCATTGAAATTAGTTTAAAAACCCTTTCTTGCCGATTACATTCTGTTCTAAATTGTAGCAAATGAGCCTATTCTTACAACCTATTAGGCATTTACTATAATTGTAACCTTTGGTGTTTCTAATTGTAAAATTAAAATTATAAGAACAGTTTTTTCAGTATCTACGCCCGCTATTTTCTAATGATATTTTTTAGCCAAAGAATAATGCTTTTTTGAGGTATGGGGTGCCATTAAACAATTGGCAACATCTGGAATATTACTCAAAAAGGTATCCTTCTACTAGCTTCCATTAAATGCTTCAAAACTAAAGCGCAATGTGCTGAGACGAACCGAAAATACTCTCAGCGTCAATTATAAAATATTTAAATTTTTAAATTTTGACTGTTATATCTGAAATGATAGATCATTAAATAGAAAGGAACGAAAACGTTTGGGCTAACTCTTCGCTTCTTCAGAAGAAAATTTATTGATATCAACATATTGAAACGTAAATTTTAATTTGAATTTAAAAAAACAAAGCAAAAGCATAATCTATTAAATGAACTAATTAAAAGCAGAATTTTTTAAGAATGTGCCTGAATTTGTCTATTAATTTGTGGCCCGTTAAACATGTTTTTTCAATAAAAGCACATCAATTTTGAAAAAGGACCTAGTGCAGAAATGCGTATCGCCATTGTTTTTATATAGACAATTTTTACGGCGACTGCCTGAACCTTTCTTGAAATTTGAGAAATTTGTTCAATTACTGACGCCTTTAGATGTACTTAACCCCCGACCCCGACCCCCCGACCCCCGACCCGACCCGAGACGTTTTTTGGACCTATTCCCCGACCCGACCCCCGACATGTCGTCCCCCGAGGTCCCCGACCCCGAATTTTTGCCCCCCGACCCCCCGACACTAATTCGGGGATTGTGGACTCGAAGCTTTTAAAAATTCATCTACGAAGGCGGAAAAATATTGAAAATTTTTGAGATTTTGAACAAATTTTCTTAATAAAATTCATTAAAAATTGCAATTCATTTAGAGAAGTCATTAATTTATTTGTTATGAAGTTCTTTCATTGAAATTAGTTTAAAAACCCTTTCTTGCCGATTACATTCTGTTCTAAATTGTAGCAAATGAGCCTATTCTTACAACCTATTTGGCATTTACTATAATTGTAACCTTTGGCGTTTCTAATTGTAAAATTAAAATTATAAGAACAGTTTTTTCAGTATCTACGCCCGCTATTTTCTAATGATATTTTTTAGCCAAAGAATAATGCTTTTTTGAGGTATGGGGTGCCATTAAACAATTGGCAACATCTGGAATATTACTCAAAAAGGTATCCTTCTACTAGCTTCCATTAAATCTTTGAAAGAAATTTTCAATTTTTTCAAACTATTTTCATAAAATCCTACCGAATTCATTTTTAGCCGGCCGATTAAATTTTGACTGTTATATCTGAAATGATAGATCATTAAATAGAAAGGAAGGAAAACGTTTGGGCTAACTCTTCGCTTCTTCAGAAGAAAATTTATTGATATCATTGTCCTATCAGATAATCGCGGGCGTAGAATTTAAAAAAACAAAGCAAAAGCATAATCTATTAAATGAACTAATTAAAAGCAGAATTTTTTAAGAATGTGCCTGAATTTGTCTATTAATTTGTGGCCCGTTAAACATGTTTTTTCAATAAAAGCACATCAATTTTGAAAAAGGACCTAGTGCAGAAATGCGTATCGCCATTGTTTTTATATAGACAATTTTTACGGCGACTGCCTGAACCTTTCTTGAAATTTGAGAAATTTGTTCAATTACTGACGCCTTTAGATGTACGGCTATTCTTAATATATAGCAAAATACAGAACATTTTAATAGAATAGAATATTTTTTAAATAGATGGGCATTTATTGCGAATATTTGATAGGCAAAAAATTTAACATTTCTATTCCACTAACAGCCCCACTAATTACAACCGAAGGTTGTGAGTTTCATTGATTGTCTGCCTCAAAAAAGATGGTGTTTAATGGAAGGTGCTCAAGGTTGGCACGTGCGAATTTAGAAAATTAGCATTTTTATTGCAGGCAATTCATTTAGAGAAGTCATTAATTTATTTGTTATGAAGTTCTTTAAATATTTTTATTGACACTGATACCATTTTCGGTTCGACCGAACACCGACAAAAGACTTTTTGGACCATAACTTTGTTCTTTCTCAACCAAATTAAACATACTTATTGTTCGAAAACATTTGAAAAAACTTTTCAAACATTTTTTTATTTATGTACAAAAAAATCAGGGCAAAAAAAAATTCGAAAAACTAGGTTTTTGAGTTCCTTTTACCCATAACTTTTAAAATACAGTAGTACAAATCGAGTACAACTAGACTCGAGACCAAGACCAAAAAAATCCGAGACTTTTCTCGAGTCGAGACTCGAGACCGAGAGTCGCGAACAGCACTAATCCATACCCATCTTACCGGTGCCGGGTCGTTACTCAAAAACCATCTGTTATATCTGAAATGATAGATCATTAAATAGAAAGGAAGGAAAACGTTTGGGCTAACTCTTCGCTTCTTCAGAAGAAAATTTATTGATATCATTGTCCTATCAGATAATCGCGGGCGTAGAATTTAAAAAAACAAAGCAAAGCATAATCTATTAAATGAACTAATTAAAAGCAGAATTTTTTAAGAATGTGCCTGAATTTGTCTATTAATTTGTGGCCCGTTAAACATGTTTTTTCAATAAAAGCACATCAATTTTGAAAAAGGACCTAGTGCAGAAATGCGTATCGCCATTGTTCTTATATAGACAATTTTTACGGCGACTGCCTGAACCTTTCTTGAAATTTGAGAAATTTGTTCAATTACTGACGCCTTTAGATGTACGGCTATTCTTAATATATAGCAAAATACAGAACATTTTAATAGAATAGAATATTTTTTAAATAGATGGGCATTTATTGCGAATATTTGATAGGCAAAAAATTTAACATTTCTATTCCACTAACAGCCCCACTAATTACAACCGAAGGTTGTGAGTTTCATTGATTGTCTGCCTCAAAAAAGATGGTGTTTAATGGAAGGTGCTCAAGGTTGGCACGTGCGAATTTAGAAAATTAGCATTTTTATTGCAGGCAATTCATTTAGAGAAACCCGAACTCCAAAAATGCGAATTTAATCAACTGAGCCACCAATTTTAAGTGAAAGCACACGATTACATTCTGTTCTAAATTGTAGCAAATGAGCCTATTTTTACAACCTATTTGGCATTTACTATAATTGTAACCTTTGGCGTTTCTAATTGTAAAATTAAAATTATAAGAACAGTTTTTTCAGTATCTACGCCCGCTATTTTCTAATGATATTTTTTAGCCAAAGAATAATGCTTTTTTGAGGTATGGGGTGCCATTAAACAATTGGCAACATCTGGAATATTACTCAAAAAGGTATCCTTCTACTAGCTTCCATTAAATCCTTGACCTTTTTCAATTTTTTCAAACTATTTTCATAAAATCCTACCGAATTCATTTTTAGCCGGCCGATTAAATTTTGACTGTTATATCTGAAATGATAGATCATTAAATAGAAAGGAAGGAAAACGTTTGGGCTAACTCTTCGCTTCTTCAGAAGAAAATTTATTGATATCATTGTCCTATCAGATAATCGCGGGCGTAGAATTTAAAAAAACAAAGCAAAGGCATAATCTATTAAATGAACTAATTAAAAGCAGAATTTTTAAGAATGTGCCGGAATTTGTCTATTAATTTGTGGCCCGTTAAACATGTTTTTTCAATAAAAGCACATCAATTTTGAAAAAGGACCTAGTGCAGAAATGCGTATCGCCATTGTTTTTATATAGACAATTTTTACGGCGACTGCCTGAACCTTTCTTGAAATTTGAGAAATTTGTTCAATTACTGACGCCTTTAGATGTACGGCTATTCTTAATATATAGCAAAATACAGAACATTTTAATAGAATAGAATATTTTTTAAATAGATGGGCATTTATTGCGAATATTTGATAGGCAAAAAATTTAACATTTCTATTCCACTAACAGCCCCACTAATTACAACCGAAGGTTGTGAGTTTCATTGATTGTCTGCCTCAAAAAAGATGGTGTTTAATGGAAGGTGCTCAAGGTTGGCACATGCGAATTTAGAAAATTAGCATTTTTATTGCAGGCAATTCATTTAGAGTAGTCATTAATTTATTTGTTATGAAGTTCTTTCATTGAAATTAGTTTAAAAACCCTTTCTTGCCGATTACATTCTGTTCTAAATTGTAGTAAATGAGCCTATTCTTACAACCTATTTGGCATTACTATAATTGTAATCTTTGGCGTTTCTAATTGTAAAATTAAAATTATAAGAACAGTTTTTTCAGTATGTACGCCCGCTATTTTCTAATGATATTTTTTAGCCAAAGAATAATGCTTTTTTGAGGTATGGGGTGCCATTAAACAATTGGCAACATCTGGAATATTACTCAAAAAGGTATCCTTCTACTAGCTTCCATTAAATCTTTGACAAAATTTTAAATAAAGACATTTCGCCAAAAATAATTATTAAATTTTTCACATTTGGGGAAGTTTCACTGGTGAAATTTAGTCCCGTTTTTCCGACCCAAATGGCCGGGACCGGGACCGGGGCCGGGACTTGGAAAATGGACCCGGGCGGGGCCCCGGGACCGGGACTCCCGTTTTAAACGGGACTCCCGGTCCCGGTGGTTTGCCCAAAAAACCCGGGACCGGGGGTCCCGTTTTAAACGGGACTCCCGGTCCCGGTGGTTTGCCCAAAAAACCCGGGACCGGGGGTCCCGGCAAAATCCCGGCGGGGCCCCGGTCCCGTCCGGTCTCTATTATTTACTCGTAAAAAGAGAATTATAAGAAACAACAAATTTGGTAAATTTTTCAATACGGCGACTGCCTGAACCTTTCTTGAAATTTGAGAAATTTGTTCAATTACTGACGCCTTTAGATGTACGGCTATTCTTAATATATAGCAAAATACAGAACATTTTAATAGAATAGAATATTTTTTAAATAGATGGGCATTTATTGCGAATATTTGATAGGCAAAAAATTTAACATTTCTATTCCACTAACAGCCCCACTAATTACAACCGAAGGTTGTGAGTTTCATTGATTGTCTGCCTCAAAAAAGATGGTGTTTAATGGAAGGTGCTCAAGGTTGGCACGTGCGAATTTAGAAAATTAGCATTTTTATTGCAGGCAATTCATTTAGAGAAGTCATTAATTTATTTGTTATGAAGTTCTTTCATTGAAATTAGTTTAAAAACCCTTTCTTGCCGATTACATTCTGTTCTAAATTGTAGCAAATGAGCCTATTCTTACAACCTATTTGGCATTTACTATAATTGTAACCTTTGGCGTTTCTAATTGTAAAATTAAAAAAATAAAAATAATTAATTTATCTTTTGTGGTTTTCTTATTAGTTCATAATGACCGTCGTGAAAGTACAAAAAAACTTGGTATGGGGTGCCATTAAACAATTGGCAAAATCTGGAATATTACTCAAAAAGGTATCCTTCTACTAGCTTCCATGAAGCCTTGACTGATAATTTCAATTTTTTCAAACTATTTTATGCCGGATTTTTGAGCAAAATAGAATCCATGAATATGCTATGAATTTGGAGGTCCACGAAAAAACAGGCAGTCAAAATTTTCCAGGACCTAGCTGGGTACAGAAAATACCAGGCCCAGGTCGACCGACCCCTAGTCTTTCGACCCACGGTTGGACCACACGGTCGGGCACGCCGTTGCAAAGGTCGGCCCGGCAGCAGTACAACTAATTAAAAGCAGAATTTTTTAAGAATGTGCCTGAATTTGTCTATTAATTTGTGGCCCGTTAAACATGTTTTTTCAATAAAAGCACATCAATTTTGAAAAAGGACCTAGTGCAGAAATGCGTATCGCCATTGTTTTTATATAGACAATTTTTACGGCGACTGCCTGAACCTTTCTTGAAATTTGAGAAATTTGTTCAATTACTGACGCCTTTAGATGTACGGCTATTCTTAATATATAGCAAAATACAGAACATTTTAATAGAATAGAATATTTTTTAAATAGATGGGCATTTATTGCGAATATTTGATAGGCAAAAAATTTAACATTTCTATTCCACTAACAGCCCCACTAATTACAACCGAAGGTTGTGAGTTTCATTGATTGTCTGCAAGTACCGTCATTACCAATAATAGCCGGTAAAAATTTGCACTGGTAAGAATTAGAAAATTAGCATTTTTATTGCAGGCAATTCATTTAGAGAAGTCATTAATTTATTTGTTATGAAGTTCTTTCATTGAAATTAGTTTAAAAACCCTTTCTTGCCGATTACATTCTGTTCTAAATTGTAGCAAATGAGCCTATTCTTACAACCTATTTGGCATTTACTATAATTGTAACCTTTGGCGTTTCTAATTGTAAAATTAAAATTATAAGAACAGTTTTTTCAGTATCTACGCCCGCTATTTTCTAATGATATTTTTTAGCCAAAGAATAATGCTTTTTTGAGGTATGGGGTGCCATTAAACAATTGGCAACATCTGGAATATTACTCAAAAAGGTATCCTTCTACTAGCTTCCATTAAATCTTTGAAAGAAATTTTCAATTTTTTCAAACTATTTTCATAAAATCCTACCGAATTCATTTTTAGCCGGCCGATTAAATTTTGACTGTTATATCTGAAATGATAGATCATTAAATAGAAAGGAAGGAAAACGTTTGGGCTAACTCTTCGCTTCTTCAGAAGAAAATTTATTGATATCATTGTCCTATCAGATAATCGCGGGCGTAGAATTTAAAAAAACAAAGCAAAAGCATAATCTATTAAATGAACTAATTAAAAGCAGAATTTTTTAAGAATGTGCCTGAATTTGTCTATTAATTTGTGGCCCGTTAAACATGTTTTTTCAATAAAAGCACATCAATTTTGAAAAAGGACCTAGTGCAGAAATGCGTATCGCCATTGTTTTTATATAGACAATTTTTACGGCGACTGCCTGAACCTTTCTTGAAATTTGAGAAATTTGTTCAATTACTGACGCCTTTAGATGTACGGCTATTCTTAATATATAGCAAAATACAGAACATTTTAATAGAATAGAATATTTTTTAAATAGATGGGCATTTATTGCGAATATTTGATAGGCAAAAAATTTAACATTTCTATTCCACTAACAGCCCCACTAATTACAACCGAAGGTTGTGAGTTTCATTGATTGTCTGCCTCAAAAAAGATGGTGTTTAATGGAAGGTGCTCAAGGTTGGCACGTGCGAATTTAGAAAATTAGCATTTTTATTGCAGGCAATTCATTTAGAGAAGTCATTAATTTATTTGTTATGAAGTTCTTTCATTGAAATTAGTTTAAAAACCCTTTCTTGCCGATTACATTCTGTTCTAAATTGTAGCAAATGAGCCTATTCTTACAACCTATTTGGCATTTACTATAATTGTAACCTTTGGCGTTTCTAATTGTAAAATTAAAATTATAAGAACAGTTTTTTCAGTATCTACGCCCGCTATTTTCTAATGATATTTTTTAGCCAAAGAATAATGCTTTTTTGAGGTATGGGGTGCCATTAAACAATTGGCAACATCTGGAATATTACTCAAAAAGGTATCCTTCTACTAGCTTCCATTAAATCTTTGAAAGAAATTTTCAATTTTTTCAAACTATTTTCATAAAATCCTACCGAATTCATTTTTAGCCGGCCGATTAAATTTTGACTGTTATATCTGAAATGATAGATCATTAAATAGAAAGGAAGGAAAACGTTTGGGCTAACTCTTCGCTTCTTCAGAAGAAAATTTATTGATATCATTGTCCTATCAGATAATCGCGGGCGTAGAATTTAAAAAAACAAAGCAAAGGCATAATCTATTAAATGAACTAATTAAAAGCAGAATTTTTTAAGAATGTGCCTGAATTTGTCTATTAATTTGTGGCCCGTTAAACATGTTTTTCAATAAAAGCACATCAATTTTGAAAAAGGACCTAGTGCAGAAATGCGTATCGCCATTGTTTTTATATAGACAATTTTTACGGCGACTGCCTGAACCTTTCTTGAAATTTGAGAAATTTGTTCAATTACTGACGCCTTTAGATGTACGGCTATTCTTAATATATAGCAAAATACAGAACATTTTAATAGAATAGAATATTTTTTAAATAGATGGGCATTTATTGCGAATATTTGATAGGCAAAAAATTTAATATTTCTATTCCACTAACAGCCCCACTAATTACAACCGAAGGTTGTGAGTTTCATTGATTGTCTGCCTCAAAAAAGATGGTGTTTAATGGAAGGTGCTCAAGGTTGGCACATGCGAATTTAGAAAATTAGCATTTTTATTGCAGGCAATTCATTTAGAGAAGTCCTTAATTTATTTGTTATGAAGTTCTTTCATTGAAATTAGTTTAAAAACCCTTTCTTGCCGATTACATTCTGTTCTAAATTGTAGCAAATGAGCCTATTCTTACAACCTATTTGGCATTTACTATAATTGTAACCTTTGGCGTTTCTAATTGTAAAATTAAAATTATAAGAACAGTTTTTTCAGTATCTACGCCCGCTATTTTCTAATGATATTTTTTAGCCAAAGAATAATGCTTTTTTGAGGTATGGGGTGCCATTAAATTTCTACAACTTTTTAATAGTTAAAATCATAAAGCAAAAATCATTTTTTTTAAATTTTATTCCAAATTTAAAAATCAATAAAACGCTTTTTTGAGGCGCGCTTTTTCCAAAAAAACTTTTTGGGAAGAGGGGGCAGTAATTTTTGGAAAGATCCGGTTTGACCGGTTTTGAGAGGCCGAGCCCGGAAACCGGTCGTTTTGAAAATGCTAAACCGGTCCGGAAACCGGCATTTTTGACCGGTTTTTACCGGTTTATGATATAGCCAAAAATCTTAATTTTGGTTCATTTTTCTTTGAAAAATATCCCTTTGGCATAATGTTATCAATTTTTTTTTGAATTTTTCGATTGAATTTTTTATTCACGAGGTGCGCTCGCTTCGCTCGCGCACCTCGTGCTAGCCAAGATTAAAAAAGGACTATTTATTAATCCTTCTCACATTCTCACAACTTGTCTTACACTTCTTTTTTCTCTCTCTCTGTCTCCACCCAATTCTGGCAAAAGATTTAATCTAAAATAGCGTTATTTTTTGTCAAAATCTGATGAAATTCACCTAAAAAATTTTCCTTAGTGGTGCTATCTGGTATGCACCACGCACTGCATTTATCTCCTCTGTTATTTCCCTCGAAAATTTTTGTTTTTAATTTTCAAACAGAAATTTCAAAAAATCAAAAAATTTTCCATAAGGAAATCTAAGTAAAAAATATAAAGTGATTTTTCAATTTTATTATTAATTACTTACATACTAGGTTTTTCTAAAAAAAATTTTGAAAAATTTTATTTTTTAAAAAAACAATTTTTTTTTGAAAAATTTTAAAATTTATAATTGAAGATGTCATTTTTGACGCCTGAAGTGATAGAGCCAAAAGGAAGTCCAATTTTGACAAATTTTGCGAGGAAAAGAAAAATAGATTACGGCAAATTTGTGATAGGTTGCCAAAAGAATCCACTTTTAATCAGATAAAGGAGCAGTTTTCGCAAAAATATGAGGCCCTATTTGGCGTTGTGTATTTAATGAGGGAAAATTGGCATTGTGCCAAAATTGTTACTGAAAACGCAGGACAAAATCGGGCAGATTGTGATTTATTTCGCGAATATTTCTACATTTTTAAATTAGCAAAGCAAAATGAAAAAATTAACTTAGACAAGAAGCCATTTGATGAAAAGCTGAAAGAATTGTTCGAATAGCAAATGAAAATGCTTTGAAAGAAAGAGCAGAAATTGAAGAAAATTATTTGTTTGAGAGTTACAAAGTGCCGCATTCGAAGACAAATTTGGCATTCTTTTTAATTCGCCATTTTATGATTTTGGATCAAAATAAAAGAATATAAATTTGAAGGTGAAAGGAGAAAGAGAAAACTGAGAGAAATAAGTGAAAACGCCAAAAAAAAGCGGAGAATAATGAACTGACTGACTGTCAAAAAAGTTGGGCCTATTATAAATTCTTTCTAGGTCTTTTTAATTCATTTTATTGTAGTTTTTGTGGCTATTTGTTGTTGTTTTTTTCCAATTTCTTATAAATTTCGACTGATTAAAGTAATTTCTTTTTCGTGAATTAAAAACTAAAAATTTTTAATTTTTATGTATATTGTCGGGAATGAATACTAATGTTTGTGATTAGTGACCTCGAAACTCCTTGCAACATTTCCTAAGTTTTTCGATAAAATTTGCTTCCCTGACGGATCCAAATCCTTAATTGTACTTTTGCTACTGACTTAAGACAGGGACGCAATTATACCAAACACAGAGTAGGCCAATGTCAAATCCAAACACTTTAATTCCAAAAGACAAAATACCGATGAGAAACAATTTGACGAATATCAATTTTAAAGTCAAAAGAAATTGGACGGCACAAAACAATAAAAATTACCAGATAATAAAATTGGAAAGAAAGATGGAAGAAAAAAACAAAGAATACAATTTTTAAGTGAGAAAAACGCGAAAAAAGACATTATGCCAAATTTAATTAACACTAATGAGTCATTATAATTAAAATTCTACAACATCCCTCAACAATCAGAAAAGGCGTCCCTGCCTTTAGAAGTCAGAAACCGAAAGGTGGGGTCTAACAGGTTTCTCAGCGGCGATTGGGACGGAATTCCCGACGGCGTTCGTTACCGTACTGTCCCTGGCGATTAGTCTCATAAGGACGGTAACGGATGGCCGGACGATCAGCCGAACGATTAGGAACAATTCTACGAGAATCGGCCCGATCTCTCGAAGAATGCCCTAATTCCAGCTGTTCCGATCGGTGATCGGCCCGATCTCCCGATGGAATTATGACGGCCGAAGGCAGCGAGCGAATGTGCATTTCGTTATCGCCTGGGAATGGGGTCTGAGTCATTATCCAAGCCTTAAGTGCCCGACAGCCCGCATTTTTCAATTTTCCGTCTTCTTCCACCATGTGCGTATTGAAATGATCGCCAAATCGAAAAATTTCCAATGCCGAGCGGCCATTCGGTGTCGTGCAGATCGGCAGAATCTGAGGGGGATCATTTATGAGCCCCTGCATTTGTGCCACCAGCGTTTCGAATTCTCGCTGTTTTTTATGAATGTAGGGCGGGCAGCTCCACAGCACTTGAACCGGGAAACGTTTGCACAATTCGGCCAAAAGTTTGCATTGTTCAATGATGGCCTCCGGGGTTTCACCTGCAGCTAAAGAATCTCTCCCCACAAACACAACCATGACCTTCACGCGACTGGAGATCACAACAGGTTTGAAAGTCCTGATCACATCAGCAACTGGGCCTTCGTTGGGTCCAATGTAAAGTGATCGGTCGAAGAAGCCCTGGAGGTGGCGTGCAGATGAGTCCCCAACAAAAACACGTTCGTGGGACACAAATGACTCAGTTTTGTGGATGATTTTGGCACTGACACGTTCCAAAAACCATGCGCTCTGATCGAAGACTTCTTTCCACCCTTCCTGATCAGCCCCCGCCAGCAATTCTAAACCAATTGGTGGTGCCATCGCAAGCGGTTTGTAGCCAGTTGCGCTTAAAGCGGCACGTGCAACGAAGCACATTTCGACGCATTTTTCGAGCGCTTTGATTTGGTCATTTTCTTGTGGGAATTTCCCGGTGCCAACATAATCCCCTCGCTTCTCTGAATAAGTGGCCATTTCCATTTGTGGTCCACTTTTAATGATCATTTCGACGAATGTTCGGGCTGCGGTGTTTGAAGTGACTGTGCCGGAGCGAAGCAGAAAAACGGCCAAAAGAGCTTGAAGCGGCGACTGTACGATCATGGCGCCTGGGCCAGACTGTCCAAGAACAGGGTCCAATTCGCCCAATTTCAAAGCCGTGCAGAGTTCGTGTTCGGCATCTTTTTGACTGCAAACCGAAGTCCAACAAATCCCGGCGTCCGTTTGCGTTTGTCCTGAAAAATTCGCCTTTCTTTCCCTTTTTACCTTCAATTTCAGGTTTAGGCAATTAATTCTGAGAATTTTTGCACTACTTTTTTCCATTCCATATTTATCCGCGCCCACACATTCTTTAGCAATTGTCCCCAATTTCCAATTTTCGCACGTTTTGGCATATTTTCAAAATTCAGTTGGGCCGAAATCATGAAAATCATTGCATTTAGCACATTTTTATACGGGTTTTTTCCCCGTAAGGGGTTAAAATTCATTTCGGTGATCTTATCCATCGGAATTTTCGCTGATCTGCCAAACATTAAAAGAAATGGTGAAAAACCCGTTGACTCGGATGGCGTTATATTGTAAGCAAAAACTGAGTACGGTAATCGTTCGTCCCACGTCCAATTACTTGCTGTAGACTTTTTTAATATTTGAATCAAAACTCCATTTACTCGTTCCGCCAAACCGTTTGCCTGTGGGTCATACCCAGCCGTAAAGGACCTCTCAAACCCAAGAATTTCGCTTATTCTTTTGAAAATGGTGTTCATAAATTCCTTTCCTTTGTCGGAGTGAATTTTTTTCGGCGTTCCAAAGATTAACAAAAATTTTTCGACAAATACTTTTGCTACAGAATCTGCTGATTTATTCGGGATTGGTTCAGCGACCAAGTACTTGGTGAAATGATCGATGATAACACAAATATATTTGAAGTTTGACTGACTTGGCACAACGTCCAAAATGTCCATACAGACCAATTCCAATGGTTCTGATGAGTGAACTACTTTTAAGGGAGGTTCATTTGAACGTGCATTTCGGGTATGTGCACAAATTCTGCATGCATTATGTGCATAAATGCAATCAGAAAACATGTTTGGCCAAAAATATAACTCTGCCAATTGTTTATACAATTTTTTGGCGCTCATGTGGCCCGAACACTTTCCTTCATGCCGTTTTTTCACCAAATTTTCACGAAATGATAATGGAACAAAGAGTCTAAGTTTTCCGTCATTATCACAAAGATGCAAAACTAACTCAATTAACACAAATCTATGGCATTTGTCCATTGTGCTCTGTCGAATTCGCGGATCAGCAGGCATAATTTTTTTCTCCAAAAACTCATAAATTGGCCGCATTTCGCTGTTTTTGGTCTCCTCAATCCATTTTTCCCGGAGTTCAGTGAAATCTTCGACATTATTACTGAGTTCAAAAACTCGAACTTTCCCAATAAAGGCAATGTCTTCCTCCTGTAAGGATTCAGTGACGCTCTCATTCGATTTTCCCGAACGAGATAGAACATCAGCAATTATGTTTTTCTTTCCTGGTTGGAATTCCACCTTTAGGATGAAACGAGAGCTTAACTCCAGAAGCCAACGGTCAACACGTGAATTTCCTGTCTCATTTCTACTCCTGAACATCCAAATTAGTGCTTTATGGTCCGTAATGACCCGAGTCGGAATCATAGTGATGAATTGTGCGAACTTTTTTACACCAAATCTGACGGCTAAAGCCTCTAATTCGGTAGCACTGTAGCGTGACTCATGGACATTGCATTGTCTTGAGGCAAAATAAATTGGCCTAATCTGTTTCTCCGGATCAGGCTGACATAAAATTGCTGCAATGCCGGTCTTACACGCATCAGTCATGATTATAAACTGCCTAGTTAGGTCATTCTGTGCTGCATCGAAATCCGGAAAATGAAGCACAACATCTCGAATGATTTTTGACTTTAATTCTTCGATTGCTTGTTTTTCCTGTTCTCCGATTTTGAATTCAGCTTTTTCGCTTATCAATTTGAAAAGCGGAGCAGCAATCGTGCCGAATGAATGGATAAATTTTCTATAATAAGTCAGAAAACCAAGCAAAGAATGGAGTTGTTTTTTGGTCGTTGGCATAGGCAAATCCATCACAGGCTTTAGCTTATCCGCATCCATTTTAATCCCTTCCCTTGTGAGGATGTGGCCCAAAAATGGTAATTCGGTTGTGCAAAAATGACACTTTTCAAATTTTAGTTTTAATTCTGCTGCTTTAACTCGAGAAAAGACCGCTTCAAGGTGTTTCAGATGCTCATCAAAGGATTTAGATGCGATTAAAATATCGTCAATGTAAACGAACAGAAAGTCATTAATCATTCCCTCAAAGAGACGCGACATAAATCGCTGGAAAGTTGCCACTGCATTGGTTAGACCAAATGGTGTCGGTGTCCGTCCGCTGTTCTCTTTAGTCAGTTCGTCCAATGACAGTAGAAGAATCAAACAATCAATCAGCCTTTGTTTGGTGGAACAAATTAGAGTTTGCCAATCACTTCTTAATTCCTGGTGAGCCCCTTGATTTTTCAGATTTTGTTTTCAAAAAGTCCCCGGTGGACCAATCTCCCGTTTCCCGGTGAAACAAATTTTAGCACCAAATTTTCCCCTACCGTAACCTTCAAATAATGTCCCGGTGACAAGTATTTATTACGGTGCGAAAATACGAAATTGACAAATAATATTTTTTAAATCGGAGAGCAAGAACGTTGAACAGATTTTTTAAAAAGTTAAGCGAATGAATAACGGATTTTAATTTTTCATCTTTCCCCCTTTTTTCGCTCACGGACATTTTCCGCCTTTTTTTAAACTCTGTGAAATTCCCTATCGCTCTTTTTCTTCTTGTCTCCAACGACTTTTCCATAAATGAATAAAGTGATCGCAAAGGCAAAGGATGAAAGATATGGATGATAATAATAAAATGGAGAATGAAATTTAAATTAATAAATAATTAAATGCAAATTTGTTCAAAAATTATTTCCTCCGTCTCTTCTGTTTTTGGCATTTAATTCTTTCGGCATTCTCGGCACTCTCTGGCATCTCGGCTGCGTCGGTCGTGGGCGCCGACACTCCCCCAACGAAACGTTGTTTCAGAGCGGCCAGTGGAATTTGAATGGCACCAGTTTGTTGCTGAAAGTTTTGACTATTCCTCTTTTCAATTTCTTTTCTGATCATGATTTTTTGTTTCCATTTATAAATTTTGTAGACCCAATTAATTATAATGACTAAAACGACTGATCGAATTACATATTTCCACCAATCAATTTCAGTAATTAAATTTTGAAAGGTAAATGCTTGAAATTGGTTTGAATTCCAAATTTTTCGGTCTTCATTTGGTCTATTGTCAATAATTCGGCTAGTACGGAATGCATGAAGCATTTCCAGCATGTCAATTTGTTTGTTCGTTAAATTTGTTAAAATTAATTGTTTGAAAATTTGTAAAGGAAAAATAGGTAAATTTTCCTCACCCCATATTTTTTGATCGATTTTATAAATAGTTGGTTCTCCAATAAAAGTATATTTGCCAGTTAATTGGTTTATTTTTATGAGCTTATTGTTCAGTAAAAGGGTTTTAAATTGTCCCTCATTGCATGTTTGGATTTCACTATTTTCTTTAACAATCATTGTCATTGGATCCAAAAATCCTATCAAAAGTTTTTCGGTATGGTCTAAAGAAAAATTTAATGGAATAAATTCATAACATTTTCCATCTAACGACGGGACAAAGGAGAAATTAATTGCAGAACAACCCCAAAATTCTAAAATTTCATCGGAAATCCAACGCCCTTCTAAAAAAGCTTGACCAGTTTTTTGTCTTATAAACAAGGAAGGTTCAACAGGGGGGAGGTGAATCCCCGATCAAACTGGATAATTATCGCACATTTTATGGGATGTAAATTTTAGCTTTATCGTGTTTTTTTTCTTCTAAAATGATTTAAAATACCATATTTAGCCATTTTTGAAGGGCTTTACTTTATATTAACAAATTTAAAGAAATTTTGGGAAATTATACCCTCAATTTGAAAAATTTATGTCCATATTTTTGCCATTTTATTTCCTTTTGCAGTTTTAGAATTAATTCAAAAAAAGGGAATTTTGGGTTATCGGCGGTGCCGATTCTTCAAATTTTTTATTAAAATTTTTAAATTGAAATAAATTGTCTTTATTAGTTCATGAGAGGGATACGTTTCCCTAGTGAGCACATTGCCCTAACCGGCTTTTGTTTAGACTCCATGCGATCGAAAAGGGCTTTGGCACTACTCGAAATGCGTTCCGCTTCCTCCGCCGTTTCGCAGCGCGAAAGTGTCGCAATGTGAGCACCGACCATAAAACACTGAAAAAGAAAACTCGAATACAAATATGAGTCAATTGCTTTTTCTTTGCAAAATTACTTTTGGGTTCGTCGACATTATCACAATTCCATGCACCGATGAGTCTCTTTCCATTGTATCAAATGAGTTTTTCAGTCAACTGAATATTTTAGTGATACCGCAAATTTTTTAAATTATTTTTACATTTTTAAGAGTCATTTTCAGCTAAATTTTTAAAACAAATTGAAATGTTTGTCAAATAATTTTAAAACCCTTAATCAGCAGTACGGATAAATAAAATAATTTTTCTAAAAGCTATGGTAGGATTCTGTGTGACTGCATTTTAATAATTTTTTAAATATTTTTTTATATTTTTTAGAAACTGAAAAACACCTCCGACATTAAACATCCAATTTTTAGCACTCCGACTCCACTTGTTTCGACTGCCCAACTTATGACACCTGAATTAAGTTTTATTTTATTAATGCTTCTTGTCAAAAAGTCATTTTTTCAGATAACTGACTGCTTTCCCCTTCTTCATTATCATCATTCAACTCAGGGTCTTCAGGCACAATTTCATTAAGGGCTAAATGAGATTTAATAAATTAATTTTAGAAAATTTCTTTACGATTATAAATAATATTTATAAAAATCAAACACATTTATTACTTAATGATTTTAATTTTCTGAATTAATAAGATTATAAATCCATTATAATAATTAAATAAATTTATTTATATTTTTAAATATGATTTACAAGCCAAAAATTGATGAATTGGTCCCACAGCCCCTAATGGGGATTCATAGCCCGTCTCGTTTATGTACTCTTGCTGAATTATATTTTATCCAATAATTATGAATTTTATCCTTTTCTTAAAGCAAGAAAAATTACCTTTGTCATAAAACCAGTTGTTCGGCCTCCTCCAAGCCGAAGAACCTCAGATTCATAATCAATTATGTGCTTTAGCCTCAGTAAATCGTGGCTTCCGTACCTTCGAAATAATTAAAAATTCGAATTCTTACAGATTCCTCAATGTCTTTCACTGTAAGACAATTTTAAAAAGTCAAAAAAATACTTAAAGTTTTATTTTACCAAGATATTATAAATTTTCGCAAATCATTTTAGAATCGATAAAAAATTTCATTAATCTCTTAAATAATAGTAAAACATACAAGATATTAAAACTTGGATCATCAACGACGTCCATAGTTAATCGACACATGTTAGTGCCTATATTTACAGGAAGCACCACCCTTAACAATTATTATTTACTTGGTTAAGAAGTTTTAAATTAATTATGACTTTTATTATAGCAAAAAAAGTTTCAAAAGCACTTGAAAATTGTTTACATATTATTATTTATTTATTCATATTTCGTATAAAAAAATTCCAAATTAAATTACCGTCCTAAAGTAGTTATGACATTGTCCCCAACCCCGCAAAGGGTGAAGCGGATCAAATCGTTGATTGGAATTCTGAGATCATTTACTGTTTTGGCCGAAATGAGGTTGAAAGGCGACCCTTATTTTAATTTAAATGATTATATTTCATATATAAAATTTTAAAATGACCATTAAAAATGTTTTAGCGATGTGGACCAAGCGGTCATTTGCCTAATTAATTGTCATTTGGGTGTTTCGTATAAATATCAACTCAATAACAAAATTCTAACGTTCACCATTACTCACATCCAAATTGCTTAATTCTTTCCGATCGCGTGATGAATTTTTTAAAAACAAATGTGATTGTGCCATAGATTTAATATAAATAGTAACTAATATATATGTTTGATTTTTTTATTGTTTCTCCTTTATTATTTGAGAACGCATTTTGGGCATATGCCTTTTTTCGCACTAGTATCGAGATATAAGCACAAATAACACAAATTTCTACTTGGTTTGAAGCTTCTATGTGGGTTTATTATGTTTTTTTTTTGCCTTTTTAGAATTTACGTGCCTTTAGCCTTTTTTTTGCTCCCTAAAATCCTTGGCAAAATTTTTTTGTTTTATAATTATTTAGGTAACAAAATACGCAAAAACGTAATCAAAAAACACAATTATATTTCATTTATAAATGAAATTATTATATTTTATCAGTTTTTCTAGTTCGGACAATTTGTAAACTAAAATTTTTTATTAAGAACAAAAATTAAATTTTAAGGAATCAATTTTAGGGAAAATTTTTCAATTCTTATGGATGATTTTTTTTTGAAATTTTTCGAATCATTTCTTAAGGTCTATTTACGTTTTTCTCCATTTTTTAAGGATTTTTTTTTGTAAACCTGAACACAGATAAATTCACAAAAACCCCGAAAAGGCAAAAAAAAGCATTATAAAAGTCATCGTATTCTCCCCAAAGCAAGCGGAAATTCGTTTTTCGTGCTTACCGGAGCGTATTAAGTGCGCAAATTTTTTGGTATTTGTTTAAAAATCCCATCCGTTTGTGATAAAAAATAGAGTATACTTAGCAAACATTTTATATGGTAGTTAAATAATGAAAATTTCAAAAATTTAAACATAAAAAATAAAAATCCTTAATAAATTTTTTCTTTTTTAGATTTTTTGATAAATATGAGTATCGACTTTTCTTTTAGATTCGTAAATTTTTAATTAATTAATGTTACTAAAATTGAGTCAAGTTAAAAAGGAAAAAATTTACAGATGATAATTAATTTTAATCAAAAATATTTGCTTACCTGAATCCACCATTATAATAATTTTTTTAAAATGAATGGTGCCACGAACGTACACCTTCCCCCTTAATAGGTGATTGGCTGGCAGTCGGATCCTCGGCGGCAATGGTGGCGGAGCTGATGGCGCTCTATCGGTGGCGCACTAAAAAAATTTTCTTCACGCTTCAAGGAAATTGATTGATTGGGAGTTAATTTATTTTTGAATTTCCAAACTTTGACTTTTTTGAAAAAGGACTAAATACATTAGCCATTAAGCGTAAGTGAACTATTTCATAAAATCAAGACCTCGTCTATGCATTTAAATAAATTGATTTCTCCTGATTGAATTTTGTAAACACAAAATGAAAGAAATTCTCTTACATAGCGAATTCTTTGTAACATATACTCAGGAAAACGGTGGTTTGAAAAGATTTTTTTAGCTTCCATTTGGATAAATTAAAAATCTAAATTAATATTTAAATTAAATTCACAAATCGATCATAAAATAAAAATAATGCATAATGAAAAATGAATAATTATGAAATTATTTATTAAAGCAGAGATTTAAATTTTTATAAACCATGAAGAATTCATGTAAACCAAAAATTACCAAGTTATTAAATCGGACTTTTGTTAGTAAGCCTCAATTTCAACTAATCAAGATACTTTTAATGCATTTGACTCTGAAATGTGTCAGAGAATTATTTTACGAATCAAGCTGACATTTTTACAAAGCATACCTGCCTCATAAATATTAAGCACACAAAAAATTTGGAAAATAGAAGAAAGACCCCAAATTAGGCGTTCATAATTATACCTTCAAAACTTTGAAGCCATGCAACAATTTTAATTGGGCAAAAAAACCCTGAAAATTTTCCTGTTTAACTTTTTTGTGCTAATCAAAAAAGTCAATTACACCACATGATCAGAGAGCATTCCTCCAGGTGTCTGAAAAGCCTAATCTGGCTTGAAATTGGGAAGTTTTCAGAAAAAACCTCCAGTGGAAAATTTTTATCGCGAAATGGCGGTCAAAAGGGTAAAAAATTTGCTACAAAATTCAAAAAACTGCATGTCAATATGACTTCTGTACGCGGAGATTCCGAACGATAAAATTCAACTAAGAATTACAGTACTTTTTTTAATGTTGGAAATTGATCAGGTAAAAATTCCGCGTAGCGTATAGAAGTCATACTGCATGCCCTTTTTTGCATTTTGTAGTGAATTGTGTGCTCTTTCTTACCGCCATATTCGTCTTCCACGAAAAAATTTTTCCACCCCCCTAGTGATTTTTTCTGAAAATTTCCCGACTTAAAGCCTTTTAGGTTTTCAGATCACCATGAAAGAATGATATGATCATGGTGGTGCAATAGACTTTTTTGGAGCAGCACAAAAAGTTATACAAGAAATTTTTTGAAATTTTTTCCTGCCCTATAAAAAAGTTACATGACTTGAAAATTTTTAACGTATAATTATGAACGCCTAATTGGTGTCTTTACAGAGCATAAAGTTCGAATACTATATCCGATAATAATTGGACTTCTGTATGAAACTTCCACAAATTGTTGCGGAACTCTTTACTTATATTGTGTTTTTATTTTGAAAGATGATAAGGATAAAATATGAAAGGTAAAAGATGGTGAAAACCGAACTCGCCCAAAAATGGCGAAAAGCTAAAATTTTCAGAAATTATTCATTTTCAAAAGCATAATCTGCAATATGATGCACAATAAAAAAAACAATATTTTATGGACCATGCTTTTTCTCAAATCAATGGCAATCAATCCTTTTGCAGTAAAAAAAACTTTAGGAGAACATCAGGCGGGGTTCGGAGATGCCGATAGGTGAGATTTTTAAAAATTGAGTGTGTTTTATGAACTGAATCCATTATATGAAATGAACTAATAAATTTTTGCAAAAAATTAATAAGAATTTTTTAAATGAATTTTTGAGGCACTCGCTCGTCAGACTTTTTCCTCCGACGTCCGTCTCGCCCACTAATTGCTCCGTCTTCAAATGCTCCATTTTTCGTAATTTTGCTTTAAAAATATTTTTGTGCTTCCCTTTATTTTTTGAGTACTGAAGAGTCCAAGGGACTCATTTGTGCCACGGGACCGGGAATTTTTGCAAAAACCGGGACCGGAACTTGCCGGGACCTGAGAAGCCGGGACCGGGACCTTGATTTTTTTTTCGGGACCGGGAACCGGGACCAACTGGGAATTTTTAAAAATTCAAAAATTTTTAAAAAATTCAAATTTTAATTTTTTTCAACTGAAAATAATACAAAATTAAATTTTTATTTAATAAAATCCAAAAGTTAAAGCTAAATTAAATTAATGAAAATTTTCAAACAAATTTCTTTAATTATTTCAAGCAATTAATCATTTTTTGGACTAAATGATTGAATATTATTATAAATTAATATTTGCTTTTCACATCACATTTTTTCGGCGTGCTTTTTCGAAAAACTTTTGGGAAAGAAGGGGGGTCCGGCGATGCCGATAGGCGCCGCCGGAGGAAATTTTGAAATTTGGTTGTAATTTGTTAGCAGATTTTCAACAAAAAAGGTTGGGTTTTGGGATTATTAAGCACAATTGGTAGGATTTTTCTTCAAAAAGTGATAAAAATGTGTTAATTAAAAAAAAACAATGAGGAATCATATTTTCTCTATAGGAAACCCACGATTATACACAAAGAAAATTTAAAATAATTTAATTTCTGTAGAGGGGTTGAACCAGGGGAAAGAAGAAGGGAAAGTCAAGGAGACTAGCCACTAGGCCATTTGCACACTTGGGCAGAGTTACTTTTAAAAATATATTAATTTTTATTTTTTTCTCTGACTCTAATTTTCATCACTAATTTTTCACTCATACCCCCATTCTTACCAGTGCTTGTTTTTCCCGGTTCCCGGTTGCCCTACCGGGACCGGAACCTGAGCTTTTCAAAATCCGGGACCGGGACCTCGGATGACCGGGAATTCCCGGCCCGGTCCCGTGGCACTCTATATTTCACCATTTAACAAGCAAGAATTAAAGTTAATTGTAGAAAAAAATTATTAAAAAAAAATATTGATAACGACTAAATGCAAAGAGAGCAGGTTGATTAAAATTTCAAAACAATGAGCAATTTCTTATTTTTGTTAATTAAAAAATCAAGGTTCAGTGACCAGTGCTGCCGATGGGGGGGGGGCGTCGCAGGAGAAAATTTAAAAAATTCTATGAGTTGATGATAGATTTGGAAATAAATATTTTACAATAAAAAAAATTACGAAATTTAGTATAAAATTCTTGGGTACTCATGCAGTTTAGGGGATCTTTTTACATACTTTAGTAAAAATGTCAGTAAATGTACTTATGTTTAATAAATTAATGTAATACAAGTACATTTATTAGCATTTTTATCTCTAAACTAGCTTTGTACATAAGTACCAAATTCTGAATTTATTGGAATCGAATAATTTTTTTTACATCTTATATTTTTTATCTTAGTGCAAAAATGTAGAAAACATAAGTGAAATGAGAAATGAAACATACATAAAATGCTTTTTTTTCTCATTTTATCAGAGGCAATGCCAAATTGCAAAAATGACAGGTCAATTATTTTTATCAGAAGCAATTGCCTTCTTTGTCCCTTCGGCAATCCTTCGACGCATTTTTAAAAAGGGAAAACGAATCGCTAGGTAATTAATTATGGTGTGCTGGGAATTTTGCCCATGGATATTCTTTTGCCTAACGAATGAATGCTTAAATTTTTTATATTGGAGAAATAAAAAAATCAATCATTATAATTATTAAAGTCCGGAATTTAAAATAGCCGGGGCCGGGACTTGGAAAATAGACCGGGACGTGATCCCGGTTCAGGGACTCCCCTTTTTGCGAAACTCCTGGTCCCGGTCCCAATTTATGGGCCTGGATCACGCCAGGACCGGGACCTTTTCAAAATTTGTGGAACGTTGATTAATAAAATTTAAAAAAATGGTAGTCAAAGATTTAGCTTGGGATTAGGCCAAGCAAATGTTTTCAAAGCACTTTTAAATAATTATTAAATTTTTAATTGGGGTAGTTTACTGGTGAAATTTAGTCCGTTAGTCCCGGCACAAATGGCCGGGACCGGGGTCGGGACTTGGAAAACAGACCGGGACGGGACCCCGGGTCCGGGGTTGAGTTCAATTTATTAATAAATTATGCCAAGAATGGTCAATTTTTATCGGTGTTTTTGTCTATTAATCATAAAAAAATAAATTCAAAAGAAAACGGCAACCGGTATCGAACTCAAAACAAAAAGTACTGTTAGTGTTGAAGCACTAACCACTAATCCTAAAAATAAAAGCAAAATTTACTTTATTTCATAAAAAATTGTCAAAGATGGTTAAAAAAAAATTCAAAATTGTATAAATTTTTTGCCCTTTATCCCAAGAATATGCCATTCTTATTGTTGTATTTTCACCCCCGCGCCCCAGCGGGGAAGGTCGCGGGGGCGGGGATTGCGGGGGCACGGGGGCGGGGGTGAGGCCAAAAAACCTGTCCCGTCCCCGGGGACGGGGGCGGAGCTCGAACGGTGCTATGGCGTATGAATAATTTTCTGTCAAAAAATTTCCATTTGATGGTTTTTTGACTAACGCCCATTTTGATGGTTTTTGACTAACGTCCCAGCACCGCTCGAACCCTATTTTATACTTGCCACTGGCTTTCTCGCAAATTACGGACTTAAGTTTCTCCGTTTTATTAGCATAAAATGACCAATTGGATTCAATTCAACAGAAGACCTGGGACCAGATGCATTCACCAAGAAATTTGTTAAAAGGGATGCTTCAAGAATTTCAGAGATGCTAACATTTCGTTGCTGATTATGAAAATGCGCCAGCAAAGGGCATTTGAGTGGAAGGTCATCTTAAGCGAAAATCTTGTTGTTGAACAAGACAACAATTTGCATCAAATTTTTGCTGGGTTTGAGCAGAAAACAGCAGCAGAAAATCTCCAGATTTCTCAGAGCAATATCATTTAGGACAACACTTAAATTCGTGATCAGCGAACTCGAAAACCTTAAAAACTTATTTTCTGACTTTTAAAATCTCAAATATTTTTTTCGAAAAATGGTGCTCCCCCGTGGTACAATATTATTACCCAGGGTTGCCATCCGTCCTTGAATGGCAAGGACGTCCTTGAAATTGGGCCCTCTTTCTTGAAAATAAAAAATGTCCTTGTATGCAAGGAGGTCCTTGAAAATGAGCATTTGGATAAGTTTAAAAAAAATCAAAGAAATTTGAGAAATCTTTGTAATTTTCAACAATATTTTGATTAAATTAGGCATTATGTCATTTAAAAATGTAATTTTTGAGAATTTTTGAAATTTTATGGCATTAAGTCACTAGTCACTATTTTTCTTAAAAAATTAGCCAAAAATCGCAAATTTTGGTCATTTTTGGACAAAAATCTGTAAACAACTCGCATTAAAAATTACAAATTTTTCCGGACCCCCTATCCTCAAAAAATTTTTTAAAAAGCGCGCCGTAAAAAAACCCATTTTATAAACAAAAAAAGTCGTTGCATGGCTTAAAATCGCAAAAATTAGGCAGTTTTTGGTGAAAATCTGTTAACAAATTGCATTCAAATTTTCAAAATTTTTACCCGGCGGCGCCTGTCGGCACCGCCGGACCCCCCCCCCCCCCCTCTGTCCCACAAAATTTTTGGAAAAAGCGCGCCACAAAAAAAGCGTTTTTAAAGCAGAAAAAAGTCGTCGTAAATGAAGAAAATGATAAGTGAAAACAAAAAAATGTTGGAAAAAAACAATTCCGGTGAAAAATACAAGCCATTTGAATAAATATTAACCATTTTGCATTGCATATAATAAAAATTTTAAATGTCCTTGGATTTCATGAATTTTCCCCACTATGTCCTTGCAAATCGGCATACCCGTCCTTGGAAACGGAGCATGGACGATGGCAACCCTGTTATTACCCAAAACTAAATTAAAGAGAATTTAAACTAATTCGTACTTTATAAGAGTATTTTATTGAAATTAGCCAAATAATTATTTCTCAGTAACGAACTGAACAGTGACGAAACGATCAGAGACGAAATATTTGAGTGCAATTTGTGTATAAATTCTGGCGAATTTGAGCCAATTTTTGGAAAATATGTCTCTTAGCTCCCAAACAAAAAACCGTTTAAAAAAGGTCTTAACCGATTAAAAAGGCAAAAAACGATGAGAAAATTGGAAATATACGTACGCTTGACATTTTTCAAGTAAAAAAGCGCGTACTGAAGTGTCCATTGGCAAGCGCGCCCATAATTTGCATTTTTTTTCATCATTTTGGTCGTCCAATTCTTAAGAAAAAAATAAGTTTTTGGTTGAAAATTATTGAAATTTGTTGGGTTTGTTAACAGATTTTGTCCAAAATAACTTTATTAAGAGCGAATTTTTAGGGAAAGGTGCCTGCGGTACCGACAGGCGCTGCCGGGGAATTTTTTTTGCCCTGATTTCTTTTAACCAAACTTTCAATATGAAAATCAGGAATGTCAAAAATATGCACGAAAAGTAGACAAAATATGCGCATAAATATGCAAATAAAGTCGTGAAATATGCACCAAATAAGCACAAAAAAAATTGAAAATTAGGAAATTTTATTCCTTATAAATTTTATCAGTTGTTTTTGCAATTGCAAATCAAAAATTTCTCAAGATTTTCGGCAGTGAAACTCACTGTTGACTCACTCGCGCATCCATTCAGATTTGGATTTATTTTAGGCATAATCAAATTTTTTCCCTAAGGATATTCAAATCTGAGAATATTTGTCGAAAAATGGCAAAATATGCAAAAAATCTGAAAATATGCAAATAAAAGTCCAACTTTTATATGAAATACCAAAAAGAAGCTGTTTTTCCTACTAATTAGACTACGTAGAATCCATGAAAAAATATTCTTTTGCATATTTTTGACATCCCTTGTAATAGGGATTATAAAAGTCATCGTAGAAGCCCCAAACCAAGCGGAAAATGCTTTTTTTCGTGCTTATTTGAGGAATGCGGTGCCATTAAATAATGAACAAATTCTAGAATATTGCTCAACACTTCTATTAGTTTCCATTAAATATTTGACAGCATTATACAATTTTTTGTGACTGTTTTCTCAATCAAAATCATAAATCATACCGAATTCATTCTTCGCAGGCCGATTAAAAAAAAACCAGCAGAAAGTTTGGGTAAACTCGATGCTTCTTCAGATTTAACATTTCCGTTAGATGCAACAGTCAAAATTTAATCGGCCTGCGAAGAATGAATTCTGTATGATTTATGATTTGATTGAGAAAACAGTCACAAAAAATTGTATAATTCTGTCAAATATTTAATGGAACTAATAGAAGGATATCTTGTTGAGTAATATTCTAGAATTTGCTCATTATTTAATGCCATCGCATTCCTCAAAAGAAGCATTATCTAATTTCGCATTCCTTGAAAGCATTAAAAACTTTTTTGGGCTGGAGTAAATATTTATTTTTGGTGCAATTTATTTGACAATGTAAAGGTTTTTTGAAAAATTTTGGAAAAACGGGCGTAAAAACTAAAAAAATTATTCTTATACTTTTAATTTTACAAAGTTACGATTATAGTACATGCCAAATATTTTGTAAAAATTTGCACATTTGTGATAATTTAGAACAGATATAATTTGCAGGTAACTGTTTTGAAAGTCATTTTAATGAGAGAATTTCATTACAAATATAATGATTTTTCTAAATGAATTGCGGGTAATAAAAATGCTCATTTTCTAAATTTGCATGTGCCTAATTTGGGGACCTTTCATTAACCACTTTCATTTTTGATGCAGACCATCAAACAAACACATTACCTTTCATTGTAATTAGTGGGGCTGTTAGTGGAACGCAAATGTTACATTTTTTTTGCTTATAAATATTTCAAAAACGATTAATTAAAAAACTGACCTTCGGCACATAAAATCAACATAGACAAAAAGATACAAATAGGGTGAGGATTTCTAAGTTTTTACTTATTTTTTCTGCGGCTTTAACTCGACGAGAAATGCACGAAAAACACATTTTTTGTTCGGAAATTCTTCGTTTTAACGCCCCTATCCGACCCTAGGAATCCCTATTTTGGATGTTCGCCCCTAAAAATCCCTATTTTGAGTGTTCGCCCCTAAAATAGTTTTTGTCCCTATTTTGGCGTTTCGCCCCTATTCTCGCCTTTATTTCGCGATTTTTAGGAAATTTATTAACAAGAATGCAATAAAAATGATAAATACACCCCTAAGAATCGGCCAAAAAAATTTCGGAAAAATACACCCCTGAGAATTGACCTTAAACCCCGAAAATTTCGGAATGTACTTCATTTCTAACTGCAATCAGTGAATAAAATTGTTTGCCTTAATTTTAACTTATTACATAGAGAAAACGGCAATTTTAATAAATTTCACCTCTACATTTGAAACTTTTTCCCCCCTATTTTCGCCCCTATTTCGCGAATTTTTTGCCCCTATTTAGGTCCCTAAATTGGAATTTTTCGCCCCTAAAAATCCCCACCCTAGATACAAACATTCATTCATCAATTACATTTTCATGGCTATAAAAGTTTTGGTTTTTTCAATTTTGCCGCTCATTTTATATAAAAAATTTCCAAAGCAATTATTCTGCTCTTTATGTGACTTCATTCGGAATAAGACAAATTGTGCTAATTGCCGCAAAAATGAACCGCCGGTAAGGAACTTTAAAGTCACAAATTCTTAATTACTTTAAATAAATTTTTTTCACATTCAGTTGGATTTGCAACGACGTTTGGATGGATCTCTTCCCCTTCTTTGATCATGCTCAACTCGGCCTCAAATTGGCGCTGCTTTCTCCCCGTTTCAATGCGTTGGTGGACACGCATTTCGATGGCAAAAGCGAATTCACAATTTGGAGACTTATCACAATTCACGAGGGCATTGGACCAGAACCGAAAATGACTGTACAGATCGATCACAAATGGGTGGAATTTCCGTTGCCGGACCGTCCGCTGCCCAATAAAATTCGCTTTAAGGACCTTTGGATTGAGTAATTTTAATTTTTGTAAATATTCAAGCATTTTTTTATTTCTTCAGCTACATTGACCATTCCATCATCGAATTTCTCCGTTCCAACAAGCAAATTTTTGACAGAAGCGGCACCAATTTGGAGTTGTCTATTTCATCAAATGAACAGCCAATTTGGGATGTTTTTACCAGTGAAATTTGGCCCGTTTTTGCAACAAACATTCGGCATTTGACCTTTGACGAGCGCGATCATTTGGACAATTTGCGTCGCCGCACTTCACCGACAATTCTCGCTGATCTTGATCAATTGAATGCAATCGATATTGTTAATTTGTTGCCCGATGCAATTGATCATTTTGATGGGCCAAATGCAATTTCTGCTGGTCACGCGCTGTCCAAATGGTTGCACACGCCGAGCAAAGATGGTCAACAGCAGAAGCGATTGTTTTGCGTTGGTTTTGACGAAGAAGGAAACTTCAACTGGGTCAACAGTTTCAAGGAGGTGCGTTTGGTCATATTCTCATTAAACTTGGGTAAATAATTACCGATGGTATTCAAAATTTAATTTTCTTTTTAATCGAATGGGTTTTAACTATCTCAAAGAGGTGGCCGGCCATATTTTCATTAAACGACTAATTGATTGAATGATTGCCATTGAAATACGTCTCCTTTTATTTTGTTTAGACATTTCTGCGTGCCATCACTTCTGTCAGTTACAAAATTGAATTTAAAGCGCGGGCAACATCAATTGAGCCATTTGAATCGGTGAATGAACGAACCAAAGAAAAGCTGACACTGGACAAAATGCCAAGTTGTGATATTTACTGGCTGTTGAAGCGATGCCCAATTAGTGAGAAGGCGACGGCGTTCCCATGGGACGACGACGAAAATTGGGACGTCACATTGAACAGTGTCCAATTTGATTTGCGGGGTGGCAAAAGTTCGACTGGGTAAGTGCAAAATAATTAACAAATTTACACCCAATTCAAATTGTATTTAATTTTAAGCCATTGCAGCCACCAGCGGACGAAGAAAAAGAAGAAGCGGGTCAAAGCATCGAAACGTCGTATGACTGCGCGGAAGCGAATTAATTAATTAAATTTGAGAAATGCTCGACGATCTCAACAGTTGGAATTTGAATTTATGCTCTGTCATTTTTTTCTAAGAAATGCTTTGTTGATTCTTTTTGTTCGAATATATGTTTATTTATTTGTTTGCTTTTTGTGGGAAAATACATTACCAAAATTTAACAAAACTTAAGATGGTCATGATTCGACAATTTTCATGTCAGGGTAGAGAAATAGGCACAAAATGTCATAAAAATGACCAAAATCGGCTTATAATCACATTTTATTATTTTAAAAATTAATTTTGGTTAATTTTTATTTTTTCACAAGAAATTTTATAATTTTCAAAAATTCTCAAAATAGGTAAAAAAAATGAAAATATGTACGAAATACTTGCCGAAATTTTGGATTTTTTTTGAGCATTTTCAAAAATTTCTGTAAAAAATCCTCAAAATATGCAAAAAAAATGTATGAAAAGTCCGAAAAGTCCAAAATATGTACCAAATATGTATAAAATCTCGAAATATGTAAAATATGTAAATAAAAGTCCCGATTTTTGTTCGCAAACACAAAAAAGAAAGTGTTTTTCCTACTAATTAGGCTATAGAGAATCCAGGAAAAAATATGTTTACATAAAATTGACATCCCTATTGATGATTTATCATCATTTTGATGATATCAAGGGGTCAATGATGATTTTATTTTTGAGATGATGATTTGCTAATTTTTGAGAAATTTGATGATTTATGCTGATTTTTTGGAAAAATCCTCAAGAATGGCGATTTTTGTGTAAAACTGCTACCAAAAACTTCCAAATTTTCAAAATTTTGGCATATATTGTGTTATCTGTGTTTGACTTTTATTCCTTATAAATTTTATTGTTTATTTTGTTTATTAATTAATTAGTTCATCCATTTTACTACATTTATGACTTCAAAGAGCAAAATTTTCAAAATTTGATGATTTATGCTGATATTTTGGAAAAAATCCTCAAAAATGGCTATTTAGCCTATCGTCACAGCCGGCACCCAAAATTCCCCTAAAATTTTGTAAATTTGACCTATATATTGCCAATTTTCAGTGAAAATCTGTTTAAAAATGGTCAAATTTTCCAATTTTCTCCCGGCGGCGCCTATCGGCACCGACGGGCCCACGAAACTTATTTTTCATAAAAATGACTCAAACGCAAAAATTTATCATTTATAATGAAAATCTTTTAGCAAATTGTACTCAAATTTTCAAAAATTGCACAGCCTAATTAAAAAGGTCACTATGCTTAATAATTTTTTTTTATCACAGCTAATTGACGAAGATTTTATCATATTGCTGAATGATCTGAAGGCAACTCCTGATCAAGCTAAAAAATTAGATGATCAGTCTAGAACTTCTGCTGTTGATCAACACAAAAAGAAAATGCTCGAGGCATATTTTGGCTTTATTTATTTGATATTTTCTTTTTTGAACCAGTATTTTTACAGACATTGTAATAATCCCATCTCTGAACATACGTGCAGCTCTCAGAAAACTGAGTTGGATGTCGAAAATCTATTTTGATGAAAGAAAAGCTCAATCGCTGATTGGGAAAAGCTCAAAAATTTAAAGTTCCCAATACTGCCAAAATATAAGATTTACTCACTCACTCACTCACAAAAAAGGTTGAGTGACCTACTGAAACGTGTGTAATGGGGTTTTGGCATGTTAGCAGAAAGGCATTTTTTAAATCTTCAAAAAAGTTACTTTTTTCATTCCAAAGGCCATTTGGCCTTTCAATGAGCAACAGTTTCCTTATTTTTAAGGGCATTTTCGTTGCGCTTTCTCCCTATTACATTCCAACCAGGGATGGCATTCCGAGGCCCCAAAAACTTTGAAATCGGAATTCCGAAGCCCAAAAATTTTCGGAAGCCGGAAATAGGAATTCCATGCCATCTTTCGGAAGCCGGAAATCGGAATTCCATGCCATCCCTGATTCCAACCCATTGTGATTTCCTATTTGTAGTGTTTTCCTTATCTTTTATCATTTGCTTTTCTTTTGGCTGTCCTTGAGTTGTCCTTTTTCCATTTGACCTTTATTGAGATCATTTCAGTTTGTCCTAGTAGGTCTTTTTATTTAAGCCGTAAATTAACTTTTATTTTTTATTTTTTCCTTTTGCATAAATTTGTAAAAAAAATTTTGTTCTGCAATCTTATAAATATTTATTTTTTATTTATAAAAATACGAAATTATATAATTTTAGTTTTTTAATGGGGACGGGTATTGCTGGGGTTCGGGTTGGAGTTGTATTGTATTGTCCACTTATTCAATATATGAGGGACTTGGATGTTCTGTCACATGACTTTAGTGCACAAAATGGGTGTTTTTCTAGAATTAAACAATTATTTTATTCGAAAATTAAAAATATTTCTAAAATATTAATTTTTATAATTAAAATTTGAAGAGAGTTGAAGCGTTAATGTCACCTCTCCGAGTATAAGCATTTATAACTGAATTCTTTTCATTTTTGCATTTTATTTTCCTTTTTAAGCTTTTTCGTAGGGACAACGGCATTTGCCCTTTTCATCAGTGCTGGGACGTTTCTAAATTCCGCCACATATGGACGTTTCCTAAATCCGTTACCATTAAGAAGACAAATAAATATGGACTAATTCCAATTTTGGCACGAAAATTTGACATGAATTCTTCAAAAACTAAATAACAAAATTACAACGTGAAACACAAAATTCATCATTTTTCACGTATATTCAAGAATAATTTTGTCTGTTGCCTTTATCAAAGAATTTTGCTTTATAAAAATCTTCTATTGTTGTCATCTCCCTCATCAATGGGCTAATTAATGCCTTTCCATGCCAAATTGAAACAGATATTTTAAAAATAAATCTTTGAATTAATGAATTATTTTTCAACTTTACCGCTGATAAGGCATCTGCAGCAGATGGCCAGCTCCATTATTTGTTTACTGTTTCTGTAGTAAATGTGTTTCGGCTAGGTTGTCTTGGCTCCGGGGACGTTTCGGCCCGGCGTCGCTTTGGCTTGTACAGAAACCAAAATAAAAATTTAATATTCTCCGAAAATAAATTTTTTCAAAATAAATGATTTCAAAAAATTCAATCCGAAAGAGCAGAGCCGAGTCGGCAGGGCCGAAAGCATTTGTATGAAATGAACATAAACTGATTGAGTTATTAAATAGTGAAATTGTTTAAAAAACAATGATAAGACGAAAAAGCTTAGGCCTTATGCTTAGGCATTCTTTTTTAATTTTACTGTGTATGTTTTGCCTTTTGTACGAGTTGCATTGACAATTTCGCTAAATTTTATGAGCATCAATAAAATTAAAGAAAATAAATAAATCAAAAGTGATTTAAAAATTATTAGTAAGAATAAAATAAAACAAATAATCTATTTTTGGTTAGGTATTTAAGTATTTAAATTATACATATCATTTAATTTATTTAAAACGCCTTTCCCAAGCGCCGATGGGAAAAGAAATTCGTCAAGGGCATTCAAAAAGTTCAGACCACTTTGCTGTCTAATTGCGTACAGCAACAAAATGCCGAGGTCATCTTTTCTGTTTCTTATCTTTCGGGTGACTTTGTTCGGTGCTTTAGATTAATTTTTTTTGTCTTTTCTTGCAATGGGATTAACTCTGGCTAAAACAGACGTAAATTTGTCAAATGTTTGGCATAAAATTAAACTTTTAAATATTTTTTTTGTTTTATTAAAATCCCCAAATGTCGGGTTACCTAAGAGTTGGGTCCCCAAAAGTCGGGTCTCCAAAAGCGCATTTTGTTAAAACTTTTTCAATAAATGTTAACTAGTTTTGTTTACTGCAATCATTTATATGTTTTTATATTTGAATGTTACCTTTTAACTGGTTATTTTTGTGTAATGCCCTGCTAATGATTCATAGAATAAATACCTTAACATTTTTTGTACATCCTGGATTGGAGTCAATTCCATAATTTTTTGAGCAACTGAATTCACTTCCGATTTCTAAAATTTTTGGAAAACTTAGGGGCTTCAGAAAATTTTGGAGTTTCATTGAAAATTTTCAACTTCGCAGAAGATGAATTTTGGCAGTTTTTAATCCATATTTTGGCCATTTTTGAGCTTGCTTTTTAGTCAATATTTTAGGGCTTTTTTAGTAATTGATGTTTTTTCGTCCATATAATTTCCAGTCATAGAAATGATGCGAAATTGTAAGTGATTGAGCGCTATTTTAACTTTTTCACTTTAAAACTGTATCAAAATGCAAGTACTTCCATATTCTTTTTTTTACCCATTTCTTTCTAGCTTTTAAGGTCGCTTATGACCATTTTTAACCAATTTTAAACTTGGGAACTATGAGAAATATTTTCCCATATCCATAAATCTTATTCATTTTGGGTAAACAATATTCATAATTTGGAAAAGTGGCAACTCAAGAAATACCTAATTAAAAGAATTTTAGGGTCGAACATCTAAAATTTAGCTTCGAGTCTACCGAATTTTTTGTGTAACTAAAGTTTATGCTCAAAACAATAAATAAAAATTGTTATTAAGAGAATTTCGTTTTTCTCATCGTAATTTTTTTTTCTTGATATCAGTATTTAGTAGGGTAGGTCGGGACCGGGACCTGGACACGGACAACTGAGTACTAAGGTCCCGGTTTTGACCAGTTTTGACCGGGAAATTCCCGGCTTTTTTCCCGGTTTTCCCAGCCAAGCAAGAACAATATGTTCCAATAAAATAATAAAACAAATCAAACGACCTAAATCCAGAAATAAATATTTTTCTTAAATTTTTTAATTGTGCTTTTGTATATATTTTTCGAGATTTTAAACTATTCAACAAAAAATAAAAATAAACAACAACAGACAACAGACAACAATCTTTACTACATTAAAAAAAGTAATGCTAACTTTACATAAACAGTGCGTAACAATTTTGTGAGTTTTGTAGACAAAATTTTGTAAAATAAAAACAGAATTGGTATATGTGAAAAGCTTAAAGTTCTCAAAACAAAAAACCTCCAAAATTACGTTTTGGTCCAACTTTTTGTCCGATTATGTTTTGTCCCCTTCTGCTCCTCCTTTTTCTGTTCTCTCAAAAATTTTTTCATCTCAGCATTTTCTTTCTTGTCCTGTTCCTCCATCACTTTCTCCTCCATCGCCTTAATCTTTGTCTCCGAGGCACGGAGTGCCAAGACGAGCACAGTCAACAGCAGAAACAGCGGCACAGTGATGCGTTTGGATGGCATCCTCGTTTTTTGGCCCCAATTTGTTGATGGCTAATTGTCAGCTAATTACCTAATTGGTTTGAATGAGCCTCGGCTTTATTCACACGCATTAATGGAAGGAGGGTTTGTATGACTTTTTGCTGAATCAAAATGCCCTTTTATTGAGTCGGCAAAAAAATTATTTCTTTATTCGTCAATTAAAATTTGTCTCTGCTTAATCAATGTCTAGACAATTCATTGTTTTATTGTAATTTTCATTCATCAAAGGTGCACTTAAGTGTATTCGCATGCATATTAATTAGAGACCGGATTTTCCAAATCTGCCGGGCCGGGCCGGGCTGACTTTTTCAGAAGCAACCGGTTTCCGGGCCCGGTCTCTCAAAAACCGGTCAAACCGGAAAACCGGTCAAACCGGATTTTCAAATTGCCGGGCCCGGCACCGGTTTCCGGGTTGGTAAAAATTTAAATTTTCGCATGTTAATTTGGGAAAAAACCCACAAAATTTCATCAATTAGATGTAGAAATTTAACAATTTTAATAAAATCAATCAATAATTGTAATTCATCTGGGGAAGAGATTTGTTCAGAAAAATAAGCTGTTCTGCAGTTTCTGGTGATAATTTGGAACGGCGATAATCAAAAACATCACGGGCGACTTTGAATGTTTGTTCACTTGGGACACTGGTGGCAGGTGCTGAAAGATATTTTTCCGCAAATTTGGCAAGGATTGAAAATCGGGGAGCAATTTTCTTCCATTCGTCCAACGGGTCCGCTTCTGGGTTCGCAATTTCCAGCGCGAGAAATTCCTTAATTTCTTTTTCAATGTCATCATCTTGTGACGTTTGGAAGCCTTAATTTCATTATAAATTTAATTTTTAGAGACCAAAAATCACCCTGTTCACTTGTGTTTGCGCCTGTAATGTGTTTCAGACGTTCAAAAAATGACATTCGTCGTTTAGCTGGCGGATTTTCGGGTTGGGGCGACATAATAGGACGAACAAATTCATTTTGTTGTAGTTCATCGAGGTCATTATCAATTTCCCATTCCTTCAATTCATTTTTGATCCAGACAGTGACTCGAGCGCGAAAAGTTGCGGAATTTTCAGTCAGCACTTTGTCCTTGAATCGCACATCAAAAAAAGTTTCAATTACTGACGCCTTTAGATGTACGGCTATTCTTAATATAAGCAAAATACAGAACATTTTAATAGAATAGAATATTTTTTAAATAGATGGGCATTTATTGCGAATATTTGATAGGCAAAAAATTTAACATTTCTATTCCACTAACAGCCCCACTAATTACAAGTAATGCTCTTGCTTGAGGAATGACAAATGAAATTGGCTCTGCGGTGAACCTTTTTGTTGCTTCTTCAGCACATTTCAATACCCCAACCAGCTCTTCAATTTGCTCCCACTCATCATTCTTCAATAAAAGCTCGAATTCGTTGTTGTCGACTGCATATTGTGTGATTGCCGCCCTTTGTTCTATCAGCCTCTCACACATTGTAAGCGCACTGTTCCACCGGACACATACCATCTGAATGACATTAGAAATAAATAAAATTAAGTGAATTCTAATTAACTTTAACCTGCAAAAGAGTATGAGAAGGGGCATCGAGTAATTTTTGAATTTTTTTCAATTCGCTGAAGGCAGTGTTACTGTGCTTGAAACGGCCAACAATATGACGAGTTTTGGCCAATAAACTGCTGATTGATTCATCTCTCTTCAACGCCTCCTGTACAGCCAAATTCAATAAATGAGCAGCGCAAGGTCCGTTTGGCATCGGCAAAATTCGATTTTCATTTTCATCCCTCTCAACAAATGCCTGCAAATAAGAGCAAGTGTAAAGAAAATTAATTAGATTATCACTCTTTTCATATTGGCTGCTGAATCCGAGATAATTGCATGCACACGTTCCTTAGGAATACCCCATTTGAGCAATAAATCCTCAATTTTGAGCGCGATATTTTTCCCTGTGTGTGATTCAGAAAATTCCGTAATTGCCAAAACACGTGACATAGACTTCCATTTAGAAATTGAGTGCGCGGTTAGGCTGCAGTAAAACCCATGATGATTAATAAACAAAGTAATAATGTACCACAGAAGGTTGCAAGTGCTTCCGCTCCAACAATCAGTTGTCAGTGTAATAAATGCTGATTCTTTTAATTCATCTTTGATTTTATGTCTGACACGTTGGTAAACAATTGGCAAGGCAGTTTTTCTGAAAATTTCAAAAATGTAATTTTCTCATAACTTTTAATGTAACTCATCACCTATAGAAACTTTCACTTTTCACTTTTTGATGGGGAAATAAAGAATGAAAAGTTTGGTGATCCACAGCGCCGAAGGAAATGTTTTTTGTCACCAAAAAATGAAGAATTTTCTTATCAAACGAGGAGAGTTGTGCTGAAACAAAAATTAAATAATTTTAAAAAATTTGGCTGAATTACAGTCCGAAAAAGTCGGTCCGCAGGACGACTGAAAGTCTGAGATTGGCTTCTGTTTTTGTTTCTCCTTTTCAGCTTTCGATTCAAGAGCATTCAGCTTTTCTGAGAATTCGGAGTTTTCGTGAAAGCAGTGAAGATGGGTGTGCAAGCTTTTGACCGTTCCTTTGGTGAGCTTGAATTCATATTTCGGCTTTTCATTTGATTGGCACTCGAGACAAATTGCTGTAGTCTTGGACGTTTTTTTAAATAGGCCAATTTGCCAAATAAGACTCATTTGCATAGGTATGGGGTGCCATTAAACAATTGGCAACATCTGGAATATTACTCAAAAAGGTATCCTTCTACTAGCTTCCATTAAATCTTGACTGATAATTTTCAATTTTTTCAAACTATATTTTCATAAAATCCTACCGAATTCATTTTTAGCCGGCCAATTAAATTTTGACTGTTATATCTGAAATGATAGATCATTAAATAGAAAGGAAGGAAAACGTTTGGGCTAACTCTTCGCTTCTTCAGAAGAAAATTTATTGATATCATTGTCCTATCAGATAATCGCGGGCGTAGAATTTAAAAAAACAAAGCAAAAGCATAATCTATTAAATGAACTAATTAAAAGCAGGTGTATTCGCATGCATATTAATGTCTGAGTCTGAATTAGTTAATTGATTTTGAGCAATGTTAATGTAGGAATGGGGGAGGATGAGAATTATTGATGAGACAAAAGAAAAATTTTTTTGAAGAAAATTATTTAATGTGAAAAGGGCAATTTTATGAAAGATTTGATTGATGGCTTTAATATTATTGTACAGGAGACAGAAATTTTAGAAAATTTCCCTAAAGAAAATGACCACAAATTAAGGTTTTATATTAGGCTGCAAAATAAAAATATTTCGTCGTCAAAAAACCTTAAAACTGACTTTTTCTTGCCTTTTTCGGCGCCGCATGCCATAATTTTTTTACTTTTGAATGATTTTGACTAGGGTAGGTCGGGACCGGGACCAAAACACGGACAACTGAGTACCGAATCCCGGTTTTGAGCAGTTTTGACCGGGACCGGGAAATTCCCGGTTTTTCCGGGTTTTCCCAGCCAAAAAATCCCGATTTTACAACCCGAAAAGTCCCGGTCCCGGTTTTGCCCAAAATTCCAGATTAACACATATTTTTGCATGAATTTGGCTTTTTTTGGAATTGATGAGTCACCGCTCCAAATTAAACAAAAAAAGTTTTTCACCTTTCGCCCGCCCAAACTGTGAATCACATCAAATCAACAGAAATCAACAAAACCAAAGACCGATGCGCGCGGTGTTCGATCATTTTCAGTGGGAGGGGGCGGGAGGGAGATGGACAGAAATTGTGACTGACTGACAATCTGACAATCAAGGCCACGAAAATTATTGAGAATGGGTTCGACGCTATTCCACTAACAGCCCCACTAATTACAACCGATCCAACCCCAGCACCACATTCATCGCCACAACCGCACACAAAATTTTATACATTCGTTCGCACAAAAACAGTCGAAAATGGTGGCGGAGGCGGACGAACTGCTGCTGCTGCCGCTCTGAACCACAGCAGTGAGCAGCAGTGGCAGATGCATTTCCTTTTCATTATTCTCATTAATGACATTTTACCCCCCTATCGTTTAATTTTTCGAACAAAACAAATTGTTTTTTTTTGTAAAAGTAGTCGCCAATTTTGGGGGAATTTGGGCGGCAAGGCAGAGCTTTCGGTAACACTGGCCGATGATGTCCTCACCCCCCCCCCCTTCTCCTGCTTTAATTAAAAAAAAACGAGATTTTTTGAATTAAATAAATTATTATATGTATTCCATTTATGCCGGGGTGGACCCGAGGTCGTTGATTGGGAAAAGCCGACAATTTATTTTGGAATTTCGAACCCCTAACTCCAAACGAGAAAATTCGAGAGAGCAAGTGCTCTTTCATATGTGAATAGAAATAAAAAATATATATATTTTTTGAAATTAACAATATTACATGCTTACTCTGCTGCAGCAAAATGCACTTTTAAATGCGAGAGATTCTCTCCATCTGATAAGGAACATTTTGTAATTCTTTTATTATTGGTCCAAAAAAGACTCATAGGACAAATTAAGTATTTCGGTGTTTTTGAAAAATGTACAACATCAGCCAGCAGGGGGGAACCTATCAATTCCATCATTTTTCCTAAAACCCGGTCCGGTTTTTTTTCTCAAAATTCCTGTGATTTTACATATGCATATACATTTGGGCACTCTTTTAGGTTGGATGCCTCCATTGCTTTCAGTTTAGATGTTCCATTTTTTGAATCTTTTTCGAAAAACCAAAGAGGGCCCTTTTGGTTTTTCAAAAAAAAAAAACTATCCGAAATAAAAAAGTGCCCGCATTTTTATTTTTAATTTACTTTTATTAAAGTATAAACACTTCAAATTCCCAATTGCTTTTTTTGCACAGCATTTGAATTGAGGCCATGCAGATGAAACCGTTATATCCGGTCTTCAAGTTTTTCTCCTCCTCCTATTTTTTGTCCATTTCGGCCTTGTTTCGGCTGGGCAATTTCTTCAGGAAGCGGCAAACCGTCGATAAGCCGACCAACACACTTTTGCTGATTTCGGCCAGCGAGGCGGCCGAATTAATTCGCATGGGCAAAGTACAAGGGCGAAATCACAAAATTAGAATTCGGCAGGGATCTTCCACTTAAAATTTTTCCCCTATAGTTTGGACAAAGAATTGTGGTTCAGTTGGTTAAATTTTTATTTTTATTTTAGGCGGCTTCGGGTTCAAACCCGTTAGCCTGTAAAATATTTAAAAAACCTTGATTTGGACCCTAGCCTCAAAAAGGCACACAAATTTCACCAATTTAGCCACTTATATTTGCATAACTCACTAAATTTCCCCCCCCCCTCCGCATCTAGGCCCAATTTTCTATCTAAATTTGAAGAATTTTTCTCTTTGTATTATGAAATTTTTCAAAAAATGCTGATCTTAATTACCCCCTTTAGATCAGCTCGCTGCAACTCGTCGACGCGTACATTGAACGAATTCGACACGTGAACGGCGCACTGAACGCAATGGTCGACGAGAATTTCACGACGGCACGGAATATGGCGATGAACATCGACAATTACTTGGGCCTCTTGGAGAAAGACTCGCCCGAATTCGAAAATGTAAATTTTTGCTAAATTATTTGCTTTTTTTGCTCAAATTTAAGAATGTGCCTGAATTTGTCTATTAATTTGTGGCCCGTTAAACATGTTTTTTCAATAAAAGCACATCAATTTTGAAAAAGGACCTAGTGCAGAAATGCGTATCGCCATTGTTTTTATATAGACAATTTTTACGGCGACTGCCTGAACCTTTCTTGAAATTTGAGAAATTTGTTCAATTACTGACGCCTTTAGATGTACGGCTATTCTTAATATATAGCAAAATACAGAACATTTTAATAGATGCCATTCACTGTCAAGGACAACACTTTCTGCAAGGGTTTTGTGTGCAGCAAAAAATTCTCGGCTCGCAAACAGAACGGATTGGCGAGCCAGGAGGACTCGGAGGCGGTCAGACGGTATGCCAAAAATTGGATCCGGATGGTGTTTAATGGAAGGTGCTCAAGGTTGGCACATGCGAATTTAGAAAATTAGCATTTTTATTGCAGGCAATTCATTTAGAGAAGTCATTAATTTATTTGTTATGAAGTTCTTTCATTGAAATTAGTTTAAAAACCCTTTCTTGCCGATTACATTCTGTTCTAAATTGTAGCAAATGAGCCTATTCTTACAACCTATTTGGCATTTACTATAATTGTAACCTTTGGCGTTTCTAATTGTAAAATTAAAATTATAAGAACAGTTTTTTCAGTATCTACGCCCGCTATTTTCTAATGATATTTTTTAGCCAAAGAATAATGCTTTTTTGAGGTATGGGGTGCCATTAAACAATTGGCAACATCTGGAATATTACTCAAAAAGGTATCCTTCTACTAGCTTCCATTAAATCTTTGAGAAATTTCAATTTTTCAAACTATTTTCATAAAATCCTACCGAATTCATTTTTAGCCGGCCGATTAAATTTTGACTGTTATATCTGAAATGATAGATCATTAAATAGAAAGGAAGGAAAACGTTGGGCTAACTCTTCGCTTCTTCAGAAGAAAATTTATTGATATCATTGTATTTTTAAAAATTGGGACACGAAGTTCGAGAATTTTTTTTTCGAAGTTGAATCGATGTTACCATTATAATTTGTTCAACTGACTGACAGGCTGAAGGAGGCCGGTGCCATTCTGTTGGGCATCACCAATGTGCCCGAGTTGGCCCTGTGGTGGGAGACGAACAACACCGTCTACGGGGTCACCAACAACCGTAAGCCGAAGCCATCCCAATTTTTTAAAATTTATTTTTTGCATTTCGGGGCGGGGGGGAGGCTTTAGCCCCACAATTTTTGAGTGTAATCCTTTTTTGTTAGCCTACGATTTGCGCCGGACGCCCGGCGGCAGTTCGGGCGGCGAGGGCGCTCTGTTGGCAGCGGCCGGCTCAGTGATCGGACTCGGCAACGACGTGGGCGGCTCGTTGCGCGTGCCGGCACTGTTTTGCGGCGTGTTCGGCCTGAAGCCGGGTCCAGGTAATAATTAAAAGGCATTGTTCTCTATCAGTTTGCAAAATCTCAAAAGATTAATGGTTATTTTTCAAAAAAGTTATGGCCAAACAATTAAGACACTGCTTTTCGAAATTTTAGGCCTCAATTTTTTAAAACCTATTCTAAAAATGACCAACAAACCCTTTCTTGCCGATTACATTCTGTTCTAAATTGTAGCAAATGAGCCTATTCTTACAACCTATTTGGCATTTACTATAATTGTAACCTTTGGCGTTTCCTTGCATTTTGCTCAATTTGTAAAGGAATTTTAACCTTTTTCCAACTGCCAGGCGTTGTGCCATCATCCGGCATTTTGCCGCGCGTCCACGGCGGTTATCTGATTCAAATGGCCACTGCCGGTCCAATGGTTGGACAGTTTTTTTCATAAATTTTTTAAATAAACAATCATTTTTTCCAGACAAGATACGCAAGTGACCTCACTCTGATGCTTAGGGTACATTTTTTTACAAATAAGCAAAAAATTTAAAAAAATATATCTGAAATGATAGATCATTAAATAGAAAGGAAGGAAAACGTTTGGGCTAACTCTTCGCTTCTTCAGAAGAAAATTTATTGATATCATTGTCCTATCAGATAATCGCGGGCGTAGAATTTAAAAAAACAAAGCAAAGCATAATCTATTAAATGAACTAATTAAAAGCAGAATTTTTTAAGAATGTGCCTGAATTTGTCTATTAATTTGTGGCCCGTTAAACATGTTTTTTCAATAAAAGCACATCAATTTTGAAAAAGGACCTAGTGCAGAAATGCGTATCGCCATTGTTTTTATATAGACAATTTTTACGGCGACTGCCTGAACCTTTCTTGAAATTTGAGAAATTTGTTCAATTACTGACGCCTTTAGATGTACGGCTATTCTTAATATATAGCAAAATACAGAACATTTTAATAGAATAGAATATTTTTTAAATAGATGGGCATTTATTGCGAATAAATGATAGGCATCAGGGCGGCCCCCCCCAAAAAAATTTTCTAGATACGCCCCTGCCGCCCGATAAGAAAAACTTCGAAAATGGAAACAAAAAAGAAGCTTCCCAGACTCGGATAAATTTCATGGTTAATCCGGCACCTTTTCTTTAAAAAACATAACAAAAAAATCGCTGAAAATCTTTTCAAATTTCTAAAAATCGCATGAAGTTCTTTCATTGAAATTAGTTTAAAAACCCTTTCTTGCCGATTACATTCTGTTCTAAATTGTAGCAAATGAGCCTATTCTTACAACCTATTTGGCATTTACTATAATTGTAACCTTTGGCGTTTCTAATTGTAAAATTAAAATTATAAGAACAGTTTTTTCAGTATTGAGCCAACGCGTCAATTTCCGCAATGTCCGCGTCTTCTACATGGAGGACCTGAAGTCGTTGGTCAGCCAAGGGCTGTCGCCGGAAATGCGCGACGCCGTGCGAAAAGTGAGTCAGGGCGTCCTACTGATTGTGCATATTTTTTTACAAATTTACCCAATGGCGTCGCCGCGGAAAATCCTACCGTTTTTTTTTTGCTTTTTAGAAAAAGACAAAAAGTTCAATATAATGGGCGGGCGGGCATCAAGACGAAAACCCAAAACTTTCATTACATTTTTTTCAAAAGAAATTAAAAATTATTTTTTTACTGGAAAACATCCCACTAATTGTAAGAAATTTCATTTCGAACAATTAAAAAATTTCAATTTTAAGGGGGAGGGAATGGAATTCCCCCGGGTGCTTTTGTGATGCAATTTCCAATTTTTTTTTAACTGCAGACCGCCAAGTATTTCGAGAAGAAGTACGATTTGTGCGCCCATCGGTTGGATTTGCCGGTGGTCCATCGGGGCCATTGTTTTTATATAGACAATTTTTACGGCGACTGCCTGAACCTTTCTTGAAATTTGAGAAATTTGTTCAATTACTGACGCCTTTAGATGTACGGCTATGGTCAACACACAAATTGTTTTTTGGATTTCCCATAAAATTATTCACTTAGAAATGTTCGGAAAAATCCATCAAAAATGGAAAAAAACAAAAAATTTAACATTTCTATTCCACTAACAGCCCCACTAATTACAACCGAAGGTTGTGAGTTTCATTGATTGTCTGCCTCAAAAAAGATGGTGTTTAATGGAAGGGTTTTCTGAACAAAAATTTAGGCGAGTGAATAAGCGCAAAATATTTTAAGAATTTCCATAAATTCGAAACTCCTTAAAAATTTCAAAAAAAAAAAAATTATACGAGGAAATGCGAAATTCCTGTTTTATTAATGAACATTTATTAATTCGTTAAAAATCCTCACAAATTGTGTACGAAAAAATTCAGAAAAGTTCAAAATATCCTTTGGCGTTTCTAATTGTAAAATTAAAATTATAAGAACAGTTTTTTCAGTATCTACGCCCGCTATTTTCTAATGATATTTTTTAGCCAAAGAATAATGCTTTTTTGAGGTATGGGGTGCCATTAAACAATTGGCAACATCTGGAATATTACTCAAAAAGGTATCCTTCTACTAGCTTCCATTAAATCTTTGAAAGAAATTTTCAATTTTTTCAAACTATTTTCATAAAATCCTACCGAATTCATTTTTAGCCGGCCGATTAAATTTTGACTGTTATATCTGAAATGATAGATCATTAAATAGAAAGGAAGGAAAACGTTTGGGCTAACTCTTCGCTTCTTCAGAAGAAAATTTATTGATATCATTGTCCTATCAGATAATCGCGGTGTAGAATTTAAAAAAACAAAGCAAAAGCATAATCTATTAAATGAACTAATTAAAAGCAGAATTTTTTAAGAATGTGCCTGAATTTGTCTATTAATTTGTGGCCCGTTAAACATGTTTTTCAATAAAAGCACATCAATTTTGAAAAAGGACCTAGTGCAGAAATGCGTATCGCCATTGTTTTTATATAGACAATTTTTACGGCGACTGCCTGAACCTTTCTTGAAATTTGAGAAATTTGTTCAATTACTGACGCCTTTAGATCGCAAAAAAGCGTTTTTTAAAGAAGAAAAAAGTCGTCACCTTGCTAAAAATCGCAAAAATCTGCCAATTTTCGATGAAAATCTGTTACAAAATCCACTTAAATTTAAAAAATTTTCCCCGGCGGCGCCTATCGGCACCGCCGGCTCCCGCGTTCGCGAAATTTTTTTGAGAAGACCGCGCCGCAAAAAAAAGAGATTTTAAAAAGCAAAAAAAAAAAAGGTCGTCAAAAATTTTGGACCCCGTCGTAAGGAAAATCGCATATGACCACCCCCCTGGCCCGAGCGTACGTCGTATGACCCTTGGAAGTGACCACCCCTTGTACACGTATGGCCCCCTATTTGAATTTTTATTTTTTAAAAATAGGAACGGTCCCAAGGTTTTCACCAAAATTTGCTATTTTATGGATTTTTGGGAAAATTAATTTTTTGGAAAATTTGCATGCGGCGGAGGCAGTGGGACAAAAATTTCCCCGTGAAATTTTTCAAAAAAATTTCAAATTAAAAAAAACTTGAAGAAAAAAATTAGATTCAGACATTTTTTCGCCTATGTCCAAAATGATTCAAACTTTAAAAACAAATTTTTATGTTGGCATGGAGTTTCCCCGTAAACCCATGCATTCCCCGCCCCCAAAGGTTGAAAGCAAGCGTGACCAGCTGCGCCGTGAGCTCATCTCGCTGCTCGGCGACGACGGCCTGTTCATCTTCCCCGCCTTCACCACCGTGGCGCCGCTGCACAACCAACCGTTGTTCACCCCGATGGACATCATTTACACCGCGGTGTGGAACACGTTGGCACTGCCCGCGCTCGCGTGCCCGCTGGGCCTGAACGACAACGGACTGCCCACGGGCGTGCAACTGATCGCCGGGCCGGATAACGAGCGGCTGCTGATCGCTGCTGCACAGGTGAGGAGGAGGAGGAGGACCAATGGGAGACAAGAAGAGAAAACAGTGTTTTAATTGACTGACTGACGAGACAGTGATTAGCACTAATTAATTAAAACATAATAATTATGCAATTGGCCCGAAATTATTCCGAAATATCAGGGGAAAATCCCTCGCCCCCGGGCATCCCGGACCCCCAAAAAACTTTTTTTTTTAATTTTTTGTTTTTGAAGTTCTCTTGTTTCAATTTGACACTTTTTTATGGGTTTTTTAATCCCAACTTTCACTCCTTCAGGATTTGGAGGAGGGCTTCGGCGGTTGGGTGCCACCCGAGTTGCAGTGGGGCTGGCATTTGCCAAAGTGTCTGCGAAAGTTCACGGCCAACATTTGAATGAATGAAAAGCCATTGCATGCCAACCGAAAATGCCATGGCATCTATACCAACTGCTGTCCCTACGAATTTCATTTATTTTAATAATTTTAGTACCAATTCCAAACCCCCATAAAAAACAGGTCTTAAAAAGGAGCGAGAAACAACAAAAACCCTTTTCATAATTGTAATAAAAAAGAGAGCATTTTGTGCCATTTTTGTTACTACACTCATCACACTGATCACTTAATTGGGTGCGGATTTATATTTACGAAAAATAATTTTTAAAAATAATTAAAATGGTTGAAAATTTGCCGGAAATGCCTTAGAATTAATGCCATTATCATGATAAAATCCAAAAAAAAAATTTATACATTGAAAAATTATTAGTCTTTCCTTAAAAATAGAGGGTTCGTCCTTATGCCAAAGAATTTCCCAAAAAATTTCAACCTTTCCGGAAAAAAGATACTTTCAAATTTAACCTAAATATAAATCCCATCCCCATTCATCATCACTTTTCCAAAATTGCATTTAACATTTTCTCGTTTTTGTGAATGTCGTCGGCCTTCTTCATTTTCCATTCTTTTTTTTCGCATTTCAATTTTTCATTAATGCTCTACAAAATTCACTTAACCAATTTTCACACATTCTGCTCCATTATACTGTATCCATTATACTGTACTTTTCTCCCTTTTTTGTGTTTTGTTTGCCCAACATAAAACACTCAGCGATTTCAATTTGATATTTAACAATTGCATATAAATAAAAATGGTTTTTGGTAATTTTATTGGTGATTGTTTTGATTTTTAACCAATTTTTTGAGCCCTAAGGAACTGAATCAATTTTCGTCATACATATATTAATTGCTCAAAAGCAACACATTTAAATTCTTGTTCTGGAAAATCTTTCCCTCGAGAATTTGAAAATCCAATCCTATAACAGAACCAAAATTTGGTTTTCCAATCCAATTAGGAATTGGAATAATGAGGCAAATTTACCATGGGCATTATTATTACTCAAAATTAAAAGAGGAAGTAAAAATTAAATATTTTATTTTACAAAAATAATACAATAATATTACATAATAAAAATCCCCTTAATTTAAATCCCTTCTAAAAATATAAAATAAAATCATTAAATAATTATTATAAAATCTTTACATCACACACCCTCCAAAATCATCTTTTACTCTTCTCATTCGTCCTCTTCTTCGTTGCCTTCCTCTTTCTTCTCGTCCTCACTGTAAAATTGCGAAAAATCGGTTAAATAAATAATTATTTGAAAATCTTACAGAACATAGGGGGCTCTTTCTTGTACAGTTTATGCTCCACAAAAATTCGGGTCAGGGGTTCGAAATTGGTCGAAAAGGATGCAGGATTCGTACTTAATGACCCCGAAAACCTATATTGGTATTGGCATATTTTTTGTTTGTTAAATAAAAAAGATTGTAAAAAAAATTTATGGGAACCTAAACTGTACAAGAGCCCACAGCTGACTTCTACCACACCTTTGGTGTCAAGACAACTCGTACAAAAGGTAGTAAGCTAGGCCGAAGCTTACGGTTTAACTTTAACTTATGCCTAAGCTTTATTTTGTAAATTTTTTATCAAAATTTTCAAACCTACGCCCCCTCTCACATTTTTTCAAAGTGCCGAAGAGCAATAAAAGGATAATTTCCGGAGAAAAACTAGGCGCAAATATAATCAAAAAATTTGGTCCCAAAACAGGTGCGGTTAGCCCCCCCTGCTGTCCCATGGTCCTTCTCGGTCGTATGGCACAAGGGCGACCGGAAAATGCGTCAGTGATAAAAAATATTAAGTTCCCTGGTGGTTCGGGGTCGCTGATCGTGAATCCGGCACCCATTTCGGCATATTCCGCACTGAACCCGAATTTGAACAAAATTCACGAGTCAAATTTTTCGAATTTAGCTATTTTGGTTAAAAATGCTTAAATGATCTCTTATGAAGGATTGATGGCTTTCAGTTTGTTTCCATGTATTTAAACCGATTTTGAACCCAAAGATACTAATTGCGAAATTTAGGCTTTCGATTTTTTGTTCGAATTCGGGTCCAGGGTTCGGAATTCAGAACGATTTTCTTATGAATTTTACTTTAATACTACAATACTTAATGCCAGTGAACTTTATTTAAAAATTTGAATCACTGACGCATTTTCCGGTCACGGGCCCAAGACCTCCTTTATGTATGCAAGTTGTGTATGTTTAAATTTTATTGCTCAATTAATAGTTTAAATTAGATTGGCAATTAATTGTCCTTACATAAATGCCCTGATGAAGTCCGCCAAGAACAATGGGTCATTTGCCTTGTCACTGTTTTTGTATTCTTCGTAAATCCTTTTCGACTTGTCTTCCCCCATCGAATTCCACACTCTCTCGTTGTACACGTTCTCGCACTTTTGCCCAATCGCAAAACGTCGCGAAAACTTTGCTGCCCCAGGCCTACAAGACGCAGGAGCCCTTGAGAAAAACAAATTTCAAATTCACGGTTTACATTTTTGGCATTATGTATAGCATAATAAAAATAATAACAAACGCAGCGCAATTGTCCCAGGCAAAATATTGGAAAGGTGTGAATGGCTTAGGAGTTGGCATACGCTAAAAAAATATTAGATTTTTGCGAAATAACTCAAGAAAATTAGAACAATTTCTTGGTACTTTCCTATTTTATGTCAGCCAGTAATTTCGAATTCAAATTTTCATTTTGGGTTTCCTAATGCACATACATATGTCCTTGGAACCGGAAACGGTTGGGCCCACCATGTTTTTGGCTATAACTTTTTTCTTTGTCATCCAAATCCAAAATTCTTGGTATCATTCGAAATCTTAACATGTTTAGAAGCTATTTCTAGGTAATGCTTAGCGATTAGACAATTAAAATTCATTTCGGTGATCTTATCCATCGGAATTTTCGCTTTTTAAAAAATTTTCTTAAAAACTTTTGTTATGTTAAAAATCTTTGTGTTTTTTTGTAAGGCTAATAGAGAGCATGTGAAGAGCTTTCGAATGATACCATGAATGTTGAAAGTTTGTATAAAAATTTAAATGGAGTTAAAATTGTTTACTCCGTCAGTGAAAAGTTGCGTAAATGTGTGAAAAATTTCTTAAATGAAGTCCCAGGCCTCCCCCCCCCCCTTTTTATCCAGCCGTAGAGTTATTTTCTCATTTTGACTCGGTTACGTCGAGAATGGAAAGAAAGTCTTGGGCAGGGAATTCATAGAAATTAAAATTTCTTCCCTAATGTACTTGGTTGCATTTAAAGCCATCGCAAGCGTAGCATGTAGGCTTAAAAGACGGTGGACAAAATTTTTTCAATACGTTCGTCGGGCACTTTCCATTCGGTTCAGCACAATCTTTGAACACAAACAGAGGGTAGCCAGTTGCTGTGAAAGTTTTACAATGATGAATAATTAATTAATTGTTTCATATGTAAATTATTTAATTTTAGATTGGAAAAATCGCAAAAAGGTACTTAATTAATATGGCAAAGCTCCAAAATAGTGATTCCTATTGATGAATAGTGGCGTTAAAACGAAGAATTTCCGAGCTAAAAATGTGTTTTTCGTGCATTTCTCGTCGAAATAAAGCCGCAGAAAAAGTAGTTAAAAAGCTAATTTTCCCTATTAATTAAGTACAAAAGATGCACAAAACCCCAAATAAGTAACAAAAATAGGGGTAATCCTGAGGAATGGGAATTTCCAATTAACTTTTTTATTTAAAGTTAAACATTGGTATCTTTCCGAAAATTTACGAAATTGGAAAAGATGAAATAGATTTTCATAAAAATTTTAGCGAAATACAATTCAAAAGCGTAAAATCTTTTGAGTAATTATCGCAAAAACTTTGATTTTTTTTACTATTTTCATAAAATTTTCCCACCTTTATGAGTTCTTCTTCGATTTTCAGCCGAAAATTTTATGAAATTGCCTCGGACCCCCCTACGATTTACGAACTTGACCCTATGGTTGTGCCTCTGATAAAGTAGCATTGAAATTTATAAAAATGTAAACAAATTAGTATTCCACTCGTCAGGATCAGTCAGCTGGGGACAACTCAGCCGAGGAAACTCCGCTGACAGACAACTCGTCTAATGGACAACTCAGCTTTACGAGAATTTACAAAATTATAAAAAATTAAAAATCAATATTTAAACAATGAAAAAAATCTTTTAAACAAAGTAAATAAACTAAAAATATTTTTAATAAGTTAAAAAAACTATTAATTTTTTAAATTTAACAGTCGTATTTCGGGTGTCATGACAACTTGTACACAGGCAAGCACACAGACAACTCGTACAAAGGCAACTTGTACAATGGCTTAGGCTAGGGCGAAGCTTTAGGCTTAGAATTGTTTGGGCCTAGGCTTAAGTAGTCTATTTTAAAATTTTTTTATTGTATGAGTTGTCCATCAGCTGAGTTATCCTCGGCTGAGTTGTCCAGAAGCCGTATTCCCAATTATTCACCTTTGTCAGTGCAAGTGAACGCTTGGCATTTGTACATTCTCTTCGCGCACGTTCTCAAGTTCTTCTCCATGTTTCTGTTGGTCAGCCATTCCTTAAGCCCGGCGCTCGGCGTGTACAACCACGAATAGTCCATGGACAATTTGCAGTCAATGTACGTTTTTATGAGCAGTTCAGTGTTGTTCGCGTTGCACACGGTGTCCTCATCATAGCAAAAGTCACATTTTGTACGCAACTTTTTCGACTTTAATTTGCAAAATTCGTCCAATTTTGTATGACTGCAGTTCCCTCGATCTGTGGCGCAGCCGTTGATCACAAACACGTCGTTGTTATACTCTTCAAAAAAGGAAGTTTAAATGTGCAATAATTTGGATTATTATTTTTTTTTGTTGATCAGTAGAGACCGGATTTTTAGGTGCTAAAAACACTGAAATAGGTACTAAAATAGGTGCCAAAAGTGCAAAATTGGTGCTAAAAACGCCCAAAATAGGTTCTAAAAAGTGGAAAACCCCAGTTTCTTATGCACAAAAATTCCAAAAGTGACTAATTTTTTTTTATCAATTTCGCCCACCAAAATAGCAACTAGTCAAGAAAATAACTAATATATATTAATTTTCTGAAATTTTGGTCATTTTTTCGGAGTATATTTTCTCTGAAATCTTTGGGATCGATTCTTAGTGAGTGTATTTTTTCGTTTTTATTGCATTTTTCTATGAAATTTCTGGGAAAAGGCCAAAACAGGTAATAAAATTCGTAAATTACAAAAAAGGTGCTAACCCCCGTTTTAGGTTTTTTAGATGTTAAAAAGTCGCTCTAAATAAAAATTGTTCGGAGAAAATGTGCTTTTCATGCGTCTCTCATCAAGTACTCTCCGCAAAAAAAAAATAGGTAAAACCCTAAAATCCGGTCTCTATTGATTGATCAGTGTTCATTTACCATCCATGCATCGGTATGTCTGACAGCCGACCTTCGCCTCCATCGCCTTGCCATGGCACTTTATATCCGGCTTATCCTTTGTTATTCCCCATTCTTCGATCTCCTTTGCAAACTCTTCTTTGACTTTATAAATCGTATTGTCGAAAGTGAATGCATGTTTGCAGACTGCAAAATTAAAACACATATTTACTGTATATGTAATTTATTTTTTATTTATTAAATTTCTCGGGCAGTCTCTCCAATCAATTCTTTTTTTAATTTTTAATAAATCAAAATATTGTAAAACCTTGATTAGAAAAAAGAAATTTGTTTAAAGAAATCAGTAATTTTTCAAATTTCCATATTTACTTAGCAATTTATTATTCCCACTCAGTTGGAGCTCAGGACAACAAATCATTTTCAGCTCAACTATGAGTGGCTTTGAGCAGTTCATTTCATTTTTAGTAAATCTCAAAACCGATGATAATGAAAGAACTCAGTTTTTATTGGTATGTTTCCACTTGATTATAATGCGGAAAGACCTTTAAGAAGGATGGCACGGGGTCGAGACCGAGCCGGGAATTCCCGGTCTTGCCATGTTCCGGTTTTTCCCGGTTGCCTGGTCTCGCTTTTAGAAAATACAAGGAAAATATTACTGATAAAAATGAGGGTCTTAGCGAAAATACAAATTTCAAGTACACTCACGGTCAAAAGTATTGCACCAAAAATTTTTTTTCGAAAAATTCGATTTTCTTGCCGTCGAGAAAATCGGTCATGACTCAACCAACCCGCTTTTTGGTGGGACAAAAGTAATGCACCAAAACATGTATGCACGAATAACTCACTTTTTAATGATAAAAATCCGAAAAATTTTCTGCTAAGCTAACTTTTGATGCTGATCAAAAAAGTCTTTTACAGAAACTTGATCAGATCACTCCTTCATGGTGATCTGGAAAGTCAAAAATGGCTTGAAATCGGGAAAATTTTCGAAAAAAATTCCTAGGGGGTTGGGAAAATTTTTCTAGAAAATTTAAGTAAGCCTATCAAATAGAGGACAAAATTCTCTACCGAATTGCCTTTGGGATGGTAGGCCTATGGCCTATACCCGCAGAGCAGCTTAGGGTATCAAAATTGACTACCATAAAAATGATCAATTTTCTACCATTTTCCCTTGAAATACGGTAGAAATCAGTCATTTTTGATTTGCCGAATGTTTCACGAACTGCCTAGTGAGCACATTGCCCTAACCGGCTTTTGCTAGACTCCATGCGATCGAAAAGGGCTTTGGCACTACTTTTTGGTGCATTACTTTTGTCCCACCAAAAAGCGGGTTGGTTGAGTCATGACCGATTTTCTCGAGGGCAAAGAAACTAATCGGGACAATTTTTGGGTATTAATTAGTGCACTATTTTTAATGTTTATTTTAGCATAAATTTGACATTTTTCACCCCATTCCTTTTTAAGAAAATCGAATTTTTCGAAAAAAATTTTGGTCAATACTTTTGACCGTGAGTGTAAAAACTTGAGAAAATCTGTTGATGAATTAAGCATTTTCATTTATTTATTATTTTAAAACGTCGACTCAAACCACAAAACAATTAACATTTTTTGCGACAGATTTTGTTACAAAGCAACAAATTAATTATGTAATTGAAGCAAAGAATGTTCATTTAAACTAATTAAATTCAGCTGCCCATCCAACAAAATGACCTGATGTGAATGGGTCGTCCTTGAACAGATCGCCAAATTCGCAAGTGCACTTCCATTCTGAAGGAGGGTCTTGCTTGGAAAAATAGTCGTTCACATCTTTGTTGTAAAAGTCGCAATGTTTGTCTTTCGCATAGCAACCCAAGTCTAAGAAGGTTTGGCCTGAAGCTAAACAAAAAAATTTGTAAAATAACAAAGGTCTGACGGGAGACAATCAATTTGAAGAGGACGGCAAAATTCAACTCCGAAAATTTTACACCAATTTTTTATTTTCATTTATGATTATGTATGAATAATAATAAAAATAATTGACTAAATTGCATATTAAATGATTTTAAAAATTTTTTAAATGATTATAAATAATATAAATGATGACCGTGGCAAAAACATAGCTGTTTAATGCTTAACCTTTTTTAGATGCAACAAAATTAAATTTTGTATTTAGAAATTGAAATCCTTTATAGAATCTATAAACAATAATATTTTAAAAAAAGGTTATGGCCAAAAAATGTAATAATAAAATTTTTTGTATTTGAGCAAAGTAATGAATTTTTATGTGTTACATTTTTATTTTAAAAATATTTCTTTAGAAATATTAATTTTCTCTGAAAATTTTTCTTTGCGTTTTTTTCAAGAAGCGTTTTGTTTATTTGAAATTTTTCGAAACAATTTTAAGAAATGCGTATGGTGGCAGTTTTTTAAGAAATGTCGGCACGAGAAAATTCAACTCCAAATTGCCATAGTCATTTTGGATTTATGTGATGGTCACGGAAATATTTTTTAAGTGGCCAAACAAGCTCTGTGAATAAATAATCTTTTTCTGTCCTACGGTGTCCAATTTGAAAGTGTTTTTTTCTCTTTTACCAGTGGAGCAATTGGCTTTGTAGCAACGTTGATGTTTGGATGTATCACATGTTCCATCATAGAATTTTACATCCTCACCTTTATACAATTTATAAAGTCCGTGCAACCCAACGACGCAATGCAATGCTTAAAATTAAGAAAAGGCATATACAAAATGTTATTTTATTTAAAATACAAAAATTACCTCCACAAAAAAGGGGGAAGAATGCGAGGAGGACGATGAAAATTGCAAGACGGCGGAAGAGGGACATTTTGAGGGGGTTTTGTTTTTAAATTTAAATTATCTGTAGAAAATTATTATTATTATTATTATTAACTTTATTTTTTAATAAAGCAATAATAATAAATGAATTCCGACCAGAATTAGCTTAACATCGAATGCTTTTTGATGATGATCAATGAAAATAAGAGGAGAATGAAAGTGAATGAATGAAGTGAATGAATTGGTTGTCGAGCGACGGACGACCGAACCGATTCTGATGATTTGATGATTCATTGTGAAAGTGCTGTTTTATGCATAATAATTAAATAATGTAAATGAATAAACTAATAAATTAACTAATAAATTAACAAAAACATTTATATTATTAATTAATTTATTTATTATTCGAATAAATAATTATAGAAAATTAAAAAAAACATGAAAAAGTGAATTAATAAAGAGAAAAGTTGAAGAAAATTAAAAAGCTAAAAAGCTTGAAAATTATAATTCAAAAATAAATAAATAAATCTAAGCGATAAATACAAACTTTAATTAATTTTTATTAAAATAAACATTTTAATATAATTATTTCATGAAATAATTCACTTGTCCAGAAGTTGGGCATTCAAAACAGATGAAAGAAACATTAAGAGAAATTCGCGACTTAAAGAAATTCTGCTTTTCCAAAGGCATTGTTGGTTTAAATGAAAAATTTCCTTGCCAAGAGAAAATTTTTTCTAATTTGAATTTTAAAACTGTTTTCAAGCTAAGCATTTAGAATTTTCAAAGCACGATGAAAGACTTTCTAATGTTGTGTAATTTCCAATTGCATTCAATTTCCCAAAAATTTTACCGGCTGTGAAATCCCGACCGACCTTGCCGACCCAGACATATAATGAAAAAATGAAAACCCACCGGTCGATTTGGACAACCCCGACAAACCATACCCCGCTTTTCACAATCTCGACAAATCTCGACCCCGACATTTTTCAACCCCGAGAACTGACATTTCCCGACCCCGACATTTTTCAACCCCGAGAACTGACATTTCCCGACCCCTGGCAAACCCCGATCCCGACTGGAAGAATTCAGGTCTTTGTGCACAAAAATTCACAAAGTTACTCATTTTTTATTAATTTCAGCAGAACAATTGCAACTTGTCAAGAAATGATAAAAAAAAAAAATTTCTTTTCTTATGGGTATATTTTCTGAAGTTTTATGGTCAACTCTTAGGAGTGTATTTTTTGTTTTTTACACTTTTGCTGTAAATTTCTGGAAAAAGGCCAAAATAGGTGCTAATCTCCGTTTTTGTGTTTTTATGTGCTAGAATTTTTGCCAACTTTTTGCCATTGCCATCTCCGCGTTTGGGTGCCTGTCTGCTTTGTTTTTATTTGCATATTCGTGCACAATTTAAATTGATTTTACATTTTATATTGCACATAATTTTATTTTTCTTTGAAAAATTAAATTGTCTTTTCCATGCCAAATTACGCAATTTTCGGAGTTCCCAAATTACCGTATTTGCTCTTTTTATCCCCCATGGGGTATTATTTTTCAACCTCCTCAGAGACTGGGGGATACGGATTAAGATAGAGGGATTATTTTTAAACGCCTCGTAGACTGGGGGATAATTGGAGATTGTGGGAGGGATTAATGGATATGGGGGATAAAAAGAGCAAATACGGTACTCAATATGTGCCTGTCCACCGTTCACTTTTTGTTGCCTTATTCCTCTACTGTACTTTCTAGTAAACACAAAAATTATCGGTGTTTCTCTTCGTATTTGAGCACCATTTATAGAGAGAAGTCAAATCATCTTCAGAAATGTTTATTTCAAAAATTACCAAGTTATTAAATCGGACTTTTGTTAGTAAGCTCATATTTTTAAGCACTAAAAAATACCAAAATAGGCAGGATGGAAACCTAGAAAATTGGCACTTAAAAACTTGAAAGTACTTAAACATAAAATTTTTCATATATTTCAGACCAAGGGAATCTCAGAAAAAAAATTGAAAAAAGCAAAAAAATATGAGCCCAACCAACCTATCAATAGCAAAATTGCACAACGAAGTGAAAATATATTCAAAAAAATTTTTGCATTGAAATAAAATGCCCAAAAATTAAAAAACCAAAAATTTTTTTTTCCTTTTCTCCGCTGGTTTCCAAAAAAACAATCTTTTGTTTACCAACTTAGTTTATTGTTATGTATGTATGTATTTGCTGGTGCCAGAGAGTTTTTCCTTATTTCCGCCACTTTGGATAATTTATCGACAAAAATTCTTATAACTTTGCTAATAATAACCATATAATTGCATTCTTACTTTTATTCAATAGCTTAAAGTTTATTTATATTTTCAAAAAATTTCATTTCATAATATTTTAAAAAATTTTATAAAGAAAAAAAAATTTTTTTGAACATTTTTTGTCAAATCATTTTGAAAAATGACTGTTAAACTACACCAAGTTATTTTAAATTATTTATTTCTGTAAAAAAGGAACACTTAAATTAAGTTTCGTTCCTTAGGTCTTTCGTAAAAACTTATTTTATTCGATAATTTATTTTAAATAATAATCTATTTATTTTTTTAAAAAATCAATACCATGCCTTCCAACAAAAACGAATTTCCTTCGAGCGAAAACAACTTTAAATATGTAATTTAAATATTTTATTTAAATTTAATAAATGTGATTTTTCAAATCTATTATTAATTTCAATTTGATTCAAAGCTTTAGTTGCGTCCGTACGAATGGCTTTGTGTTCCAAAAAATGCCACACTCGCGCTGATCAAAAAAAACTACAAAACACTTGCCATTGCCACACACCCGGACAAAAACAATCAATGCAGCGGCAAATTGTTTACGGTTTGGGTTACTGTACAATTTAATTTAATATTTTAGCAAGATATATAAAGAAAATTATATTCAGCTCATTAGCAATGCCAAAGATGATCTTCTTGGCCGCTCCAGAAGCTGCAGCAGAATGGAGGAGGTCCGTTTTTGAATTCTTAAAATTTGGAACGATTTATATTAATTATTAATTAAAATCACTAATATATTAAAATATTAATTTTTCACTAAATTTTACTGTTAATATGTACAGGAGGACAACCACCAGCAGCAAACGAACAAATCCAACAAGGTTTTCGAGAAACGAGTGTTTGAATCATTTCCGAAAAATGCTGCTGACAATGTTGAGAAGAGCAGTGATAGTGAAAGTGAAAAGGGTAAAAATTGGGAACAATTACATATTAAGCAAATCTAATTAAAAAAAAACATTGCTTAATATTGGATTTATTAATTCAGCACCAATTTTAAAATACTATGCTCCAGGGTTAATTGATATCCTAATTTTGGTCGGTAAGCACATAAATTCAATGTTATTTAGAATAAGCAAAAAATTAAAAAATTTGATTTGGATGTTGCATTATGTGTTTTCGAACCTAAAAAGACATGAAAACACTAAAACCTAGTCCTATTATTAATGCGAACCGTAATTTTATCAATTAATTATTTTTATTTAATATTTTATTTTTGAAAATAAAAGTTTACTTTACCTAATATTAAATTCAATTTATAAACAAATTAATTAATTAATTATATAAATTGTAGATGATGAGTTCAAAATTGCTGATGAGAACTTGTGGTCGGTCTATAAAATGGTATGATTTTTTTAAACATTCTTACCTTTTTTTTGTATTATTGCCTAATCCTCCTACCGTACTTTGGGAAAAGATCGTTAGAAAAGAATTTTTTCAATCTTCAGTTGCGTCCGTACGAATGGCTTTGTGTTCCGAAAAATGCCACACGCGCGCTGATCAACAAAAACTACGAAAAGCTTTCCATTGCCACTCATCCGGACAAAAACAATCAATGCAGCGACAAATTGTTTACGGTAACTCTAATCACAGGGATCTGGGTTACTGTACAAATAGTTATTTAAAAAATTCAATTTTAAGCTCATATCGCATGCCAAAGAAGAACTTCTCCGTCGCCCCAAATACAGCGGCAGGGTGATGGTCGGTTATTAAGCCTAATCATTTTTTAATACACTTTTATTCTTTGCCGCCAAAATGGCGATTGACAAAAAATTTAGTAAATATATGAGGGAAAAAATAGAAAAACCTTTAGAATAATGACAATTTTCTTTTATTTGTTACTAAAGCCTTTTTTTCTTTATAGCAAATCCAATTTTTGCCTTAAGGGTGTACTGCTTCAAATTATGGCACCCGAATGAAGAACACTGTTGAGATGTGTACTGTCACCACCTCAGTTGGTTCAATGGGTCCGGCCGTGCCGATAGGCGCCGCCGGGAAAAACTTTTGGAAATTTTACTGCTATAATGATAATAAAATGTACAGAATTTTCCAAAAATTTACCCATATTTCTTGAAAATTTTTTAAGTTTTATTTCAGGAGGGGGGGGGGGGCACGTGCCCCCACCCCCCTAGCCAGTTTTCTTTTCAATCAGAGCAAGTTTTTAGCAAAAAAAAATATTTAGACTTTTGGATGAGTTCATTAATTAACTAATTAATTAGTTGACTTTATTTTTTAGTTGGTCTGTCGCCCGCCACAACCGAACCTTGGCCGTTTAATGGTTTTTGTGAAAAGAAATGAAGAATTTTTTATAAAAATCTCATTATAATTTATTGGAATATTATTTTCATTTTACCTATGGACGATTTTAAAAAACCTTACAACTTCAGAGGATAAACATATTTAAATGTTCAAGGAATGGCATCGGCAAATTGTGCAGTTTTCTTTTGGAAACCAAATGATAACTGAGAAAGGTTTAATTTTTCTTTCACTGGAGAAAATTTGAAGGAATTCAGCTGCAGATAGAGATTAAATTATCAGGATATCATGGTATAAGGTCGGCAATTTTATTTATTTAATTCGAAATGAATACCAAACGGCCAAGTTATAAAAAAATCCGTATTCTGATTGGCATTTGATATTTATATTTACCTAAAATCTTAATAAATTTATTTTTAATTAAATTCTTATTCATTTTTTACTTTATAAAATTAAATTTGTCTTCCATTCCTTCATTTTCTGGGGCGATCTTTGGTTATTATTATTAAATTGTTTTTATCCCCTATAGTATCCAATTTTTGGGCGGTTTCCATTTTTCTCGTATCCAATGTATGCTATATAATATAAATTTTTGCAGTTATTACATTACTTTTTTATATAATTTTATTCAATATTTACTTTTTTCTATAATTTCTGCATTGTTCAATTTTTATATTCATTTGGGTGAATCAATTTTATCCATAGCCATGGATATGGCAAAAATATATTTCCATCGCTCATGGATTAGGGGCTATAAGAGGGATAAGAATAAAAAATATAGGTATTAAACAAATTTTGTAAAATCCTCAGTCTTTACAATTAAGCCCCCCCCCCTTTATTAATAAATTATGCCAAGAAAGGTCAATTTTTATCGGTGTTTTTGTCTATTAATCATAAAAAAATAAATTCAAAAGAAAACGGCAACCGGTATCGAACTCAAAACAAAAAGTACTGTTAGTCGACCAATTCCGAACACCTGACTTGAATTTTCATTATTTCTCCAAAAATGTACCATAAAAATGGCCTTGGCTTGGGGGTGCCTTCAAAGCCGGTCACATCTCATCTCTTCCCAAGCATCCCAAATTAATTACATTAATTGAATTTACTTTTCAGCTGATTTCTTGATTTCTAAAATTGATGGGTTTTCTCCGTGTTGCTGGGTTTTGTAGAAAAATTCTTTTTTATATTTTATTTCAATGCCTTTCTGCGAACAATTCGGTAAGTTGCTGTGTAAGTTTTCAATTTTATTGAGTATTGTAAAAACAGAATGTACAAAAAATAAATCATAATTTTGTTGTCTAAGTTTTAAAATTTTATATTTTCACAGGATATCCGTGATTTAATTTCAAAATTTATTTTTTAATTTACAAAATCTTGTTTTTTCGTAAAAATATATTCGAATTATTTATTTTTTCTAAAATTATTAATATTTTAATATCTAAAAAAATAATATAATCTCACAATAACTCGGCTCCCTTTTTTTTGTCAATTGTCAATTAGTGTGCTCAAGACAATGCTTATGATGGAAAATTTCTTGCATTTGTCCAAACTCTCCCAGCAAATGAGCATTTTTATTTGGAAATGAAAGGCAAACAAATATTAACGGCGGAAGTCAAGAAAAAATTAACATCTGAGGTTTGCTTGCTAATTGGCTTTTTAAACAGAAAAGTATAATAAAAAAGAAGCCAGCCATAATTTAATACCTCCCCCCCTTTTTTTTTCTTTTTGCAGCGCTTTTTCCAAAAAAACTTTTGGGGAACAGCAGCAGGGGGTCCGGTGGTGCCGATAGGCGCTGGGAAATTTTTTTTTTTGTTGAAGACGAGTTCATTTAAATGGGGATCGTTTTTCAACCAATTAAAATGCGGGCGTTGTACTTTTCCGATCCCACAAAAACAGTATGACCAACTGTTCGTCACTCAACTTGGCATTGTCTATGTGCTGCGATGGAAATGGCACTGTCCCTCACTGAGGCGGTCACCCGTCGCTTTTTTGAAGGAGAGGAACGACGAATTGAGGCAATGTCAAAAATTCGGTGAATATGCACGAATTTTGTACGACTATTTGTTCGTAATGTATCTCCAAGGTCATAGTTTATTCTTCATCCATAATTTTTTTTAATAAAACTAACCATTTTATTCGATTTCTAAGCGTTTTAAATAAATTTGAAATAACTAACTAATCATGGTGAACTTAGAGCAGAGACTGTATGAGTCCTGAGGCGAGTGCGCCCCAAAATGTCGCCTGAAGGTTTTTGGACCATAATTATGTTCTTCTCAATCAAATTAAGCATTGTTGGTTTTGTTCAATATTCTCTATGCGTTTGTTATTATTCTTTTACAAAAAAATTTCGTTAAATTCAAAAAAAGTCCGGCGACGTTTCGGCTGGCGACAGTTTGTCCTGCTTTGGTCTGAGGCCTCTCAAAGGGATCTTCTACTGTATACCAGGGATGGCAAATCTTTTAGCAAATTGCATAAAATGCCATTTGAATAAATATTAACCATTTTGCATTGCATATAATAAAAATTTTAAATGTCCTTGGATTTCATGAATTTTCCCCACTATGTCCTTGCAAATCGGCATACCCGTCCTTGGAAACGGAGCATGGACGATGGCAACCCTGTTATTACCCAAAACTAAATTAAAGAGAATTTAAACTAATTCGTACTTTATAAGAGTATTTTATTGAAATTAGCCAAATAATTATTTCTCAGTAACGAACTGAACAGTGACGAAACGATCAGAGACGAAATATTTGAGTGCAATTTGTGTATAAATTCTGGCGAATTTGAGCCAATTTTTGGAAAATATGTCTCTTAGCTCCCAAACAAAAAACCGTTTAAAAAAGGTCTTAACCGATTAAAAAGGCAAAAAACGATGAGAAAATTGGAAATATACGTACGCTTCATGAGTTACTCTTAACCAATTTTTAGATTGGATTTTTTTAAATTAAATTTTTACAATTAAATTTTTTTTTGCAAATTACGGATTACGCCAAATTACGGCCTTTTTGGACCTCCGAAATGACGGATTACGGATGGCCGTAATTGAAAAAATCGCCGTAATTACGGATTTTCGTAATTGAAAATCAGTTACGTCCAGCCCTGATCCATGCTGTATATCGTATTTCCTAAAACAAAAGCCGTCCCCTGAAATAGAAGCCCACTTCGAGGGGGTTGAAAAATAGAAGCTTTAGGGCTTATTTTAGGAAATAATGTGTGTAAAAAGATTTGCTTTTTATTTTATTTACGAAAATATGTTTTCAGCTGCTAACCAGGAATTAGCTGCACAATTTTTCGCTGAAAATGTTAAGCCACGGTTCAAATTTGCTGGAGAAGACGAAGAAATCGCTGTGAATTTATTTGACCTGACCAGAAGTCTGATTGGGATTTGGAAGTTTTATTTTAACTCAAAAGAAGGCAAAAAATATAAATGGAAACTGAGCAATTTATTTAAGTACTCATTTGAACCAATTTTGCTAAATGAGAATGAATTTAAGAAGAATGAAGAGGGAATGGACGGAAGAAACAAAACAGCAGCGGAAAGCTCATCACAGTCATTAGCAGCTAATGAGCAAACGGGCAACGCGGACAATGATCTGCTGAAATTAATGGAAGACAAATTTAAGAATTTGGTGAAAAAAATGGCAAAAATTGCACAAAAAATGAACAAAACATGGCGCACTTCCATTTATTTTTAGCCGTATTAAACACAACAATTTATCATGGCACGGATTTTATCGACCCCATCGAAAAGAGAAAAAAAATATTTTTCAATTTTTTTATGTTGTTGTATGTTTTTTTCCCGTGTATTTTGAGGAAACAGAGAATTTGTTGGTATTTTGAAACTGCAAACTCTAACATTAAACTGAAAAAATTTGAGGACACTTCGGCCAAATGAGCCTGACAAAATTAGTGACGGTCGTAACTCTAATGGGTTAATTAATAATCCAATCCTATTTAGGATCTTTGACTCGACTTTTCAGTTGCCTATCATGTTTCGCACCAATTTCCTTCCTTTTTATTCAACTCATAACAATATTGCCATGACGGACTATTAAATTGGGTTGTAAGTAATCACAATCACCGCAGGAGGAGTCGAACTTATAACTTCCTTTAAAGCGACTTTTTCCGCTGCTTTCCTGTCCAATACAATTTCAATCCTTTTTCCTGTGACATGCCATGCCGTTATGCAGGAGAAGCAGGACAAAATGTACATTGTTTCATGGCCAAACTTGTCTTATTTATGCTTAAGATCGAGAATTTCAAATATCCGAAACTTTTTTTTTTTACTGCCGTCTGAGGTGTCAAGATTTCCATGGAAATGTTCCGATCAACCTTTTGCATAATTTCCTTTTTATTCGCATCAACAATTATACATAGTAGCAGGTTTTTTGATTTTTCTTGGTGACATAAAATTACGATTTATTATTTTGAAAAAATAAACAATAAGTATCCTAATTTGTAAGCCAAAAAGTGACTTTACAGTGCCGTGCCTTCACCGGAAGCAACATGAGAAGCAAAAAAGAGACCGATTAAGAAAAAAACGGCAAATCCGACAATGCCCAAAACCATCACAATGGCAACCCATTCGTGGGCACCCAAATGGGTGAAAGCGCCGAAGGCAACGGCACCCAAAATTAGTGCGCTGGTCATGGCAGTGACGCATTGGCCGGAATTGTCACCGCCACGCCTCTTTCTTCTCCCGTTCTTGATGGCATTTTTAGGCTGGACAATAATTTCTTGTGGAAAATTCATGGCTTAAAGACAAAATAAATGTATTTAAAATTAACATTTATCAATTCTTACCTTTAATTATATTTAAAAATTTGCCAATTTGTGTTATAAAATGACCAATAATTGTTTCGGCATTTTCTTTGTTTTTGTCATCGAGGAACGAAATTTTTTTAAGTTTTTGATGGTTTTAATTTTATCAAAACCTTGAATTGGTTCCTCCATAAATTTCTTTAAATAATTAATATATTCCTCTGGTTGTTCCGTATTTTTACCCTCTTCCAATTTTTTGCAGAAATTTTTGAGAATTTTTTGAAAACTTTCATCAAATTTTATGGCCAAATTTTCACAGCACAAAATGCCAAAAATGGGTTTTTGATGCCATTCACCAATGCTAAATTCACCATCAAATTTTTTGGTTTTTCATTCCTTTAAATAAAATTTCTGCTGAATTTAACATTGCCATTCCGTTTTTGAACAGATCTAAAGAATAGGGCTTCGTTATCAATTTCATTGAAAAATCATAATTTTGGTTTATTCTTAAAAGTTAAATTAAGTATTCATTTTTTTAATTAAAAAATAATAATTCTTATTTGTTTCTGGTATTTTCGCTTATTGTATAAAACACTATCCAATCGATTTTTTAAAATTATTTTTGATATGGAAAAAACTTTAACTTGAAGCTGTATTCTTTTTTTCTATTACACATTCAGTTGGATTTGCAACGACGTTTGGATGGATCTCTTCCCCTTCTTTGATCATGCTCAACTCGGCCTCAAATTGGCGCTGCTTTCTCCCCGTTTCAACCCTTTAGATCAGCTCGCTGCAACTCGTCGACGCGTACATTGAACGAATTCGACACGTGAACGGCGCACTGAACGCAATGGTCGACGAGAATTTCACGACGGCACGGAATATGGCGATGAACATCGACAATTACTTGGGCCTCTTGGAGAAAGACTCGCCCGAATTCGAAAATGTAAATTTTTGCTAAATTATTTGCTTTTTTTGCTCAAAAATTTTGGATATTAAAAATCACTTCAATTTTCTTGGCATGCGCTTTTGGTTGGGTGGTCTATTTTGTCCGTTTTTCATATTGGGTTCGAGTCCCCTCCGGTGCGTTTAATTTTCGGTTTTTCATTTTTTCGGGGTCTAAAAGTGAAAACTTTAGGAACATTTGAGGCAAAATATAATATTTTTTAAATTTTTTCTAATTTCCCTCCGCCCTTTCTCAGCTTGTCCATGCCAAACCGTTGCTGGGCGTGCCATTCACTGTCAAGGACAACACTTTCTGCAAGGGTTTTGTGTGCACTGTTGGCGTCTCGGCTCGCAAACAGAACGGATTGGCGAGCCAGGAGGACTCGGAGGCGGTCAGACGGTATGCCAAAAATTGGATCCGGGAAAAACAAAATTTGAGATGGATTTATCCCACCAGACTTTTGCTTTTCATTGTTAGCCAAAATGATCATACATGAACAAGGGGTGCGCCAGGCCAACTTGGGTAAATAATTACCGATGGTATTCAAAATTTAATTTTCTTTTTAATCGAATGGGTTTTAACTATCTCAAAGAGGTGGCCGGCCATATTTTCATTAAACGACTAATTGATTGAATGATTGCCATTGAAATACGTCTCCTTTTATTTTGTTTAGACATTTCTGCGTGCCACCACTTCTGTCAGTTACAAAATTGAATTTAAAGCGCGGGCAACATCAATTGAGCCATTTGAATCGGTGAATGAACGAACCAAAGAAAAGCTGACACTGGACAAAATGCCAAGTTGTGATATTTACTGGCTGTTGAAGCGATGCCCAATTAGTGAGAAGGCGACGGCGTTCCCATGGGACGACGACGAAAATTGGGACCACATTGAACAGTGTCCAATTTGATTTGCGGGGTGGCAAAAGTTCGACTGGGTAAGTGCAAAATAATTAACAAATTTACACCCAATTCAAATTGTATTTAATTTTAAGCCATTGCAGCCACCAGCGGACGAAGAAAAAGAAGAAGCAGGTCAAAGCATCGAAACGTCGTATGACTGTGCGGAAGCGAATTAATTAATTAAATTTGAGAAATGCTCGACGATCTCAACAGTTGGAATTTGAATTTATGCTCTGTCATTTTTTTCTAAGAAATGCTTTGTTGATTCTTTTTGTTCGAATATATGTTTATTTATTTGTTTGCTTTTTGTGGGAAAATACATTACCAAAATTTAACAAAACTTAAGATGGTCATGATTCGACAATTTTCATGTCAGGGTAGAGAAATAGGCACAAAATGTCATAAAAATGACCAAAATCGGCTTATAATCACATTTTATTATTTTAAAAATTAATTTTGGTTAATTTTTATTTTTTCACAAGAAATTTTATAATTTTCAAAAATTCTCAAAATAGGTAAAAAAAATGAAAATATGTACGAAATACTTGCCGAAATTTCATTGTCAGTTTGCAAAATCTCAAAAGATTAATGGTTATTTTTCAAAAAAGTTATGGCCAAACAATTAAGACACTTATTTTCGAAATTTTAGGCCTCAATTTTTTAAAACCTATTCTAAAAATGACCAACCTTGGAGCTTGAGAAAATGTGTAGTATTTTTGATAAAATATAAAAATTTAAGTGAAAAATGGCCATTTTTTGAGGGTTTTGAACACAATTTAATAATTATGCAATGGAATGAATGTCTTGCATTTTGCTCAATTTGTAAAGGAATTTTAACCTTTTTCCAACTGCCAGGCGTTGTGCCATCATCCGGCATTTTGCCGCGCGTCCACGGCGGTTATCTGATTCAAATGGCCACTGCCGGTCCAATGGTTGGACAGTTTTTTTCATAAATTTTTTAAATAAACAATCATTTTTTCCAGACAAGATACGCAAGTGACCTCACTCTGATGCTTAGGGTACATTTTTTTTACAAATAAGCAAAAAATTTAAAAAAAAAACATTCGAAAAACTTTTGGGAAATAACGTTTGAAAATCAAGCAAACAAAAGATGATGAAGAAAGATGATATTTTGGAAAAAAATCCTCAAAAATGGCTATTTAGCCTATCGTCACAGCCCGGCACCCAAAATTCCCCGAAAATTTTGTAAATTTGACCTATATATTGCCAATTTTCAGTGAAAATCTGTTTAAAAATGGTCAAATTTTCCAATTTTCTCCCGGCGGCGCCTATCGGCACCGACGGGCCCACGAAACTTATTTTTCATAAAAATGACTCAAACGCAAAAATTTATCATTTATAATGAAAATCTTTTAGCAAATTGTACTCAAATTTTCAAAAATTGCACAGCCTAATTAAAAAGGTCACTATGCTTAATAATTTTTTTTTATCACAGCTAATTGACGAAGATTTTATCATATTGCTGAATGATCTGAAGGCAACTCCTGATCAAGCTAAAAAATTAGATGATCAGTCTAGAACTTCTGCTGTTGATCAACACAAAAAGAAAATGCTCGAGGCATATTTTGGCTTTATTTATTTGCTATTTTCTTTTTTGAACCAGTATTTTTTACAGACATTGTAATAATCCCATCTCTGAACATACGTGCAGCTCTCAGAAATCTGAGTTAATCTTTTCAAATTTCTAAAAATCGCTGAAAATCTTTTCAAATTTCTAAAAATCGCTGAAAATCTTTTCAAAAATTTCTAATTGTAAAACTTTTTTTTAAATTTCTAAAATAAATTTTCTAGCTACGGCCTGAGTGTATCACCGTTTTTTTCTGCAGGTCCTCGCCGGCGAGGAAATAGCAGAGAACCGTCTGCGGCTGAGCCAACGCGTCAATTTCCGCAATGTCCGCGTCTTCTACATGGAGGACCTGAAGTCGTTGGTCAGCCAAGGGCTGTCGCCGGAAATGCGCGACGCCGTGCGAAAAGTGAGTCAGGGCGTCCTACTGATTAAAAGGTTGAGTGACCTACTGAAACGTGTGTAATGGGGTTGAAAATTTTGGAAATTTTTTTTTTTGCTTTTTAGAAAAAGACAAAAAGTTCAATATAATGGGCGGGCGGGCATCAAGACGAAAACCCAAAACTTTCATTACATTTTTTTCAAAAGAAATTAAAAATTATTTTTTTACTGGAAAACATCCCACTAATTATAAAAATTTCATTTCGAACAATTAAAAAATTTCAATTTTTAAGGGGGAGGGAATGAAATTCCCCCGGGTGCTTTTGTGATGCAATTTCCAATTTTTTTTTAACTGCAGACCGCCAAGTATTTCGAGAAGAAGTACGATTTGTGCGCCCATCGGTTGGATTTGCCGGTGGTCCATCGGGCGTTCGAGATTTTCTTGGCCAGCATGAACGAGGAGGAGCACGACAACCTGGGCAAGGCCATGTCCAACTTCGCGGTCCGTTTTTGGCATTTTCACATCGGAATGGGTCAACACACAAATTGTTTTTTGGATTTCCCATAAAATTATTCACTTAGAAATGTTCGGAAAAATCCATCAAAAATGGAAAAAAAAAAACGAAAATTTTTTAGACGAAAGGGGAAACATTTTAAATAAAACAAAATATGTAAGAAATATTAGAAAAACCCCAAAATATTTAAACAAAATTTTTTTTTATCGTTTTCTGAACAAAAATTTAGGCGAGTGAATAAGCGCAAAATATTTTAAGAATTTCCATAAATTCGAAACTCCTTAAAAATTTCAAAAAAAAAAAAATTATACGAGGAAATGCGAAATTCCTGTTTTATTAATGAACATTTATTAATTCGTTAAAAATCCTCAAAAATTGTGTACGAAAAAATTCAGAAAAGTTCAAAACATGTGCAAAATTCAACAAACATTTTCTGGAATTTGCCAATTTCCGCATTTTTATGTGTATTTTCAGTACGAGGTGAACTGCTTCGCCGAGCTGGTCAAATACCCGTTCGGCTGGTCCGAGCACACTTTGCCCGCCATTATCACCGGCATTCGCAGCAAATTGCCGCAACAGAGCGACGCGCAGAGAAAATTTGTGAGAGAGCGTTTCTTCGTATATTCAAGAATAATTTTGTCTGTTGCCTTTATCAAAGAATTTTGCTTTATAAAAATCTTCTATTGTTGTCATCTCCCTCATCAATGGGCTAATTAATGCCTTTCCATGCCAAATTGAAACAGATATTTTAAAAATAAATCTTTGAATTAATGAATTATTTTTCAACTTTACCGCTGATAAGGCATCTGCAGCAGATGGCCAGCTCCATTATTTTCTCAACAAAATTTGCTAGAAATTTTCAATTTTTCTTCTGGCGGCGCCTATCGGCACCGCCGGACTCAAAAAAACCTATTTTTTCTTAACAAAATTAGCCCAAAATTTGGGCATTTTTTAGTCAAAATCTGGTAGCAAATGGCACTAATTCAATCCGAAAGAGCAGAGCCGAGTCGGCAGGGCCGAAAGCATCCCCCCCCCATGAACATAAACTGATTGAGTTATTAAATAGTGAAATTGTTTAAAAAACAATGATAAGACGAAAAAGCTTAGGCCTTATGCTTAGGCATTCTTTTTTAATTTTACTGTGTATGTTTTGCCTTTTGTACGAGTTGCATTGACAATTTCGCTAAATTTTATGAGCATCAATAAAATTAAAGAAAATAAAATTTTTTTGAGAAGACCGCGAATTATTAGTAAGAATAAAATAAAACAAATAATCTATTTTGGGTTAGGTATTTAAGTATTTAAATTATACATATCATTTAATTTATTTAAAACGCCTTTCCCAAGCGCCGATGGGAAAAGAAATTCGTCAAGGGCATTCAAAAAGTTCAGACGGCTTTGCTGTCTAATTGCGTACAGCAACAAAATGCCGAGGTCATCTTTTCTGTTTCTTATCTTTCGGGTGACTTTGTTCGGTGCTTTAGATTAATTTTTTTTTGTCTTTTCTTGCAATGGAATTAACTCTGGCTAAAACAGACGTAAATTTGTCAAATGTTTGGCATAAAATTAAACTTAAAGAAAAAAAATTAGATCCAGACATTTTTTCGCCTATGTCCAAAATGATTCAAACTTTAAAAACAAATTTTTATGTTGGCATGGAGTTTCCCCGTAAACCCATGCATTCCCCGCCCCCAAAGGTTGAAAGCAAGCGTGACCAGCTGCGCCGTGAGCTCATCTCGCTGCTCGGCGACGACGGCCTGTTCATCTTCCCCGCCTTCACCACCGTGGCGCCGCTGCACAACCAACCGTTGTTCACCCCGATGGACATCATTTACACCGCGGTGTGGAACACGTTGGCACTGCCCGCGCTCGCGTGCCCGCTGGGCCTGAACGACAACGGACTGCCCACGGGCGTGCAACTGATCGCCGGGCCGGACAACGAGCGGCTGCTGATCGCTGCTGCACAGGTGAGGAGGAGGAGGACCAATGGGAGACAAGGAAGAGAAAACAGTGTTTTAATTGACTGACTGACGAGACAGTGATTAGAACTTCCAGTCATAGAAATGATGCGAAATTGTAAGTGATTGAGCGCTATTTTAACTTTTTCACTTTAAAACTGTATCAAGGTGCAAGTACACCCCCAAAAAACTTTTTTTTTATTATTTTTTGTTTTTGAAGTTCTTTTATTTCAATTTGACACATTTTTATGGGTTTTTTAATCTCAACTTTCACTCCTTCAGGATTTGGAGGAGGGCTTTGGCGGTTGGGTGCCACCCGAGTTGCAGTGGGGCTGGCATTTGCCAAAGTGTCTGCGAAAGTTCACGGCCAACATTTGAATGAATGAAAAGCCATTGCATGCCAACAGAAAATGCCATGGCATCTATACCAACTGCTGTCCCTACGAATTTCATTTATTTTAATAATTTTAGTACCAATTCCAAACCCCCATAAAAAACAGGTCTTAAAAAGGAGCGAGAAACAACAAAAACCCTTTTCATAATTGTAATAAAAAAGAGAGCATTTTGTGCCATTTTTGTTACTATACTCATCACACTGATCACTTAATTGGGTGCGAATTTATATTTACGAAAAATAATTTTTAAAAATAATTAAAATGGTTGAAAATTTGCCGGAAATGCCTTAGAATTAATGCCATTATCATGATAAAATTCAAAAAAAAAAATTTATACATTGAAAAATTATTAGTCTTTCCTTAAAAATAGAGGGTTCGTCCTTATGCCAAAGAATTTCCCAAAAAATTTCAACCTTTCCGGAAAAAATATATTTTCAAATTTAACCTAAATATAAATCCCATCCCCATTCATCATCACTTTTCCAAAATTGCATTTAACATTTTCTCGTTTTTGTGAATGTCGTCGGCCTTCTTCATTTTCCATTCTTTTTTTTCGCATTTCAATTTTTCATTAATGCTCTACAAAATTCACTTAACCAATTTTCGCACATTCTGCTCCATTATACTGTATCCATTATACTGTACTTTTCTCCCTTTTTTGTGTTTTGTTTGCCCAACATAAAACACTCAGCGATTTCAATTTGATATTTAACAATTGCATATAAATAAAAATGGTTTTTGGTAATTTTATTGGTGATTGTTTTGATTTTTAACCAATTTTTTGAGCCCTAAGGAACTGAATCAATTTTCGTCATACATATATTAATTGCTCAAAAGCAACACATTTAAATTCTTGTTCTGGAAAATCTTTCCCTCGAGAATTTGAAAATCCAATCCTATAACAGAACCAAAATTTGGTTTTCCAATCCAATTAGGAATTGGAATAATGAGGCAAATTTACCATGGGCATTATTATTACTCAAAATTAAAAGAGGAAGTAAAAATTAAATATTTTATTTTACAAAAATAATACAATAATATTACATAATAAAAATCCCCTTAATTTAAATCCCTTCTAAAAATATAAAATAAAATCATTAAATAATTATTATAAAATCTTTACATCACACACCCTCCAAAATTATCTTTTACTCTTCTCATTCGTCCTTTTCTTCGTTGCCTTCCTCTTTCTTCTCGTCCTCACTGTAAAATTGCGAAAAATCGGTTAAATAAATAATTATTTGAAAATCTTACAGAACATAGGGGGCTCTTTCTTGTACAGTTTATGCTCCACAAAAATTCGGGTCAGGGGTTCGAAATTGGTCGAAAAGGATGCAGGATTCGTACTTAATGACCCCGAAAACCTATATTGGTATTGGCATATTTTTTGTTTGTTAAATAAAAAAGATTGTAAAAAAAATTTATGGGAACCTAAACTGTACAAGAGCCCACAGCTGACTTCTACCACACCTTTGGTGTCAAGACAACTCGTACAAAAGGTAGTAAGCTAGGCCGAAGCTTACGGTTTAACTTTAACTTATGCCTAAGCTTTATTTTGTAAATTTTTTATCAAAATTTTCAAACCTATGCCCCCTCTCACATTTTTTCAAAGTGCCGAAGAGCAAAAAAAGGATAATTTCCGGAGAAAAACTAGGCGCAAATATAATCAAAAAATTTGGTCCCAAAACAGGTGCGGTTAGCCCCCCCTGCTGTCCCATGGTCCTTCTCGGTCGTATGGCACAAGGGCGACCGGAAAATGCGTCAGTGATAAAAAATATTAAGTTCCCTGGTGGTTCGGGGTCGCTGATCGTGAATCCGGCACCCATTTCGGCATATTCCGCACTGAACCCGAATTTGAACAAAATTCAAAAGTCAAATTTTTCGAATTTAGCTATTTTGGTTAAAAATGCTTAAATGATCTCTTATGAAGGATTGATGGCTTTCAGTTTGTTTCCATGTATTTAAACCGATTTTGAACCCAAAGATACTAATTGCGAAATTTAGGCTTTCGATTTTTTGTTCGAATTCGGGTCCAGGGTTCGGAATTCAGAACGATTTTCTTATGAATTTTACTTTAATACTACAATACTTAATGCCAGTGAACTTTATTTAAAAATTTGAATCACTGACGCATTTTCCGGTCACGGGCCCAAGACCTCCTTTATGTATGCAAGTTGTGTATGCTTTGAATTTTATTGCTCAATTAATAGTTTAAATTTGATTGCCAATTAATTGTCCTTACATAAATGCCCTGATGAAGTCCGCCAAGAACAATGGGTCATTTGCCTTGTCACTGTTTTTGTATTCGTCGTAAATCTTTTTCGCCTTGTCTTCCCCCATCGAATTCCACACTCTCTCGTTGTACACGTTCTCGCACTTTTGCCCAATCGCAAAACGTCGCGAAAACTTTGCTGCCCCAGGCCTACAAGACGCAGGAGCCCTTGAGAAAAACAAATTTCAAATTCACGGTTTACATTTTTGGCATTATGTATAGCATAATAAAAATAATAACAAACGCAGCGCAATTCATCGGCAAAATTCGATTTTCATTTTCATCCCTCTCAACAAATGCCTGCAAATAAGAGCAAGTGTAAAGAAAATTAATTAGATTATCACTCTTTTCATATTGGCCTTGGTACTTTCCTATTTTATGTCAGCCAGTAATTTCGAATTCAAATTTTCATTTTGGGTTTCCTAATGCACATACATATGTCCTTGGAACCGGAAACGGTTGGGCCCACCATGTTTTTGGCTATAACTTTTTTCTTTGTCATCCAAATCCAAAATTCTTGGTATCATTCGAAATCTTAACATGTTTAGAAGCTATTTCTAGGTAATGCTTAGCGATTAGACAATTACCAAAAAAGTTATAGCATGAAAATAGCAAAAAAGTCAAAAATTTTAAAAAATTTTCTTAAAAACTTTTGTTATGTTAAAAATCTGTGTTTTTTTGTAAGGCTAATAGAGAGCATGTGAAGAGCTTTCGAATGATACCATGAATGTTGAAAGTTTGTATAAAAATTTAAATGGAGTTAAAATTGTTTACTCCGTCAGTGAAAAGTTGCGTAAATGTGTGAAAAATTTCTTAAATGAAATCCCAGGCCTCCCCCCCCCCTTTTTATCCAGCCGTAGAGTTATTTTCTCATTTTGACTCGGTTACGTCGAGAATGGAAAGAAAGTCTTGGGCGCTGAATTACAGTCCGAAAAAGTCGGTCCGCAGGACGACTGAAAGTCTGAGATTGGCTTCTGTTTTTGTTTCTCCTTTTCAGCTTTCGATTCAAGAGCATTCAGCTTTTCTGAGAATTCGGAGTTTTCGTGAAAGCAGTGAAGATGGGTGTGCAAGCTTTTGACCGTTCCTTTGGTGAGCTTGAATTCATATTTCGGCTTTTCATTTGATTGGCACTCGAGACAAATTGCTGTAGTCTTGGACGTTTTTTTAAATAGGCCAATTTGCCAAATAAGACTCATTTGCATAAAATCTAAACAAAAAAGACATTATTTAATAATTATAAAGAAGCAAACATTAGAATTAAAAAATTCAACTTGAACATTGACAAAAAAAATTAAAAACATTATGCCAAAAAGACATTTTCAAAGAAAAAATGAACAAAAAGAAACATCAAAACCCCAAATAAGTAACAAAAATAGGGGTAATCCTGAGGAATGGGAATTTCCAATTAACTTTTTTATTTAAAGTTAAACATTGGTATCTTTCCGAAAATTTACGAAATTGGAAAAGATGAAATAGATTTTCATAAAAATTTTAGCGAAATACAATTCAAAAGCGTAAAATCTTTTGAGTAATTGGCGCAAAAACTTTGATTTTTTTTACTATTTTCATAAAATTTTCCCACCTTTATGAGTTCTTCTTCGATTTTCAGCCGAAAATTTTATGAAATTGCCTCGGACCCCCCTACGATTTACGAACTTGACCCTATGGTTGTGCCTCTGATAAAGTAGCATTGAAATTTATAAAAATGTAAACAAATTAGTATTCCACTCGTCAGGATCAGTCAGCTGGGGACAACTCAGCCGAGGAAAACTCCGCTGACAGACAACTCGTCTAATGGACAACTCAGCTTTACGAGAATTTCAAAAAACCTCAAAACTGACTTTTTCTTGCCTTTTTCGGCGCCGCATGCCATAATTTTTTTGTAAATAAACTAAAAATATTTTTAATAAGTTAAAAAAACTATTAATTTTTTTAATTTAACAGTCGTATTTCGGGTGTCATGACAACTTGTACACAGGCAAGCACACAGACAACTCGTACAAAGGCAACTGTACAATGGCTTAGGCTAGGGCGAAGCTTTAGGCTTAGAATTGTTTGGGCCTAGGCTTAAGTAGTCTATTTTAAAATTTTTTTATTGTATGAGTTGTCCATCAGCTGAGTTATCCTCGGCTGAGTTGTCCAGAAGCCGTATTCCCAATTATTCACCTTTGTCAGTGCAAGTGAACGCTTGGCATTTGTACATTCTCTTCGCGCACGTTCTCAAGTTCTTCTCCATGTTTCTGTTGGTCAGCCATTCCTTAAGCTCGGCGCTCGGCGTGTACAACCACGAATAGTCCATGGACAATTTGCAGTCAATGTACGTTTTTATGAGCAGTTCAGTGTTGTTCGCGTTGCACACGGTGTCCTCATCATAGCAAAAGTCACATTTTGTACGCAACTTTTTCGACTTTAATTTGCAAAATTCGTCCAATTCTGTATGACTGCAGTTCCCTCGATCTGTGGCGCAGCCGTTGATCACAAACACGTCGTTGTTATACTCTTCAAAAAAGGAAGTTTAAATGTGCAATAATTTGGATTATTATTTTTTTTTGTTGATCAGTAGAGACCGGATTTTTAGGTGCTAAAAACACTGAAATAGGTACTAAAATAGGTGCCAAAAGTGCAAAATTGGTGCTAAAAACGCCCAAAATAGGTTCTAAAAAGTGGAAAACCCCAGTTTCTTATGCACAAAAATTCCAAAAGTGACTAATTTTTTTTTATCAATTTCGCCCACCAAAATAGCAACTAGTCAAGAAAATAACTAATATATATTAATTTTCTGAAATTTTGGTCATTTTTTCGGAGTATATTTTCTCTGAAATCTTTGGGATCGATTCTTAGTGAGTGTATTTTTTCGTTTTTATTGCATTTTTCTATGAAATTTCTGGGAAAAGGCCAAAACAGGTAATAAAATTCGTAAATTACAAAATAGGTGCTAACCCCCGTTTTAGGTAATTTTTGTGCTAAAAAGTCGCTCTAAATAAAAATTGTTCGGAGAAAATGTGCTTTTCATGCGTCTCTCATCAAGTACTCTCCGCAAAAAAAAAATAGGTAAAACCCTAAAATCCGGTCTCTATTGATTGATCAGTGTTCATTTACCATCCATGCATCGGTATGTCTGACAGCCGACCTTCGCCTCCATCGCCTCGCCATGGCACTTTATATCCGGCTTATCCTTTGTTATTTCCCATTTTTCGATCTCCTTTGCAAACTCTCCGTTGACTTTATAAATCGTATTGTCGAAAGTGAATGCATGTTTGCAGACTGCAAAATTAAAACACATATTTACTGTATATGTAATTTATTTTTTATTTATTAAATTTCTCGGGCAGTCTCTCCAATCAATTCTTTTTTTAATTTTTAATAAATCAAAATATTGTAAAACCTTGATTAGAAAAAAGAAATTTGTTTAAAGAAATCAGTAATTTTTCAAATTTCCATATTTACTTAGCAATTTATTATTCCCACTCAGTTGGAGCTCAGGACAACAAATCATTTTCAGCTCAACTATGAGTGGCTTTGAGCAGTTCATTTCATTTTTAGTAAATCTCAAAACCGATGATAATGAAAGAACTCAGTTTTTATTGGTATGTTTCCACTTGATTATAATGCGGAAAGACCTTTAAGAAGGATGGCACGGGGTCGAGACCGAGCCGGGAATTCCCGGTCTTGCCATGTTCCGGTTTTTCCCGGTTGCCTGGTCTCGCTTTTAGAAAATACAAGGAAAATATTACTGATAAAAATGAGGGTCTTAGCGAAAATACAAATTTCAAGTACACTCACGGTCAAAAGTATTGCACCAAAAAATTTTTGTCGAAAAATTCGATTTTCTTGCCGTCGAGAAAATCGGTCATGACTCAACCAACCCGCTTTTTGGTGGGACAAAAGTAATGCACCAAAACATGTATGCACAAAATTCTCTACCGAATTGCCTTTGGGATGGTAGGCCTATGACCTATACCCGCAGGGCAGCAGTTCGTGAAACATTCGGCAAATCAAAAATGACTGATTTCTACCGTATTTCAAGGGAAAATGGTAGAAAATTGATCATTTTTATGGTAGTCAATTTTGATACCCTAAGCTGCTCTGCGGGTATAGGCCATAGGCCTACCATCCCAAAGGCAATTCGGTAGAGAATTTTGTCCTCTATTTGATAGGCTTACTTAAATTTTCTAGAAAAATTTTCCCAACCCCCTAGGAATTTTTTTCGAAAATTTTCCCGATTTCAAGCCATTTTTGACTTTCCAGATCACCATGAAGGAGTGATCTGATCAAGTTTCTGTAAAAGACTTTTTTGATCAGCATCAAAAGTTAGCTTAGCAGAAAATTTTTCGGATTTTTATCATTAAAAAGTGAGTTATTCGTGCATACATGTTTTGGTGCATTACTTTTGTCCCACCAAAAAGCGGGTTGGTTGAGTCATGACCGATTTTCTCGAGGGCAAAGAAACTAATCGGGACAATTTTTGGGTATTAATTAGTGCACTATTTTTAATGTTTATTTTAGCATAAATTTGACATTTTTCACCCCATTCCTTTTTAAGAAAATCGAATTTTTCGAAAAAAATTTTGGTCAATACTTTTGACCGTGAGTGTAAAAACTTGAGAAAATCTGTTGATGAATTAAGCATTTTCATTTATTTATTATTTTAAAACGTCGACTCAAACCACAAAACAATTAACATTTTTTGCGACAGATTTTGTTACAAAGCAACAAATTAATTATGTAATTGAAGCAAAGAATGTTCATTTAAACTAATTAAATTCAGCTGCCCATCCAACAAAATGACCTGATGTGAATGGGTCGTCCTTGAACAGATCGCCAAATTCGCAAGTGCACTTCCATTCTGAAGGAGGCTTTTGCTTGGAAAAATAGTCGTTCACATCTTTGTTGTAAAAGTCGCAATGTTTGTCTTTCGCATAGCAACCCAAGTCTAAGAAGGTTTGGCCTGAAGCTAAACAAAAAAAATTGTAAAATAACAAAGGTCTGACGGGAGACAATCAATTTGAAGAGGACGGCAAAATTCAATTCCGAAAATTTGACACCAATTTTTTATTTTCATTTATGATTATGTATGAATAATATTAAAAATAATTGACTAAATTGCATATTAAATGATTTTAAAAAATTTTTAAATGATTATAAATAATATAAATGATGACCGTGGCAAAAACATAGCTGTTTAATGCTTAACCTTTTTTAGATGCAACTAAATTAAATTTTGTATTTAGAAATTGAAATCCTTTATAGAATCTATAAACAATAATATTTTAAAAAAAGGTTATGGCCAAAAAATCTAATAATAAAATTTTTTGTATTTGAGCAAAGTAATGAATTTTTATGTGTTACATTTTTTATTTTAAAAATATTTCTTTAGAAATATTAATTTTCTCTGAAAATTTTTCTTTGCGTTTTTTCAAGAAGCGTTTTGTTTATTTATTTGAAATTTTTCGAAACAATTTTAAGAAATGCGTATGGTGGCAGTTTTTTAAGAAATGTCGGCACGAGAAAATTCAACTCCAAATTGCCATAGTCATTTTGGATTTATGTGATGGTAACGGAAATATTTTTTAAGTGGCCAAACAAGCTCTGTGAATGAATAATCTTTTTCTTTTTTGAATTTTGAAAAAGCAACACTTTTAAAAATTTGGTGCGATTTTTGATAGTTCTTTGTAGCAACGTTGATGTTTGGATGTATCACATGTTCCATCATAGAATTTTACATCCTCACCTTTATACAATTTATAAAGTCCGTGCAACCCAACGACGCAATGCAATGCTTAAAATTAAGAAAAGGCATATACAAAATGTTATTGTATTTAAAATACAAAAATTACCTCCACAAAAAAGGGGGAAGAATGCGAGGAGGACGATGAAAATTGCAAGACGGCGGAAGAGGGACATTTTGAGGGGGTTTTGTTTTTAAATTTAAATTATCTGTAGAAAATTATTATTATTATTATTAATATTTTTATTTTTTAATAAAGCAATAATAATAAATCTGAATTCCGACCAGAATTAGCTTAACATCGAATGCTTTTTGATGATGATCAATGAAAATAAGAGGAGAATGAAAGTGAATGAATGAAGTGAATGAATTGGTTGTCGAGCGACGGACGACCGAACCGATTCTGAATAATTAAAAGGCATTGTCTCTAGTCAGTTTGCAAAATCTCAAAAATTAATGGTTATTTTTCAAAAAATTATGGCCAAACAATTAAGACACTGCTTTTCGAAATTTTAGGCCTCAATTTTTTAAAACCTATTCTAAAAATGACCAACCTTGGAGCTTGAGAAAATGTGTAGTATTTTTGATAAAATATAAAAATTTAAGTGAAAAATGGCCATTTTTTGAGGTTTTGAATTTTGAATGGAATGAATGTCTTGCATTTTGCTCAATTTGTAAAGGAATTTTAACCTTTTTCCAACTGCCAGGCGTTGTGCCATCATCCGAAGTTGGGCATTCAAAACAGATGAAAGAAACATTAAGAGAAATTCGCGACTTAAAGAAATTCTGCTTTTCCAAAGCATATGTTGGTTTAAATGAAAAATTTCCTTGCCAAGAGAAAATTTTTTCTAATTTGAATTTTAAAACTGTTTTCAAGCTAAGCATTTAGAATTTTCAAAGCACGAAGAAAGACTTTCTAATGTTGTGTAATTTCCAATTGCATTCAATTTCCCAAAAATGTTACCGGCTGTGAAATCCCGACCGACCTTGCCGACCCAGACATATAATGAAAAAATGAAAACCCACCGGTCGATTTGGACAACCCCGACAAACCATACCCCGCTTCCCCCCCCGAAATGAAAATTTTTAAAAATTTTCCAGCAAAATAATGGAAAATGTTTTCGAATTCCCCCCCCCCCCCCCGAAATGAAAATATAAAAATTGTATAGGCAATTTTCGTAACAAATAGCACTCAAATGCCAAAATTGTTCCCGGCGGCGCCTATCGGCACCGCCGGACCTCCATTTTCCACTATTTTTACAAGTTTTTTGCCTTAAAACGGCCAAAATAGGGTCATTTTTAGTGAAAAAGTGCAGTTTTTACCCAGCAGCGGAAAAAAAGGTTTTTTTATTGGGTAAATAGCAAAAAAAAAAGAAGGGTCTTCAGGGCGGCCCCCCCCAAAAAAATTTTCTAGATACGCCCCTGCCGCCCGATAAGAAAAACTTCGAAAATGGAAACAAAAAAAGAGCTTCCCAGACTCGGATAAATTTCATGGTTAATCCGGCACCTTTTCTTTAAAAAACATAACAAAAAAATCGCTGAAAATCTTTTCAAATTTCTAAAAAATCGCTGAAAATCTTTTCAAATTTCTAAAAATCGCTGAAAATCTTTTCAAAAAATTTCTAATTGTAAAACTTTTTTTTAAATTTCTAAAATAAATTTTCTAGCTACGGCCTGAGTGTATCACCGTTTTTTCTGCAGGCTCCTCAGAGACTGGGGGATACGGATTAAGATAGAGGGATTATTTTTCAAACGCCTCGTAGACTGGGGGATAATTGGAGATTGGGGGAGGGATTAATGGATATGGGGGATAAAAAGAGCAAATACGGTACTCAATATGTGCCTGTCCACCGTTCACTTTTTGTTGCTTTATTCCTCTACTGTACTTTCTAGTAAACACAAAAATTATCGGTGTTTCTCTTCGTATTTGAGCACCATTTATAGAGAGAAGTCAAATCATCTTCAGAAATGTTTATTTTTAAAAACATAATTTATCATTTTTACGATTTATTAATAGTGCTCATATTTTTAAGCACTAAAAAATACCAAAATAGGCAGGATGGAAACCTAGAAAATTGGCACTTAAAAACTTAAAAGTACTTAAACATAAAAATTTTTCATATATTTCAGACCAAGGGAATCTCAGAAAAAAAATTGAAAAAAGCAAAAACATATGAGCCCACAAGTATTTCGAGAAGAAGTACGATTTGTGCGCCCATCGGTTGGATTTGCCGGTGGTCCATCGGGGTTCGAGATTTTCTTGGCCAGCATGAACGAGGAGGAGCACGACAACCTGGGCAAGCCATGTCCAACTTCGCGGTCCGTTTTTGGCATTTTCACATCGAATGGGTCAACACACAAATTGTTTTTTGGATTTCCCATAAAATTATTCACTTAGAAATGTTCGGAAAAATCCATCAAAAATGGAAAAAAAAAAAACGAAAAATTTTTTAGACGAAAGGGGAAACATTTTAAATAAAACAAAATATGTAAGAAATATTAGAAAACCCCAAAATATTTTTTAAAAAATTTTATAAAGAAAAAAAAATTTTTTTGAACATTTTTTGTTAAATCATTTTGAAAAATGACTGTTAAATTACACCAAGTTATTTTAAATTATTTATTTCTGTAAAAAAGGAACACTTAAATTAAGTTTCGTTCCTTAGGTCTTTCGTAAAAACTTATTTTATTCGATAATTTATTTTAAATAATAATCTATTTATTTTTTTTAAAAATCAATACCATGCCTTCCAACAAAAACGAATTTCCTTCGAGCGAAAACAACTTTAAATATGTAATTTAAATATTTTATTTAAATTTAATAAATGTGATTTTTCAAATCTATTATTAATTTCAATTTGATTCAAAGCTTTAGTTGCGTCCGTACGAATGCAGCAAAATTGCCGCAACAGAGCGACGCGCAGAGAAAATTTGTGAGAGAGCGTTTCTTTAGGAGGGGGGGGGCAAAAATAATTTCAAAAAATTCATTTAAAATTCAAAAAAATTAAATTTATTACAATTTCCCCCTGCCCCCTACAAACGTGTACAAGGGGAAAATTATATTCAGCTCATTAGCAATGCCAAAGATGATCTTCTTGGCCGCTCCAGAAGCTGCAGCAGAATGGAGGAGGTCCGTTTTTGAATTCTTAAAATTTGGAACGATTTATATTAATTATTAATTAAAATCACTAATATATTAAAATATTAATTTTTCACTAAATTTTACTGTTAATATGTACAGGAGGACAACCACCAGCAGCAAACGAACAAATCCAACAAGGTTTTCGAGAAACGAGTGTTTGAATCGTTTCCGAAAAATGCTGCTGACAATGATGAGAAGAGCAGTGATAGTGAAAGTGAAAAGGGTAAAAATTGGGAACAATTACATATTAAGCAAATCTAATTAATCAAAAAACATTGTTTAATATTGGATTTATTAATTCAGCACCAATTTTAAAATACTATGCTCCAGGGTTAATTGATATCCTAATTTTGGTCGGTAAGCACATAAATTCAATGTTATTTAGAATAAGCAAAAAATTAAAAAATTTGATTTGGTATGAGCATTATGTGTTTTCGAACCTAAAAAGACATGAAAACACTAAAACCTAGTCCTATTATTAATGCGAACCGTAATTTTATCAATTAATTATTTTTATTTAATATTTTATTTTTGAAAATAAAAGTTTACTTTACCTAATATTAAATTCAATTTATAAACAAATTAATTAATTAATTATATAAATGTAGATGATGAGTTCAAAATTGCTGATGAGAACTTGTGGTCGGTCTATAAAATGGTATGATTTTTTTAAACATTCTTACCTTTTTTTGTAAATTGCCTAATCCTCCTACAGTACTTTGGGAAAAGATCGTTAGAAAAGAATTTTTTCAATCTTCAGTTGCGTCCGTACGAATGGCTTTGTGTTCCGAAAAATGCCACACGCGCGCTGATCAACAAAAACTACGAAAAGCTTTCCATTGCCACTCATCCGGACAAAAACAATCAATGCAGCGACAAATTGTTTACGGTAACTCTAATCACAGGGATCTAGGTTACTGTACAAATAGTTATTTAAAAAATTCAATTTTAAGCTCATATCGCATGCCAAAGAAGAGCTTCTCCGTCGCCCCAAATACAGCGGCAGGGTGATGGTCGGTTATTAAGCCTAATCATTTTTTAATACACTTTTATTCTTTGCCGCCAAAATGGCGATTGACAAAAAATTTAGTAAATATATGAGGGAAAAAATAGAAAAACCTTTAGAATAATGACAATTCTCTTTTATGTTACTAAAGCCTTTTTTTCTTTATAGCAAATCCAATTTTTGCCTTAAGGGTGTACTGCTTCAAATTATGGCACCCGAATGAAGAACACTGTTGAGATGTGTACTGTCACCACCTCAGTTGGTTCAATGGGTCCGGCCGTGCCGATAGGCGCCGCCGGGAAAAACTTTTGGAAATTTTACTGCTATAATGATAATAAAATGTACAGAATTTTCCAAAAATTTACCCATATTTCTTGAAAATTTTTTAAGTTTTATTTCAGGAGGGGGGGGGGGGCACGTGCCCCCACCCCCCTAGCCAGTTTTCTTTTCAATCAGAGCAAGTTTTTAGCAAAAAAAAATATTTAGACTTTTGGCTGAGTTCATTAATTAACTAAGTAATTAGTTGACTTTATTTTCTAGTTGGTCTGTCGCCCGCAACAACCGAACCTTGGCCTTTTAATGGTTTTTGTGAAAAGAAATGAAGAATTTTTTATAAAAATCTCATTATAATTTATTGGAATATTATTTTCATTTTACCTATGGACGATTTTAAAAAACCTTACAACTTCAGAGGATAAACATATTTAAATGCTCAAGGAATGGCATCGGCAAATTGTGCAGTTTTCTTTTGGAAACCAAATGATAACTGAGAAAAGTTTAATTTTTCTTTCACTGGAGAAAATTTGAAGGAATTCAGCTGCAGATAGAGATTAAATTATCAGGATATCATGGTATAAGGTCGGCAATTTTATTTATTTAATTCGAAATGAATACCAAACGGCCAAGTTATAAAAAAATCCGTATTCTGATTGGCATTTGATATTTATATTTACGTAAAATCTTAATAAATTTATTTTTAATTAAATTCTTATTTCATTTTTACTTTATAAAATTAAATTTGTCTTCCATTCCTTCATTTTCTGGGGCGATCTTTGGTTATTATTATTAAATTGTTTTTATCCCCTATAGTATCCAATTTTTGGGCGGTTTCCATTTTTCTCGTATCCAATGTATGCTATATAATATAAATTTTTGCAGTTATTACATTACTTTTTTATATAATTTTATTCAATATTTACTTTTTTCTATAATTTCTGCTCAGCGATTTCAATTTGATATTTAACAATTGCATATAAATAAAAATGGTTTTTGGTAATTTTATTGGTGATTGTTTTGATTTTTAACCAATTTTTTGAGCCCTAAGGAACTGAATCAATTTTGTATTAAACAAATTTTGTAAAATCCTCAGTCTTTACAATTAAGCCCCCCCCCCCTTCTCCAACTAATTTATTAAATGGCAAAAAATGATGAAAAAAGTTGTAAAAAGTAAGACTGTCCCCATTTTTGACAAATCTTCCCCGTGGTTTTCGGGGCCACTGATCACGAATCCGACATCCATTTCGACCAATTCCGAACACCTGACTTGAATTTTCATTATTTCTCCAAAAATGTACCATAAAAATGGCCTTGGCTTGGGGGTGCCTTCAAAGCCGGTCACATCTCATCTCTTCCCAAGCATCCCAAATTAATTACATTAATTGAATTTACTTTTCAGCTGATTTCTTGATTTCTAAAATTGATGGGTTTTCTCCGTGTTGCTGGGTTTTGTAGAAAAATTCTTTTTTATATTTTATTTCAATGTCTTTCTGCGAACAATTCGGTAAGTTGCTGTGTAAGTTTTCAATTTTTATTGAGTATTGTAAAAACAGAATGTACAAAAAATAAATCATAATTTTGTTGTCTAAGTTTTAAAATTTTATATTTTCACAGGATATCCGTGATTTAATTTCAAATATTTTTTGTTTGTTAAATAAAAAAGATTGTAAAAAAAATTTATGGGAACCTAAACTGATTTTTTCTAAAATTATTAATATTTTAATATCTAAAAAAATAATATAATCTCACAATAACTCGGCTCCCTTTTTTTTGTCAATTGTCAATTAGTGTGCTCAAGACAATGCTTATGATGGAAAATTTCTTGCATTTGTCCAAACTCTCCCAGCAAATGAGCATTTTTATTTGGAAATGAAAGGCAAACAAATATTAACGGCGGAAGTCAAGAAAAAATTAACATCTGAGGTTTGCTTGTTAATTGGCTTTTAAACAGAAAAGTATAATAAAAAAGAAGCCAGCCATAATTTAATACCCCCCTTTTTTCTTTTTGCAGCGCTTTTTCCAAAAAAACTTTTGGGGAAAGCAGCAGGGGGTCCGGTGGTGCCGATAGGCGCTGGGAAATTTTTTTTTTTTTTTGAAGACGAGTTCATTTGAATGGGGATCGTTTTTCAACCAATTAAAATGCGGGCGTTGTACTTTTCCGATCCCACAAAAACAGTATGACCAACTGTTCGTCACTCAACTTGGCATTGTCTATGTGCTGCGATGGAAATGGCACTGTCCCTCACTGAGGCGGTCACCCGTCGCTTTTTTGAAGGAGAGGAACGACGAATTGAGGCAATGTCAAAAATTCGGTGAATATGCACGAATTTTGTACGACTATTTGTTCGTAATGTATCTCCAAGGTCATAGTTTATTCTTCATCCATAATTTTTTTTAATAAAACTAACCATTTTATTCGATTTCTAAGCGTTTTAAATAAATTTGAAATAACTAACTAATCATGGTGAACTGAGAGCAGAGACTGTATGAGTCCTGAGGCGAGTGCGCCCCAAAATGTCGCCTGAAGGTTTTTGGACCATAATTATGTTCTTCTCAATCAAATTAAGCATTGTTGGTTTTGTTCAATATTCTCTATGCGTTTGTTATTATTCTTTTACAAAAAAATTTCGTTAAATTCAAAAAAAGTCCGGCGACGTTTCGGCTGGCGACAGTTTGTCCTGCTTTGGTCTGAGGCCTCTCAAAGGGATCTTCTACTGTATACCAGGGATGGCAAATCTTTTAGCAAATTGCATAAAATTTTCAAAAATTTTCCCAGCGGCGCCTTTCGGCGCCGCCTGACCCCCACATGTGTCCAGTTTTTTGGATAAAGCACGCCGCGAAAAAAAGCTGTTTTAAAAAATCAAAAAAAGGTCGTCAATTTACATAGCCGGGAACCCTTCACAAATCATTCCCAAAATGAACCCTAAAAATTCAAAAAGAATGAATTTTTACGTCACAATTATAATTTACTTGCCTTTCGGCGCCGCCAAACCAGGACAATCTTTTTAATTTTGTTTTAAAAGGGCTTCTAAAAGGGTGAGATTACTGAAAATTAATGAAAAAATTTTGAAAATTCGACCACAGCTCTGAATCTGCAATTTTCCCCCCTATTTTTCTATCTTCATCCCGCGGCTCATATTTTGGGATTTTTCACCTAAAAAAATCATGCAAAGCTTTTATTCTGATCATGAGTTACTCTTAACCAATTTTTAGATTGGATTTTTTTAAATTAAATTTTTACAATTAAATTTTTTTTTTTGCAAATTACGGATTACGCCAAATTACGGCCTTTTTGGACCTCCGCAATGACGGATTACGGATGGCCGTAATTGAAAAAACCGCCGTAATTACGGATTTCCGTAATTGAAAATCAGTTACGTCCAGCCCTGATCCCTGCTGTATACCGTATTTCCTAAAACAAAAGCCGTCCCCTGAAATAGAAGCCCACTTCGAGGGGGTTGAAAAATAGAAGCTCTAGGGCTTATTTTAGGAAATAATGTGTGTAAAAAGATTTGCTTTTTATTTTATTTACGAAAATATGTTTTCAGCTGCTAACCAGGAATTAGCTGCACAATTTTTCGCTGAAAATGTTAAGCCACGGTTCAAATTTGCTGGAGAAGACGAAGAAATCGCTGTGAATTTATTTGACCTGACCAGAAGTCTGATTGGGATTTGGAAGTTTTATTTTAACTCAAAAGAAGGCAAAAAATATAAATGGAAACTGAGCAATTTATTTAAGTACTCATTTGAACCAATTTTGCTAAATGAGAATGAATTTAAGAAGAATGAAGAGGGAATGGACGGAAGAAACAAAACAGCAGCGGAAAGCTCATCACAGTCATTAGCAGCTAATGAGCAAACGGGCAACGCGGACAATGATCTGCTGAAATTAATGGAAGACAAATTTAAGAATTTGGTGAAAAAAATGGCAAAAATTGCACAAAAAATGAACAAAACATGGCGCACTTCCATTTATTTTTAGCCGTATTAAACACAACAATTTATCATGGCACGGATTTTATCGACCCCATCGAAAAGAGAAAAAAAATATTTTTCAATTTTTTTATGTTGTTCTATGTTTTTTTCCCGTGTATTTTGAGGAAACAGAGAATTTGTTGGTATTTTGAAACTGCAAACTCTAACATTAAACTGAAAAAATTTGAGGACACTTCGGCCAAATGAGCCTGACAAAATTAGTGACGGTCGTAACTCTAATGGGTTAATTAATAATCCAATCCTATTTAGGATCTTTGACTCGACTTTTCAGTTGCCTATCATGTTTCGCACCAATTTCCTTCCTTTTTATTCAACTCATAACAATATTGCCATGACGGACTATTAAATTGGGTTGTAAGTAATCACAATCACCGCAGGAGGAGTCGAACTTATAACTTCCTTTAAAGCGACTTTTTCCGCTGCTTTCCTGTCCAATACAATTTCAATCCTTTTTCCTGTGACATGCCATGCCGTTATGCAGGAGAAGCAGGACAAAATGTACATTGTTTCATGGCCAAACTTGTCTTATTTATGCTTAAGATCGAGAATTTCAAATATCCAAAACTTTTTTTTTTACTGCCGTCTGAGGTGTCAAGATTTCCATGGAAATGTTCCGATCATTTACAGGCATAATTTCCTTTTTATTCGCATCAACAATTATACATAGTAGCAGGTTTTTTGATTTTTCTTGGTGACATAAAATTACGATTTATTATTTTGAAAAAATAAACAATAAGTATCCTAATTTGTAAGCCAAAAAGTGACTTTACAGTGCCGTGCCCTCACCGGAAGCAACATGAGAAGCAAAAAAGAGACCGATTAAGAAAAAAACGGCAAATCCGACAATGCCCAAAACCATCACAATGGCAACCCATTCGTGGGCACCCAAATGGGTGAAAGCGCCGAAGGCAACGGCACCCAAAATTAGTGCGCTGGTCATGGCAGTGACGCATTGGCCGGAATTGTCACCGCCACGCCTCTTTCTTCTCCCGTTCTTGATGGCATTTTTAGGCTGGACAATAATTTCTTGTGGAAAATTCATGGCTTAAAGACAAAATAAATGTATTTAAAATTAAATTTATGAATTCGTACCTTTAATTATATTTAAAAATTTGCCAATTTGTGTTATAAAATGACCAATAATTGTTTCGGCATTTTCTTTGTTTTTGTCATCGAGGAACGAAATTTTTTTCAAGTTTTTGATGGTTTTAATTTTATCAAAACCTTGAATTGATTCCTCCATAAATTTCTTTAAATAATTAATATATTCCTCTGGTTGTTCCGTATTTTTACCCTCTTCCAATTTTTTGCAGAAATTTTTGAGAATTTTTTGAAAACCTTCATCAAATTTTATGGCCAAATTTTCACAGCACAAAATGCCAAAAATGGGTTTTTGATGCCATTCACCAATGCTAAATTCACCATCAATTTTTTTGTTTTTCATTCCTTTAAATAAAATTTCTGCTGAATTTAACATTGCCATTCCGTTTTTGAACAGATCTAAAGAATAGGGCTTCGTTATCAATTTCATTGAAAAATCATAATTTTGGTTTATTCTTAAAAGTTAAATTAAGTATTCATTTTTTTTAGTAAAAAATAATAATTCTTATTTGTTTCTGGTATTTTCGCTTATTGTATAAAACACTATCCAATCGATTTTTTAAAATTATTTTTGATATGGAAAAAACTTTAACTTGAAGCTGTATTCTTTTTTTCTATTACCTCGTTGGCATTTTGGCATCTCTGGCACTTCTTCATGACTCAATATTAATAAAAGCGTAAATACAAAAGATATTTGTTTGCAAAGTTTTTGAATTAAAATAAAACATGTTATATTAATTATTTCAATTTTAAGAAAGATAATTTGATAAAAGAATTTATATTACGGCTATTTAATTATATAATATAGCCAACTCATGAGCATATGAATATTATGGTTTTCCGTTATTTGCCAACAAAATCACCAAGAATTAATTTCCGACTGTTATTCTAAAATGTCTCTTCCTTTTTTTATGAATTTTTATATTTTTAATGTTATAATTTTTAATTGAAATAAAAAAAATTTTTTTTTTTCAAAAATATGGAAATTTTCCGAATAGAGGGATAAATTTTCAAAAATTTCTTCAATCATTAAATTATAGTAAAATACATCTAAAATGGCTGAATATGCTATAATAACTTGTTTTAGAAGAAAAAAAGCATTTTTTAAAGAAAACCGAGCAAAAATCTGAAAATTTCCATTTTTTTGTTTTTTTATTTTTGAATTAAATTTACCAATTTTTAAGAAAATTGAAAATTTAAACAAAATCTCGAGAAGATTTTGCGAAAAAATGATTTTTTTTGAAAAATTTTCCGGTCTCTAGGACCAAAACGGCCAATTTAGCTGATGGGGGCCGTTCTAATAGGTTTTTTTGGAAAAATGCCAAAATATGGAAATAAAATATGGACTTAAATGCAAAAATATAGAAACATGGACATAAATCGCGAAATATGGAATATATGGATATAGAACTCCATCCTAGAAGCTTCAAACCAAGCTAAAAACATGTTTTTTGTGCGTTTCAGGCCTCCCACAGTCCAGGAAAAAAAATATGGATTTCCATATAATTCCGAGCTCTAATAATGAAAGAGCGTACTTAAAAATTAAGCATAAAAAATAAAAATAATGATTGGAATTTGATTAAAATTGTAAGGAAATAAAAGTGATGTAAATAAAACGAGGAAAAAAATTACAGAATATCTATAAACTTAGACTTTTAGTTAGTTTGCAGGAACCGCCCACTTCGGGTCCGCCACTTTGGCGTAATCCATTTTGGTGCCCATTATGAATGGCTTTTTTGGGTACACATATACAATTGTAAGCACTACAAAAATAAATTTAATATCAATCGGTTCCTCTAGGATCCGAATTTCGTTAATTTTCAAAAATGGTTTAGTCTGGCCGTTTTAGTCAGGGGGTCGTTTTAGTCTGACAAGCTGTTTTTGTCCCACACGGATTCTATTGTGATTTTTTTCGAAAAATGGAAATTTAATACCAAAACATATTTATCAATGAATTCCAACGAAAAAGTAACAAAATATTGAAAAATGATTAAGGGCGTATTTCATAATTTCGAGAAAAACCAACAAGAAAATTGTTGATGGTATCGAGATTACATCTACATTGGCATGGTAATTGTGATCATTTGGTGAGCCGGGTTATTGTTGATGGCATTTTAACCCTGTAAAAGTCGAAGAATTCTTGCATCGGCGGCATCGCCAGCTCGAAGTCCAACGACATGGTTTCAGGTGCAAAATTCGGCCATCTTTGGACAATCAGTTGAAGCATCCTTGTGTATATCACTTCACACTTTGAAGTGAGAATGCAGTACGTAATCGGAAAATCCAACACTTCGCTTAAAAATACAAAAAAAATATATGAAAAAATTAGGCTTTTACTTTGCAAGAAGAACACAAATTTGGCTGAACAACGGTGGGGCCAAACTGAAAGTGCCATCAGCGTACACATTTTTCATAATTCCAGTCCATTGCGAAGTCGAAGAGCGAGCTAACACCAAAAGCATTAATATAGAATTATGAAATTTATTATTTTCATTTCACCTTTGAGGTCAGCTTCCAAACAGAGTGATGCAGCAGGTGGTACACTTTCGTCATGGCAAACACGTTTTATAACCTAAAATAAATGAACAAATCAAACCTTGGCATAAAAATTCGCAAAAATTGACCTTTTTTTGCCGCAGATTTGGTCGGAAAAGCAGTTAACATTGAGGTTGCTGTCGTCACTGAGTTGGTAAAAAACTAAAGTGCACACTCATGTTCCAGCTTCTGCTTGTTTCACTTTGTTTTAATTTCCTGATTGGAATTGTCTATTTGTATTTGTAGTAACAAAAAAAGTTTTTTATTAAAAGTAATTAATTTATGGGTGAAAACAGCTAACCAGACTAAAACGACCCCCTGACTAAAACGGTCAGACTAAAACGACCCCTCTGACTAAAACGGCCAGACTAAAACGGTAAAACTAAACCGGCCAGACTAAACTGACTCGGTCCGTAGTAGTGACCCCTGTACACGTGTTACAATTTTTGGCGCTAAATTCAAATTTGAATTTTCGCGTCGTCAATTTGTGGGAAGGGACGCGTGTTGGGGGGTGTGCCGTTGGGTGAAAGGCTTATTTTCTGCGTTATTAATTGTTTTAAATATATGTAAATGCTGTTATTTTAAATATATATAATTATTTTAATTTAGATCATTCCCAAAGGAAAGTGGCTTTTTCCCATGTCTCCTCGCCATTGTTGCAATTTTGGCTGAACAATCCGGGGGAACGTTTGCGTTTCAAGCGGGGATCGCTCAATTGATGAACGACACAATTAACATTTTTTTCAGAGTTGGAACACAAAGACAAACTTTTGGGAAACTATGTAGGTACGAAATTTTGTTCAAATTTGGGAAATTTCGGATAAGACGCTAAAGGGAGCTGGGAGAACATCTGCGCAACATTCCTCCTCTGCCCGCCTTTCCGCCATTTTTCATCAACCCTATGCCTCGGCTTCCGGGCACATTGGCTCTTCCTCCACTGAAATTCGGCCCTGCCCCAGTGCAGCAGCAGCACAACATTTGCGCTTCCGGCACTCCAAATCGGACCTGCCCCAGTCGGCGATGCCCCGGTGCCTCAGCCGTTGTGCAACGTTGTGCAGACGGTTGTCTAAGCCACGTTTTTAACTATAATAAAAATGAAAAATCCCCTCAATTGAGAATAGGCCCGTCACCTCATTCAGCTCAGCGTCTCCATCCTCTTCCGCTTCGTCTTCCGGCTCTCGGCGCAGCGATCGCGATAAAAGAATGCGCCTGATTGTGCAGCATTTCAAACAAAAATGTCGACCTGACTGTGCCGACTGCTAATCCCCTCCCGCTTGTGTCGTATTTTTATTTATTTTTCACATTTAACTTCCCTCAATTTTCTTATAAAATAATCAAAATAACCAATTTCTCAGCGTTTACCATCTCTTCCCTACAGCGCGCGTCCCCTCCCACACCCACTGATGGGAAAAATCCTTTTTTATTTGAGAACTATCTAGATTAAAATAATAATAAAATTTAAAAATAATTAAATATATTTAAAATAATAAATACACATAAAATAAGCCTTTCACCCGACGGCACACCCCCCCCCACCCCAACGCTTCGTCCCTCCCCACAGTGTATCGACGCGAAAATTCAAACTTGATTTAGCCAAAAATTGTAACACGCGTACAGGGGTCACTACTAATGTTGGCCAATCCTTTTCTTATACAGCACCGCCACGCTTTTATTTGCTCTATGTCTTTCAATTTATCACATTTACGTTCATTTTTCCCATAAATATATAATCGCTTCTTTTATGTATGTATATGTATATGCAGATCAGGGATGGACCCATATGCTTTTTAAATAAGTGCAAAACATGTCCACTCCGCGACATCACCCATTCTCAATTATATATGTTTGGTTGGGCCTTTATCAATCAATCGGGTGGATGAAGCAAATGTCGTGTGTATTCCGGATTTGGGAGTTTACGGACAATTATTGTTTTTGTCCTGGTCATCGCATAATTTTCATATGAAAAAGTGATTCGGTAAATTTTGTTAGTTTAGTTTTGTTGGTTTTTTTGATTTATTTTGTTATCTTTTGGCTGTTTTTGAAAAATTAAAATTTTTAGTGTTTTTAATAGTTTATTGTTAATTTTAAAAAAAGCATTAATAAAAACTGGTCCGCTAAATTGCTATTTCTGATAAAATTTTTGAATATTTTTTTATTTTTCAAATTTTTTTGTTTTTTAAAATACAAAATTTATTGACTTTCTTTATGAAAAAGCATCAAATCAAATTTCTATTTTCAATAAGCCATTTGTTGTTTCTGTTAATTGATTTCTTCTGCCATTTCATTAGTCAATTCCCGCAATTTTTGGGCACTCAAAATGAGTGAAACTAATTCGAATTTTAATTGTTCAAAAGTTTCTTCAATTCCAGTCAAATTTAGTGGCCTTTTCTCACTCTTTTCATTCGTCGTCTGATTGAATTTTAAATAAGCCCTTTTAATTGTCAAATCAAAAAATGGCAATTCTTTTTCGATCCATTCCAGAAATGAAGACGGCTCTAAGCCAACCAGCCAAATTTTGCAAAAGTTCTTCCTGAAACTAATCATCCATATTTAATGTTTTTAAATTCAAAATTGATAATTATTAATTGCCATTTCAACTTGCTTAAATGTTGTTTTTTTGACAATTTTCTCGGCCATTTTGCAATTTTCTTGGTAATTTTCCGGGTACAAATGCGTCTGAATGCTTCCGCCTCGCCTGTCAATGTCGTAGACCAATTGCATGCGAATGCGACTTTCGACAAACTGACAGAATTTGGCAGCTCCAAATTTGCTCTCGGACACACAATTTATTAAAATGTAAAAGTCATACTGAAAAAAATTCTTTCAATTGAGCTTTTCATATTAATTAAAATAAGAATATCGGATTTTAATGGTGAAAAAATAACAAATTAAAATTATCAAAAAAAAATAAGAAACAATGAAAAAGTAAAAATAATTAAATATGCATTTAAAAACTTTGATTTATAATTAAAATGGTTAGTATTTTTTAGATAAAGAAAATTTCCAAAATCTAAAAAATTAATTTAATATAATTGATTATCACCATTTTATTGAAATGTTCTGCTGAATTGCTTATTAATAATGACCAGTCAATGTTTCCAATTTTAATGTTTTGAATACGATCCAATGCTTAATATTTAAAAAATATTTAATTCAATTTAACACTATTTTTATATAATTTTAAAATAATTTTTTTTTTATCAAAATTTGTGAACCTTCGTGCATATTTTTGATGATAACTCTTTCGGTTGAATGTGTGAAAAGATTCGCTGCGTTTTGCTCATCATTCGCCGATGGCGTGAAAATTCGCATCGCTTCTTCGGTGACAATTCTTTTCTCATCAAAATGTTTTTCATTTGTCAATTTAAGTTTAATTGGCACTTTCTTTTCTCTGAATTTCATAAAAGGGGAGAGTTTTAGTGGCAAAAAATCGAAAAAATGAATTAAAACATCAAAAAACGGCAAAAAAAAAACTAAAAATTTAACTTTTTTTTTTAATTAAAATTTTATTATTAGTAAAGAATTAAAATAAACATAATTTTTTACCTTTTCGTATAAAGCAGGAAAAATTTTTCGAGCAGAAACAAAATGGACGCGTTTGGATAAAGCAAAATGATTTTTGTGGCCATTATTGTCAAAATGACCCCATTCAGAAAGCCAAATTTATTTGAATAAATAAAATTGCCTAAAAATGCATAAATTATTATTTTTTTTATAAGCCAAAAACAACAAAAATTATTCTCCTTACTTTTGGCCCAGCATTTTAATGTAATAACAAATAACCGAAAAATTTTGAGAACTTTTTCACCATTATCAAGTTGGCCATCCATTAACAAGTTCTTCATGTATAAGTTAGAGTGATAACCTTAACAATAACAAATGAATTGTTTAATTAATTTAAAATATAAAAATATTAAAATTATTCAATTAATCCAAGAATTTCCAGACCATTTCAATTTAAATTACTTGTCGATTTTTTTGCTTTTTAAATTTTAGTTCTAATTTATCTTTCAACTTTTCGTTTGGATAATGAAATTTCATGCAATTGTTTTGAACGACGAAAATTCCAAATTTTGAAAATTTGAGTAAGTTTTTGATAAAATTGTACAAAATTTATTTGGTGTAAAAAATAGATGTCAGCTTTATGATCACATGACCCATCAGCAGGACCCAAAGAATGCACTTTTATTTCTTAATTTTATATGAAAACCCAAAATTTTCGGTTCAAAATCAAATTAAAATTGCAAATATAATTTTTCGGTAATCTTAAAATAAAATTATTAATTTCCTTTTGATTTTGTAATAAAGTTACTGGATAAACTCCGATTTTGCTTCTCAAATTTGCCATTTTCTTCCGAATTAAATTTGTCCAAATATTTTTGCACAAATTCTTCGCTTAAAATATTCGGCAATTTTTTCTTGTCCGGTATCGAAACAAAAGAAATGTCCACGTCAATGGCATCAAATTTAAATTTGAGCATTGACACTGTGCGATAATTTAACCTTGCGAGTCCTTTCACATTCTTCATCTAAGTAATTTACAATTGAATACATTTTTATTTATTATTTTTAGGGAAAAATTATTGGCACTCGCAGCAATTTTTAACAAAAAATTAAATTAGGAAAAATTCAATTTATGATTTATCCACCATTTTTAGCGGTGGTATAAACTTTCAATTCCCCTTCTATATGAAGTCGGTTGTTTTGGGTCAAAAAAGCCGGACAGTGAGTGCATTTTGAGGCTTGTCTGGTTCAGTTATTTTTTCTAAGGCTTAAACTGATCCATGCCTTTGATCAGAACATAGTCTGATGGAGGGTTTTAGAGCTGTAAAGTGGATGAGAAATGGGGAAAATGGGAAAGAATGATCGGAAAAAGAGATTCTGATCATTCACCCATAAAAAGCCCCCAGCTCAAAATGTTAATGTTGAAGCACGTTAAATGATTTTATTCGCAGCTCAAAATGCGAGAGCCAAGCATTTCTCCTCAACTCAATAGCATTTTGCAAATAAATTTACAGTTTTATAAATTTTATAAAATTAAAAATAGTTTCCAATTATTAAAAATGCAACAAATTCGCAGTTTTTTTTTGCCAACCCCATTTTTTACCTGCAAAGAATTGTGATTTGGAATTGGGATAGCGCGATAAATTCACCACTTTACCATTACCTAATGCTATCTCCTTATTCCGAAAATTTGCCAGCAAACGATAATTTTCCATGATAAATTACCGTTTACCGTACCTACCGCCACACCGTACCTGGCACAGAATGCAGTACAGTGCCATTGGCTTTGACTGTTGCTCCATCTTCAGCTGATCTCTGCTGCATTTATTCGCCGTACATTCCGTCTCCTCATCTCCAAAAAAGTTCGATTGCTTTATGCTCTTTCCTGGCACAACACAAATCAAATCGATGTCCGAGCCAAAAGTATTTGTGCCGAGCAAATGGGAGCCGGTAAGCAGCAGTCGCGCACCGTGTTTATATGACTAATTAAATTTATTTCAAATTGTAAATGTATTAAAATAAATATAATTTTCTCAATTTAAAATTATTAAAAAAAGAATATTTCTAATTTAAGTTTTAAATTTTATATAATTCAAAATCATCATGCAATTAAATTTAAAATTTAAATTTATCGCCCACCCATTCATCGACGATAGAGCGGACAGAATGTAAAACATTCATCGTTTGTCGATCCCATTCTTCTTTTGAGTGCACTTCTGCTGCTGATGATTGTGATGCTAACATCTTTCGGTCGAGAAATTTATCCATGAAAGTTTTTAGCTGGAAATTAAGAAGAAAATAAATTTGATAATTACAGTATGTGTAGGGCCCGGAAATTTTGGCATCAGTGAATGGTGTCATACTGTAACAGATGTTCTGTAATTTTACCTATGTTCCCTCCTAAATAAAAGTATGTATTTGTACCATTTAAAATAAAGTACTTAAAAATTGTAAAAAAAAGAAAAAAAAATCGGTTTAAAAAAATAAAAATTTTTTCCCGGCCTGTTTTGGGTGACGAGTCTTTCTTGACCTATGTTTTTAAATGACCATTTTATGATTTTTTATAGAATTTAAAAAAAAATTTAAAACATCTCAGCTCAGAGCCCAGTTTTAAGCAATGATTGGACAAAAACAAAAAAATTACGTCGTCATAAATTTGCTCATCCAAATTTGGGATGGAAAATTCAATTGATTGCGAAATTTTTGGAAAAATTGGCGCCAAAAATTTTCCGCTTCCATTTGCTTCAGAAAATTGGTCATGCATTGCTTTATCTTAATTGATAAAAAATAAATTATTATCTAATTGAAATTATTTTTAATTGACCTCAAATTTATATTTAAAACTACATTTCTCGCAAATTGGTAACATTGAATGATTTTTAATTTAATCTTTCGAAATTTTAAATTAGAAAAAATTTATAAAAATAATAGAAATATTCAAAAAAAATTGAGAGAAAAATCAAGCTATTTGTGACCATTTTTTTAAATTTTGATGTGATTTTTACACCCATAAGCAAATGCAAATTTCCAAGGGCATTCTTGGAAAAAGGATTTTCGAAGTGACAAGGGCCATTTCCAAGGGCGTCCTTGGCATCCAAGGACGGATTCTTGTAAATCGAGATTAAGCTGACAGACCAATTTCAATTTGGTCGAGCATTTTCTTCCATCCAATTGTCCTTGTTTTGAAATGCTTAATTTCGAATTGATTTTTGCTCTTCAAATTGAAAGCATTAAATATTTTTTCCAATGCTTTTCCCCCATTTTCTGTTTGTTGTTGCTTTTTTCATTTTCACTTCCATTCAAAACCGAAAAAAGTGCCAAATATTTCGTCAAAATGTGCCATTTCAATTGCTTTTCATCAGTTTCCGTCCCGTAAAAAATTGGTGATATTCCGTCATAATAATTGAGCGTGTCCTTCAACAGATTTGCCAATTTGCCATGCGATTCGCACACTTTTACATTTTTGTCCAATATTTCCTCAACATTTCCAATTAATTTTGCCTTTTCCTCACTTTTTGGCGATTTGTCCGCTTTTCCTCCCACTCTTTCGAGCTGTTCAATCGCATCCAATCTCTGCTTTATCTCGAAAATGATGCTTGCTTGCTCAAGAATAAACACTTTCTCGACGCATGGCGACCGAAAAAAGGCGTCGAACAGCTCATTGAGCTTTAATTCGTCACAAAATTCTTAAATTATTTGTATTTATTATGCTCTGATTTATGCTGATTATTTTGATTTACCAAATACAGAGAAATATTTCAAAAATATTACTTAAAAGTCGAAAAGGATTTAGAAAAAATAAATAAATAAATGCCTCCATTCTCTGGGAAGAAAGATTTTGAGTTACTATTTTTTTAATATATTTAAGAAATTGGGGCTGGCTGGGGTCGGCGTCGCATGTGCTAGGTCGTTTCTTAAAAACTGCCAGTTGTAGGTAAATAAAAAAATGTAAATTGGCCCAATTTCAACCTAATTAATATTTCATGTGTCATTCAATAGCTTTATGTGTTATCTATCAGAATATTAATTTTCAAAATTTTTAAAATAGTATAAAAAAAAGTTATGGTTATTAAATTCCACAAAATCATAAGTCGGAATTTTTTGTCTAGAAAAACCCAGTTAAATTTTTTGAAATTTAAAAATATAGATTAAAAGAGGACATTAAATTCTAAAAAGAAAATTTAATCTAATTGCTTCTGAAAAAAAGTTATAAAGCATTGAACATACTATGTTTTTTACCATGGCCATGCGAATATAATTATAAACATTTAAATTTTCTAGTCATAAAATGCAATTTAGCCAAACTTATTAATACAGGGCTCCCATCCGTCCTTGAATGGCAAGGACGTCCTTGAAATTGGGCCCTCTTTCTTGAAAATAAAAAATGTCCTTGGATGCCAAGGACGTCCTTGAAAATGAACATTTAGAAAAGTTTTAAAAAAATTCAAAGAAATTTGATAATTTTTGTAATTTTCAACAATATTTGGATTAAATTATGGCATTATGTCAATAAAATGCAAATTTAATTGCCCAAAATCTCAAAATTTGGTCATTTTTTGGACAAAATCTACTAACAAACAGCATTAAAAATAACAAAATTCTTCCGGCGCCGCCGGACCCTCCCCTATAATCAAAATTAAAAAAAAAAAAGCGCCGTAAAAAAACCTTTTTTGTCAACAAAAAAAAAAGTCATCGCATGGCTTAAAATCGCAAAAATTAGGCAGTTTTTGGTGAAAATCTGTTAACAAATTGCATGGATTTTTTTAAATTAAATTTTTACAATTAAATTTTTTTTTTTGCAAATTACGGATTACGCCAAATTACGGCCTTTTTGGACCTCCGCAATCGCAAAAAAGCGTTTTTAAAGCAGAAAAAAGTCGTCGCAAATGAGGAAAATGATCAGTGAAAACAAAAAAATGTTGGAAAAAATCCATTCCGGTGAAAAATACAAGCCATTTGAATAATATTAACCATTTTTCACTGCATATAATAAAAATTTGAAATGTCCTTGGATTTCATGAATTTTCCCCACTATGTCCTTGCAAATCGGCATACCCGTCCTTGGAAACGGAGCATGGACGATGGGAGCCCTGTATTAATATCATTCGGTAGCTCTAAGAATTCTCTATTTATCTTTAAAATTTCAAAAAATTTCATTGAGTTTCAAAAAAGTTATCAACAAAAAATTCTGACTTATGATTTTGTGGAATTTAATAACCATAAGTTTTTTTATACTAATTTAAAAATTTTGAAAATTAATATTCTGATAAATAACACATAAAGCTATTGAATGACACATGAAATATTAATTAGGTGAAATTGGCCAAGTAATGAATTTACATGTCTTACATTTTAATATTCTGATAAATAACACATAAAGCTATTGAATGACACAAACGGGCAACGCGGACAATGATCTGCTGAAATTAATGGAAGACAAATTTAAGAATTTGGTGAAAAAAATGGCAAAAATTGCACAAAAAATGAACAAAACATGGCGCACTTCCATTTATTTTTAGCCGTATTAAACACAACAATTTATCATGGCACGGATTTTATCGACCCCATCGAAAAGAGAAAAAAATATTTTTCAATTTTTTTATGTTGTTGTATGTTTTTTTCCCGTGTATTTTGAGGAAACAGAGAATTTGTTGGTATTTTGAAACTGCAAACTCTAACATTAAACTGAAAAAATTTGAGGACACTTCGGCCAAATGAGCCTGACAAAATTAGTGACGGTCGTAACTCTAATGGGTTAATTAATAATCCAATCCTATTTAGGATCTTTGACTCGACTTTTCAGTTGCCTATCATGTTTCGCACCAATTTCCTTCCTTTTTATTCAACTCATAACAATATTGCCATGACGGACTATTAAATTGGGTTGTAAGTAATCACAATCACCGCAGGAGGAGTCGAACTTATAACTTCCTTTAAAGCGACTTTTTCCGCTGCTTTCCTGTCCAATACAATTTCAATCCTTTTTCCTGTGACATGCCATGCCGTTATGCAGGAGAAGCAGGACAAAATGTACATTGTTTCATGGCCAAACTTGTCTTATTTATGCTTAAGACCGAGAATTTCAAATATCCGAAACTTTTTTTTTTTACTGCCGTCTGAGGTGTCAAGATTTCCATGGAAATGTTCCGATCAACCTTTTGCATAATTTCCTTTTTATTCGCATCAACAATTATACATAGTAGCAGGTTTTTTGATTTTTCTTGGTGACATAAAATTACGATTTATTATTTTGAAAAAATAAACAATAAGTATCCTAATTTGTAAGCCAAAAAGTGACTTTACAGTGCCGTGCCTTCACCGGAAGCAACATGAGAAGCAAAAAAAGAGACCGATTAAGAAAAAAACGGCAAATCCGACAATGCCCAAAACCATCACAATGGCAACCCATTCGTGGGCACCCAAATGGGTGAAAGCGCCGAAGGCAACGGCACCCAAAATTAGTGCGCTGGTCATGGCAGTGACGCATTGGCCGGAATTGTCACCGCCACGCTTCTTTCTTCTCCCGTTCTTGATGGCATTTTTAGGCTGGACAATAATTTCTTGTGGAAAATTCATGGCTTAAAGACAAAATAAATGTATTTAAAATTAAAATTTATCAATTCGTACCTTTAATTATATTTAAAAATTTGCCAATTTGTGTTATAAAATGACCAATAATTGTTTCGGCATTTTCTTTGTTTTTGTCATCGAGGAACGAAATTTTTTTAAGTTTTTGATGGTTTTAATTTTATCAAAACCTTGAATTGGTTCCTCCATAAATTTCTTTAAATAATTAATATATTCCTCTGGTTGTTCCGTATTTTTACCCTCTTCCAATTTTTTGCAGAAATTTTTGAGAATTTTTTGAAAACTTTCATCAAATTTTATGGCCAAATTTTCACAGCACAAAATGCCAAAAATGGGTTTTTGATGCCATTGAATGACACATGAAATATTAATTAGGTGAAATTGGCCAAGTAATGAATTTACATGTCTTACATTTTAATATTCTGATAAATAACACATAAAGCTATTGAATGACACATGAAATATTAATTAGGTGAAATTGGCCAAGTAATGAATTTACATGTCTTACATTTTAATATTCTGATAAATAACACATAAAGCTATTGAATGACACATGAAATATTAATTAAGTGAAATTGGCCAAGTAATGAATTTACATGTCTTACATTTTAATATTCTGATAAATAACACATAAAGCTATTGAATGACACATGAAATATTAATTAGGTGAAATTGGCCAAGTAATGAATTTACATGTCTTACATTTTAATATTCTGATAAATAACACATAAAGCTATTGAATGACACATGAAATATTAATTAGGTGAAAAAACATGTTATATTAATTATTTCAATTTTAAGAAAGATAATTTGATAAAAGAATTTATATTACGGCTATTTAATTATATAATATAGCCAACTCATGAGCATATGAATATTTTTTTCCGTTATTTGCCAACAAAATCACCAAGAATTAATTTCCGACTGTTATTCTAAAATGTCTCTTCCTTTTTTTATGAATTTTTATATTTTTAATGTTATAATTTTTAATTGAAAAAAAAAAATTTTTTTTTTCAAAAATATGGAAATTTTCCGAATAGAGGGATAAATTTTCAAAAATTTCTTCAATCATTAAATTATAGTAAAATACATCTAAAATGGCTGAATATGCTATAATAACTTGTTTTAGAAGAAAAAAAGCATTTTTTAAAGAAAACCGAGCAAAAATCTGAAAATTTCCATTTTTTTGTTTTTTTATTTTTGAATTAAATTTACCAATTTTTAAGAAAATTGAAAATTTAAACAAAATCTCGAGAAGATTTTGCGAAAAAATGTTTTTTTTTTTGAAAAATTTTCCGGTCTCTAGGACCAAAACGGCCAATTTAGCTGATGGGGGCCGTTCTAATAGGTTTTTTTTGGAAAAATGCCAAAATATGGAAATAAAATACGGACTTAAATGCAAAAATATAGAAACATGAACATAAATCGCGAAATATGGAATATATGGATATAGAACTCCATCCTAGAAGCTTCAAACCAAGCTAAAAACATGTTTTTTGTGCGTTTCAGGCCTCCCACAGTCCAGGAAAAAAAATATGGATTTCCATATAATTCCGAGCTCTAATAATGAAAGAGCGTACTTAAAAATTAAGCATAAAAAATAAAAATAATGATTGGAATTTGATTAAAATTGTAAGGAAATAAAAGTGATGTAAATAAAACGAGGAAAAAAATTACAGAATATCTATAAACTTAGACTTTTAGTTAGTTTGCAGGAACCGCCCACTTCGGGTCCGCCACTTTGGCGTAATCCATTTTGGTGCCCATTATGAATGGCTTTTTTGGGTACACATATACAATTGTAAGCACTACAAAAATAAATTTAATATCAATCGGTTCCTCTAGGATCCGAATTTCGTTAATTTTCAAAAATGGTTTAGTCTGGCTGTTTTAGTCTGGCCGGTTTAGTCTGGCCGTTTTAGTCAGGGGGTCGTTTTAGTCTGACAAGCTGTTTTTGTCCCACACGGATTCTATTGTGATTTTTTTTCGAAAAATGGAAATTTAATACCAAAACATATTTATCAATGAATTCCAACGAAAAAATAACAAAATATTGAAAAATGATTAAGGGCGTATTTCATAATTTCGAGAAAAACCAACAAGAAAATTGTTGATGGTATCGAGATTACATCTACATTGGCATGGTAATTGTGATCATTTGGTGAGCCGGGTTATTGTTGATGGCATTTTAACCCTGTAAAAGTCGAAGAATTCTTGCATCGGCGGCATCGCCAGCTCGAAGTCCAACGACATGGTTTCAGGTGCAAAATTCGGCCATCTTTGGACAATCAGTTGAAGCATCCTTGTGTATATCACTTCACACTTTGAAGTGAGAATGCAGTACGTAATCGGAAAATCCAACACTTCGCTTAAAAATACAAAAAAATATATGAAAAAATTAGGCTTTTACTTTGCAAGAAGAACACAAATTTGGCTGAACAACGGTGGGGCCAAACTGAAAGTGCCATCAGCGTACACATTTTTCATAATTCCAGTCCATTGCGAAGTCGAAGAGCGAGCTAACACCAAAAGCATTAATATAGAATTATGAAATTTTATTATTTTCATTTCACCTTTGAGGTCAGCTTCCAAACAGAGTGATGCAGCAAGTGGTACACTTTCGTCATGGCAAACACGTTTTATAACCTAAAATAAATGAACAAATCAAACCTTGGCATAAAAATTCGCAAAAATTGACCTTTTTTTGCCGCAGATTTGGTCGGAAAAGCAGTTAACATTGAGGTTGCTGTCGTCACTGAGTTGGTAAAAAACTAAAGTGCACACTCATGTTCCAGCTTCAAGCTATTGAATGACACATGAAATATTAATTAAGTGAAATTGGCCAAGTAATGAATTTACATGTCTTACATTTTAATATTCGTAATTAATTTATGGGTGAAAACAGCTAACCAGACTAAAACGACCCCCTGACTAAAACGGCCAGACTAAAACGACCCCTCTGACTAAAACGGCCAGACTAAAACGGTAAAACTAAACCGGCCAGACTAAACTGACTCGGTCCGTAGTAGTGACCCCTGTACACGTGTTACAATTTTTGGCGCTAAATTCAAATTTGAATTTTCGCGTCGTCAATTTGTGGGAAGGGACGCGTGTTGGGGGGGGGGTGTGCCGTTGGGTGAAAGGCTTATTTTCTGCGTTATTAATTGTTTTAAATATATGTAAATGCTGTTATTTTAAATATATATAATTATTTTAATTTAGATCATTCCCAAAGTAATGAATTTACATGTCTTACATTTTAATATTCTGATAAATAACACATAAAGCTATTGAATGACACATGAAATATTAATTAGGTGAAATTGGCCAAGTAATGAATTTCATGTCTTACATTTTAATATTCTGATAAATAACACATAAAGCTATTGAATGACACATGAAATATTAATTAGTCAAATTTGGGAAATTTCGGAATTTACATGTCTTACATTTTAATATTCTGATAAATAACACATAAAGCTATTGAATGACACATGAAATATTAATTAGGTGAAATTGGCCAAGTAATGAATTTACATGTCTTACATTTTAATATTCTGATAAATAACACATAAAGCTATTGAATGACACATGAAATATTAATTAGGTGAAATTGGCCAAGTAATGAATTTCATGTCTTACATTTTAATATTCTGATAAATAACACATAAAGCTATTGAATGACACATGAAATATTAATTAGGTGAAATTGGCCAATTAATGAATTTACATGTCTTACATTTTTTATTTTCCTACAACTTGGCAGTTTTTAAGAAACGACCCAGCACGGGCGCCGCAGGGGAAAGTTTTTTGAGTTTTAGACGGATTTTTAACAAAATTTTGCACAAAAATGAATAGTTTATGAGGTGTTAAAAAGATTCATAAAATCTTGAAACTCCACAAAAGCCTGAATTCCTCATTTTGAAATTTAGCCACATCGACCTCGCAAGGCCAAATCCTCACACCTGAAAGCCCCTATTTTTACAATCTACAATAAGAAATGGGCAAAATGTTAAACCTCGGGTGGGAATCGAACCCACTCATGGACCCTTTCGTGGGCAGCTCAACCATTAAGCTACCGAGCAGGGCTGGCCGTGATCACGGATCACGGCTCACGGATCACGGAAATCACGGGGTTTTTGGGGTGCCGTGATCTCGGATCACGGGTCACGGATTTTTTCAAATTTTCCGTGATTTTGATCCGTGATTGGCATTTTATATAGGGAATTTTTATTGAGACGAAAATAGGAAAGTGGTGTGAAGAATTTTTTGAGAAAAATAAATAAATTCTTTTCTGCTTACAAATTAGAAAGTAAACATATATATGTAGTCTGGTGGTTAAGCCTTCTGTCTTTCGTTGTCTGTCCCTTGGGTTCAATTCCCCATTGGGATAGGACAATTTATATATTTTGTTTTGATAATTTTAATTGAAATTTAATTAACAAGAAATTTCATAACATTGAAAATTATTTTTCTTTATTTTTTAAAACGTCCATAGACCAATAAATTAACCAATGATTGGACATATTTTGGACAAAATCTGTCAACAAATTCACTCAAAATTTCAAAATTTTTCCCGGCGGCGCCTGTCGGCACCACCGGCAGACGGACCCCCATTTTACCGTATTTTTGAAATTTTGACCCCAAAATGGCAGAAAAATTACCATTTTTGGCATATAAACTGCTAAAAACCCTATTTTTCTCTCCGTCGCTTAAATTTAAAACGACAGGCCTAATCAAAATTTTCAGAAAATTTTCCCAACCCTCTAAGAATTTTTTCTAGAATTTTCCCGACTTTCAGTATCTTTTGGGGTGTTCAGATCGTCATGAAGGACTGAGCATGTTGGTCCAAAAGATTTTTTCAGCATCAAAAGTTAGCTTAGAGGAAATTTTTTTCTCTACATAAATAGATTTTTGGTTAAATTTAAGAAAAATTTTCTTAATAAATTAGTTAAAAATAACAAATTTTCCTTGGAGATTTCTACAAAAAGCTCTAATTTTCCTCAAAAAATTGCCAAAAATCGTAAACTTAGTCATTTTTTGGAAAAGGTCGCCGCAAAAAAAGCGGTTTATATGTTTTGGTTTCTTTAAAACATTTTTTGGGAATTTTTCCCGCGATTAAATTCCGTTTTTTAAATAAATTTAAATAAAAAATCATTAGAAATTTTTTTTTTATAATCACGGATCACGGATCACGGAAATCACGAGGATTTTGGGGAGCCGTGATCACGGTTCACGGGTCACGGATTTTTTTTAAAGCCCCGTGATCACGGCTCACGGATTTCCGTGATTGGAAATTCAATCACGGCCAGCCCTGCTACCGAGGCACATCCGCCCTTTCTTTTATTGATCTTATCAACCCCGCTTTCCGCGTTTTAACCGCCCAGCCAGCTTCTTCCTTACACTACTATAATTGAATTTTGATTAATGTTTAACTTTTATTTAGAAATCAAAAAATAACCTTAGGTTTTAAGTATTTTGTAAAAAAAATGTTAAAACAAAAATTTAGATTAATAAGGTTCATAGCAGCAGGTTTCTTGTCTGAGAATTTTAGAAATTAAACATGTTGAAAGCAGCATTTGTCCTAATTTTTGATGTATGTAAAAATTTGATCAAAAAATGTCATCACTGACTTATTCACTGTAATTTGAAAATCTCTTTAATTTATTAAACTTTTTAACAACCTCTAAATGTGCCAAATTTGTCCAATTCTTTAGCCTGAATTGCATCATTTGTTGGCATTTTCGCCGTCATTTGTTCGTCCGTTGTATTTCCATTTTTGTTTCCATCCAATTTTGAATAATTATCACTTTCACAATTTCCAATTTCTTCCCCTTTTCTCTTTTCAATAACATTTTTTTCTTCCTCTCGGTCTCTGCCCTCTTCTCCTTCTCTGCCCTCCCCACTGTTTTTCGTCGCTGTGTTTGTTGTGTTTTTTATTGATTTATCGATTTTTTCTTTTCCATTTTTCTTTTTGTTTCTTTTGTTTTTCTTCTTTTTCTTTTCTTCATTTAACAATTCTTCCAATGTTTCCTCAATTTTTGTTTCATTATTTTTTGTATCAAATTTTTCCTTTTCACCAAATATTTGTCGCAAAAATTCGTTTCGGTCTTCGATTAGTAAAAGGTCCAAAATGTTTTCTCGGCTATTATTTTTATTTTCTCGCAAATCTGTAAATTTACAATGATAAGCCCAAACGGACGCGAATTTTGCAGAGGATTTCTTCAAAAAAATTAAATTTTAAAATAAATAAAATAAATTCAATTCAATTCATTCAAATAAATTGACAAAAAATATAAAATATTTGTACAAAATTTTGAAAAATTAATTAACTTAAAAAATGTTAGTTATTGAGAATATTCAATTAACGAGAAACACCTACAAAAATGAAATATTAAAAATTTATCCCATTATTACATAAATTCATTTATTCAAACGTGCATTTTCTGAGATTCTAATAAGGTAAATTTATGGAGGGGTGGGGTGCTTTTTCTTTTATCCAATTTTAATAAAAGAATTTTAAATTTATGAAAACGATTAGCAAGGATTTGCTCCTTCTATTAATAGTTGACTAAAACCTTGCATCAATTTGCCAATTATCTCATCCAATTCCGTGTCATTTCCCTGTTGTTTTATGCTTTTCATCGCTTCAAAATGCATTTTCTGTATCGTTTCGTTTGGTTTCGCTAATTTTTCGCCCCCTTCGCTTTCCCATTGTTTTCCCCCATTTTCTGTGCCAATTTTGACCATTTTTTGCCAATTTTTTGAAAATGCTTCCGCATTTAAATTTTTCCTTTTCTTTATTCCCTCACACAATTCAATCAAACCTGAAAAATATTTTCACAACCAAAAAAAGGTAAATACAAAGTCAGAATTGACATAAAAGCATTTCTAAGTAAATTCAATTTTTTAGTAAAGAATAAATAGGAGCCCTCAATTATCAAATTCTATATAATTTATGTATTAAAATGATTTTTTTTTCTTGACAAAAAAAATTTTTTTTTTTTGAATTCCAACCAATTTTCAGAAAAGTCCATATTTTGGATTTTTTTGTCCATATAAATCCGGTCCCTAATCATTTAAATTTTTATATCAAATTCCACACACATTTGGCCACAAATTTCCAAAAATAATCCCATCTTTTTTAAATATTTTTGAATAATCTTTTGCTTTTTGGATAGCTAAAAGAGCAAACTGATGCTAATTTTTGAAAAGAAATTCACCGCTAATTATATTGGCATGGATAAAGCTCATTTGGCTGAGTTTTTGCTGCTCAATGTCGCCCCGTTTCAGCATGGAAAATCCGTCGTACGCACTGCGCAGCAAAAGCCAAAAGTGTTCAATTTGTTGCTCAATTTCCTTCCGCAATTTTATGCTGGTGGTCATTCGTCGAATGCCCCACAAATAATCGCTGAATATCGCCAAATCCGCCATCAGTCGCTCCGTTGCGCGTTGCTTTTCACACGGATTTGCCATCGCATTGTGATAATGGGCAAACAAACGCTTTTTGTCGTCAAAGACTTAATTAAAATTTAGTTGGGGTGCGAAAAATGCAAAATTCCAATTAATAAATTTTTGCTGGGACCGGGAATTTCGGGACCAAAAAGTCGAGAATTCATTTTTTAACCGGGATTAATTTTTCTAAGATGTAAAAAATTCAGTTCGGTTTAATTTTATCACTGCTTTATTTTCCCAGTTCATCACGGCCCTACCAGAACCTAAAAAACAGGGAATTCCCGGCCAGGGTACCCCGACCATCTCGGTTTTAAAATTCAAAATTTCTTTTAAATAAAAGTTAATATTTTGCAAAAAAGTTAAAATATTTAATAAAATTTGTATCAAAATAGATTAAAGAATACCTAAACTTAAAATTTTGAAAATATTTATCCACAATCTTCAAAAAGTTGTCGTCATTTCAGTGCAACCAATATAGCAATTTTTTCTATCGGAATTATTTGTTGACACGATAAAAAAACTGAGTTTGCTTTTTTCGACCCGAACCCAAAATCCTAGCCTAAAATTAACGAGTCTTGAACATACATTTTTGGCTGAACAGTTTTTGTCTGTTTTCGCTTTTGTTCCAAAGGTATTTGAACATTTCTTCGCCAATCAAATTCTCCAATCTCATAAATGTGTCCTCCTTTTCCCTCAAAATCTGTGCCAACTTTCCTTTTCTGTCTTTGTTCAATGCCATTTGCATGAATTGAAAATGTTGGCACGCCACACTGTTGCGAAAATCGCTTAAAATTTGGCCGAATGATTTTGTCAAACAGTCAAACGGCGGTTGCCATTCGGCCAACGGTGACGCGGCACTTTTGAGATAAAATTTGGAAAACAGTGCCTTGTATTCAATCAGCGGGCAACTCATGCGAATCAATTGGTCCACACTTTCCATGCAAAAGTCAAACATTTTGAGCATTGCCAACATTTCGGCACGGAATTTGGCCATTTTTTGCGCTTTTTCATCCCCCTCTTTTTTTAGTTTTGGTATCAATTCCGCTTCAATTAGTCGGACATTGTTTAACATAAATTTTAGGCCAATAATCGCTTCGTATTTGTGCATTTTCTCAATGTCATTCGTTTCAAAATAGGTGATGTACAAATTGAATATTTCTTCTTCGTGCAACGAAGCTGTGAAAAAAATACAATTTAAATTATTTTTTGGCATTTTATTGTGGGCGGAGGGAATTTTCTTTTGTAAAGAAAGTGAAATCTGTGCTCAGTTGCTTAATTTATTTTATGCCGGTGATCCCCCAAAAAACAAAATTATCCAACTGCGGCGCCAACGCCCCGGCATTTTCCTCTGAATACCCGGCCTAAATCAAGCAATTGAGAAAGCACCCGGAAAATGCGTCAGTGAAAATTTTAATGTCATAAAAACAAATTCATTGGGTTTTATAGGTCACTCACTGATCACGAATCTGTATCCAGAAGCTGTTTTTTAATTCAACTAAATTATTTTTTATATTAAGCTCATTTTCGGGGCTTTTGAGCACCCATAACTTTTGTCAATTTCTCTTTTGTCCAAAAATTCTCGGATTCATGCTTTACATGCCGAGGGGAATCGATTGGTATCTAATTTGTTTGTTCCATGCGTTTTAGGTCAGTGGACGGTTCAGTCCCAAAGCCATTTTGCCACTTCAGTCCCGGGTCTGTAACTCGCCAGGGATGGTATTGTTTGGATAAGCGCGCCGCAAAAAAAGGGTGTAACTTTCCCAAAAAAAAATCCAAAATAATGTAAAATTACTTAAAATATTTTGATCTTTTTAAAAAATATAGAAATAAACTAAAAACAGTTTGAAATTACCTTTTACATGGTTAAAAATTTAGCCTATTAAATATTTTTTTAAAAATTTATTATATTTTTTTTTGAAAAATTCCGACTTCCGACATTTTTGGGGTCGGAATTCCGACTTCCGAAAATTTTTGGGGCATCGGAATTCCGACTTCCGACTTCCGAAAATTTTTAGTGCCTCGGAACTCCATCCCTGCTATGACCATATTTACCGAACTTTATTTTAATTCCACTGACGCATTTTCTACTGACGCATTTTCCGGTCACAATTGAGAAAACTAAGAATTCAATAAATTTATAATATGTATAATTTATACAGTTTTCATTGGCGCCAATCGCTCCAAATTGGATGCAATTGTCGTTGACAAATTGCACAAATTGTGGAGAATGGTCCAAGAGTTGCATGACTGAAAAAACATTAACTGCCAATGTGTAATTAGCACTGGACAATACGACATCAAAATATAACTGCAGGTAACGCGCATCTTTGCAGTCATTTTCATCCAAATCTTCAAATTCCATTTGCAATTTCTAAATACATATTTAAATTTAAATATTTTTTATTTTTAGAGCGTTTAAAATTTGGATTTCCCGTACAGAAAAAGGCTTTGCTGTCTGTGACAAAGGCGTAGCAGGAAGCCAGAAAATGCTTCTGACTTCTCGTTTCTGGACAAAATGCCCTTCGAGTTTTTGGGGTTAATGAAAATCGAACTATGGTCAGAACTTACAATGGGCAAGACGTGAAAATGGCAAAGAATTGAAAAATCTCTCAAAAAAAATTGTTTTTAAAAGATTATCAATAAAGAGCGAAATTTAGTCATTTTTGCGCCAAATTTGCTAGGCAATCGGAGAAAAATCTTCGAAAGGTTTCCAGGTAGAGATTTTTTTAAAGAGGCGTGAAGAATAATTATTTGTATGTTCGTCCTTAAAAATCCATATTTTAGTGTTCGCCCTTAAAATAAGTTTTTTCCCATATTTTGGCGTTTCGTCCTTATTTTCGCCCTTATTCCGCGATTTTTTAATTTTTTATTGTGAAATTCACAAATTCTTTAACAAAAATTCAATGAAAAATATTTTTTTTGACGCGATCACATTTCATAAAATGCAATTTAGCCAAACTTATTAATACAGGGCTCCCATCCGTCCTTGAATGGCAAGGACGTCCTTGAAATTGGGCCCTCTTTCTTGAAAATAAAAAATGTCCTTGGATGCCAAGGACGTCCTTGAAAATGAACATTTAGAAAAGTTTTAAAAAAATTCAAAGAAATTTGATAATTTTTGTAATTTTCAACAATATTTGGATTAAATTATGGCATTATGTCAATAAAATGCAAATTTAATTGCCCAAAATCTCAAAATTTGGTCATTTTTTGGACAAAATCTACTAACAAACAGCATTAAAAATACAAAATTCTTCCGGCGCCGCCGGACCCTCCCCTATAATCAAAATTAAAAAAAAAAAAGCGCCGTAAAAAAACCTTTTTTGTCAACAAAAAAAAAAGTCATCGCATGGCTTAAAATCGCAAAAATTAGGCAGTTTTTGGTGAAAATCTGTTAACAAATTGCATTCAAATTTTCAAAATTTTTCCCCGGCGGCGCCTGTCGGCACCGCCAGACCCCCCCCCCCTCTGTCCCACAAAATTTTTGGAAAAAGCGCGCCGCAAAAAAGCGTTTTTAAAGCAGAAAAAAGTCGTCGCAAATGAGGAAAATGATCAGTGAAAACAAAAAAATGTTGGAAAAAATCCATTCCGGTGAAAAATACAAGCCATTTGAATAATATTAACCATTTTTCACTGCATATAATAAAAATTTGAAATGTCCTTGGATTTCATGAATTTTCCCCACTATGTCCTTGCAAATCGGCATACCCGTCCTTGGAAACGGAGCATGGACGATGGGAGCCCTGTATTAATATCATTCGGTAGCTCTAAGAATTCTCTATTTATCAAAAAGTGAAAAATATGCATTCATTGAGTTTCAAAAAAGTTATCAACAAAAAATTCTGACTTATGATTTTGTGGAATTTAATAACCATAAGTTTTTTTTATACTAATTTAAAAATTTTGAAAATTAATATTCTAAAAAAACATGATAAAGCAAAAATTTACTCATTTTTTGCGAAAAACCAACCCAAAAAGCGAAATTTTGCTTTTTTTGCTTATTTTTGACATAAATTAACCATTTTTTGAGAAAATTTATTTATTCAATATTTTTCGTGAAAATTTTGCTAAAAAATTATTTTTTTGGAAAATTTTCCGGTTTTTGAGGTCAAAAAGGCCAATTTGTCTGTTGGGGGCCGTTCTATTAGAGGTTTTTTGGAAAAATGCCCAAATATGCACATAAAATATGCACGAAATGCCAAAATATGCACAAATATGCAAATATGCACAAATATGCAAAACATGCATATGGAAATTCATCCTAGAAGCTTCAAAACAAGCTAAAAACATGTTTTTCGTGCGTTTCAGGCCTCCCACAGTCCAGGAAAAAAATATGCATGTGCATATAATTGGACTCCCTACATATGAGTTAAAAAGGTTACCCCAGCAGGAGAAATTTTATTAAAAATCCCGTGCAGGCTCTTGTAAAAATGCGAACTTTTTGCGGGATTAATTCAGCGAGATCCCGTCCCCCACAAAAAGTTTTGAGTTCCAATCCCGCGGCTAGATCCGTAAATTTGAAATTTCCGGTCTCTAATTTAAATTTTATTCCCTAAAAGGCGTACGCTGATCAGTCCCGTCGGTGTGCGTTCCTTTTTTTCTGCTACTTTGCCCATAAACCATTTCAAAAAGATTTTCATCCAACAAATTCGCCGCCTTTTTTCGTCGTCATCGCTCGGCAATGAATTCAGCTTCAACTCGGCCACTTTCACTTTTAACTTGGCCAATTCGTTGCCAAATTTTTCCAGTTTCTTTTTGTCCTCTCCAATTTCCCTGATCAGTCCAAAAATGATCGTTTTATGATGGAAATACAACGCATTGATGCCAATTTGTTTTTTGGCACTTTCTCCCGCCATTGCCATTCCGTCCACCATAATGGCCTCATACGAACGCATTAGCTGCTTATCAAAATCCGACAGTCTCGCACCTTCTAAATACAAAATAGCAGTCATTTGGGAAATTATGGATAGGAAATCTTAAGACTTTTTTTTATTCGCCCCAATTTGTTAAAGTTAATTTTTTTAAACAAATTGCGAAATTTACAGAAAAAATTGTTACTTAAATGTTTTTCATTTAAATGAAAGCCTCTATAAATGCTTTTTGGGCTTCTGTTAAATATACCATTTTCAGCTGTTAATTGTGTTGTAAATGGTGATGATAATAAGGACGATGGTGGTGAATTTGATGATGATGTGTTTTGCTCAGAAATGTTGGCATTTAAATGTAAATTTCGTCCAAAATGTTTCGAATTTTTATTTTTTGGCAACGCATCAAAAATAAAATTATAATTCAGCAACAAATGTTGAAATACTTTTGAATCATCACAAATTATTTGTTCAAGTCGGCTTTTATCAATTTGAATGTCTGAGTTTTGTTGTGTTTATTTTTATCATTCAAGCATAATTCGTTTTAAATTAATCAATATAATATTTAACCCAAAAACTAAGAAAACGAAATTTATTGGGTAAAAATTTTAATATTTTTGTTGCGAAAAACCGAATTTCATGGGAAGGATTCTGAAGTGTTTGAAAACATTTTTTTATTTTGATGGAATTCAATATTTACGGTGAAAAAATTTATGAAAATTTGAACGATCGATCTTTCGGAGACGTTTTTTATTTAATTATCTACAAATTTAGCATAATAAAGCCACAGAAAAATAGCCTTCTTATAAAAAATGATGCCTACTTTCATAGGCTCCAAAATTATTTTTATTATTTTATTTATTTAAAAAAAAATTCGGCCATTGACTAAATTTAATATAAACTTTTTTTTACCTTCCAATCGTTTCGTAAATGCATCTTTTCCCTCCATTAGTTTGTTCATTGCGATTTCGTGCAAATTAAACAAAAACTGCAAATGCTTTTCCCTGGCACATGGATTTTTTGAATATTTTGGCGCAATTTTTTCGCCGAAAAGTTCATTTTTCTTTTCAAATAAATCGGAGAGTAAACGGTGTTCGTTTTGGTCAATCTCCTTCATTGGAATTGCTTCCATGGCACCGTTCATTAAAATTTCCAACTCGGCCAAACAATTGTCCAACTGTTCACGTTTTCCACCATTATCAGCAGAAGCAGACAAATGGTGTTTATTTTCTTTAAAGCTTAACAGAGGAGAGTTAATGACTGTAGAAATGTAAATAATAATTAATTAATTAAAAATAAATTAATTTAAGTGTGCCGTTAGAGCCGGGATTAATTAGGCGCCACAAATTTACCATAACGAAAGATTATGGACATATTTTTTAAAATTTCGAAAAAAAAGACTTTTTTATGTCAGTTTTAAACCGTATTCCAAGAAATCAAGCTAAATGTTAGGATAGAGGCTTTGGCAAGCCTGGCCCAGGCCCTGTTGGTTTCTCTCGTTTTTCTTAAGCCTAGGTTTTCCTGCAGGACCAAGTCAAGCATGAAAAGGTCAAGTCTAGCAAGCTTTTTCAAAGATGGTTGATTCCTAGTCAATACTTTTATTAAATTATTTTAATATATTAATTAAGATATTTGTTGTCGTGGAGTGGGAGGAGCATTTGTCGAAAAAATTTTAATCAAAATAATTTTCAAAAAATTGCCATTGATAATATGCCAAAATGTTGAGCAAATATTTGACGCGTTTTGCTGTGCTATGGTCCATTTGCACGTCCAAAAATAACAGATAATTTCTGGCTTGGATTTGCATTAGTTCTTCGCTGTTCAATTCTTAAAAATATGCATATAAAAAATTTTGCTTATTCCGCCAAATATTTTGGTTTAGCATACTCTCCATTTTTATCAGTCCAATCAAATCTTATGGGTTCAATTAGCGGATAAAATTTTTTTAAATTAGCGAATTAAAAAATGCTAATTAAAAAATGATTAGTAAATGGGCTCATAAACAGGGTTGCCAGATTAAAATTTTAAAAAGCCTCATTTGGCAGGCAAAAAAGCCTCATTTTGGGTCAAAAAGCCTCATTTTTATAAAATGTATTAACACGTATAAAATGTTATATTTTTGATTGTCATGATCGATTTGAGTAATTTTTTTTGTTCGAAATAAGCATTTTGTGAGATTCTGAGCATGAAAAATCGAAGTTGATTTTTTTGCGGCGCTTTTTCCAAAAAACTTGGGGAATTGAGGGGCTGGCGGTGCCGATAGGCACCGCCGGAAAAATTTTTGTAATTTTTAATGTGATTTGTTAACAGATTTGTCCAAAAAATGGCCAAATTTTGTAATTTTGAGTAAAATTGAAAAAAAAGGATTTTTAGGGTCCGGCGGTGCCGATAGGCACCGCCGGAGGGGGAAAAATTGAGAATTTTGACCATATTTTTAGCATATTTTCATTAAAAAAATTTTTTAAATTGCCAAACATTATGCCAATTTATCAAAATTTAAAAGCTTCTGAGGATTTTCCCCAAAAGCCTCAAAAATCCTCAAAATTTCTCAAAAAGCCACAAAAATCCTCAAATCCTCATTTTCCAAAAAAATCCTCATTGACCTATCAAAAAGCCACAAAATGTGGAGAAATCCTCAGATCTGGCAAACCTGCTCATAAACTACAGGAAAAGAAAAGTTGCATTTTTTCAAAATAAATAAATCTTTTAAAACTAAAATTTTTACCCCAAAAAAACATTTTTCATTTTTAATGATTTTTATCGTCGCCGGGATTTATAAAAATTTATTAGAACAGTTGAAGAAAAAAAAAAGAAAAAATCTTAAAAATACGAACCAATGCGTAGCATTTGCTTCAGTTTTGGGTATTTGGTAACCATTTTGTCATAATGATCATTTGCCATTTTCTCGCCGTTAGCATAAAAAATGCGCACTCGGAATTTGTGGTCGCACACGTCCAATTGGCACTTGGCCAAAAAGTTGCTGAACGAATTGCCACCGTTGTGGGCCAACATGCCATTCTCGTAAAATCTTAGCATATTTGCTGTATGTTCCTCATAAAATTGGGCCCGAATTGTACTTTCACAGTCCGCCAAAAGCCGTTCAGCCGAACACGGCGAAAGTTCCGTTGGCATTTCGGTAATGTATTCCCCATTTTTGCCCAATGTTAGCATCACTGACAGCACATAAAGAGCGTCATAAAGCATGACCAAAGCTCCGCTGTCTTTGTTGGCAATTCGAATTAAAACAATGGCCCAAAATTCCAATTCCCAAATTTCCGCCACTTTGGCAACAAATTTTGCAGCTTTCTTTGACACTTTGGACTTTTTTGGAAGCTGCAAATTATAATAGGAATAAACGGCCAAGAAATTTTTAATTATTTTTGCAAAAGTTAGACGCAATGAAATGACTATCTCCGCTGTTTTGGCATTTGTTGGATTTTTTGAAAACATTTTCGTGTAGTCCAAAGCAAGCTGCTCATCATCAACAATGTCTAATACAAAAAATAAATAAATTAAAATTAAATGTTTTTTAACAAAAATTAGTTTTAAATTAAGCTGTAATAAATATGCATGATATTCAAATGGCATAAAATCTTAAAGATTAAAATGAATATAAAAAGTACAAAAAAAAAACAAACAAAAATTAAGACCAAAATAGGCAGAAATCTTTGTTACTCACCACTAGGGTGCTGAGAATTTGTTTTTATGTAGAAAAAGCTTTAAAATACAAATTTTCCGCACGGAATTTCGGGATTAAAAATACTCCAAAAAACAAAATTTAAGCAATTTTTCAATGAAAAATTTCAAATCAACTCTGAAAAAAAATTACGAAAATTGGTTTAAAAAGTTTAAAATTATCTCCTAAATCCAATAAATCCGCGGCACCCTACGAATGACCCACCGAAAGACAGTGCCAGCGGATTTTGGGCTTCTAAATCCAAAAATCCGACCGGTCCAACCAATTTTCGAATTGCTTTCTTCACTTCAAATATTTCGTCGCATTTTGCTTGATCTTCTCGACATTTTTTCGCCTTTATACGCAAATTGAAGGTGAATTTTGTCTCGGTATTTATTTTTGTTTCTTTAAAAAATTCCATAAATTCCCTTAATTAAGAATAATTAATCCATTATTGATAACTATAATTTCATTTATTAGTAATTAATTCATATGTATTACCAATAGTTCACAATTTGTCTCTGCCCATTTTGTTCATTTTTTAATGGCTCTAGCAGTTTTTGTATGGAATTTTTATGTGTCAATTTACAATCTGTGACGTATTCTCTAATTACAATTCCTAAATTATCATTGTCCATCCTTTCTTCACTGACATTTTTTTGTTCATTTTTTTGCAAAATTTCTTCAATTTCAGTGCATTCGATTTCATTCAGGTCAATTTTATCAAGTGGTTCAAACAAATTGCTAATCATTGCCAAATTTAGTGAGGCTTAAATTTTTAAAGAATTTTATACGAAAATTTAATTTCTTTGGCATTTAAACTTTAAAATGGCACACTTTTGTTACCAATTTCACGCCAAAATTTCCACACTTTGCAATTGTTTTCTACAGAATGTGAAAGTTTGCTGATTTTTTGATTAAATTGGTCTATTTTTTCAATGAAAATTTTCTCTTGGAAGTCATTTAATTCGTTCATTTCGACTGATTCTAAAAATTGCACAATATATGTTTTAAAAATTGAATTTTCTATTTTTAATTTTTCGTTTTCATAATTTTCTTTCATTGAATATTCATTTTTGGACAAAGCCATTTCGAGCAAATTTGAATAATCTTTATCGAATTGTTCGGCTTTCATCTCTAAAAATGACATAAAAATTGTTTTAAAATATTTTAAAATTACCCAAATTGAATTCGAAAGAATCACATTTGATAAAAGTTAGTAAGAAAAAATTGAAAAAATAAAATTTGAGCATTTTCAACATAAAAAAATAAAAAGTAATTTTAAATATTTTCACCAATGCTTAAAAGTCTCCTCCTTCAAAAAAAAAGTCAAAAAAATATAAAATCAATTTAATTTACGGAAAATGAAATTAATATTATTTTATACATATAATATTATTGGCGGATGCAATGTTTGCGTAGCTTTTTTCATATGCTACGTATATAAAATTATTATTTTTTAATAATAAATTTTGGGTAATATTCAGGTTTGTAACCAACCATAAAAGGGGGGGGGGGTAAACCTGAATAAATAAATTTAGAAAAATCATTCAATAGGGATGCATTTTTTAAATAAAAAACAAGCATAAATGCGGAAATACTCGTTAAAAAAACTTCTTAGAAGTTCACTATTTGTAACAGTGCATGATTAATGATCAAGAGTGGTTAATCCCACAGGCATTTGCCAAATTTGAGGCCGAACATTTTGTCCAATTCTTCCCAAGCATATTTGTTAAAATTTGTTTGCTTAATAAATTTTAATCGGAAAATAGTCTTTTGCTTGACCACAACACTTAGAAGGAATAAACTTTAATAAATAGAATAAGTCCACAAATAGATAAATAAAATAGAACAATAAATTGATGACAGAAAATAAATGCGAAATGAATGAGAGATGGCAAAATGACATGGACTGACCAAGACTCACTGTGTGTTCGGCTATTTATGAGGACGAACACAGGGAAGAGACGCATGAATAGTGAAGGAGAGAGAGACATGACAAAATAAGAGAGTGCAGCGGGAGAGAAATAGAGAAATGACTGAAAGGGAAATGAGCGAAGGACAAATATTGATTGACTACCCAACATCTCCCCTTTTAAGATCAGACCCCGATCAGACATAATCATATCTGGCTTTTGAGGCATCCGGGTTCAAAATCTTCGGTGCCTTTCTTTCGCGTGTTGATCGTCTCAATGTTGGTGGCGATTGTGCTCTCTCCAGTGGTTCGTTCAGTTCGTCCGCAAATCGTACACGACGTGGCGATCTGGGTTGAACTTCTTCCGGTTGATCATTTGGCGGTTGTTGCTGTGGGTGTTCGTCGGGCAACTGTTCATGGTGTTCTTTGTATGGGATGGGATAAATTTTTCTCATTTGATTGGAATGCCGTGTGACTACGGCATTCAACTTCGGTGCCTGAACTTTCCAAACTACACCATTGCCTGACTCGATCATGCCCTTCAACCAAATTTTTGTGCCATGTTGGTAGTTGATGAACTGCACTTGGTCACCAATGCCAAACTTTCGTTCATGTGTGCCGTGCTGCTGATTGAATTGTTTGATCATCCGCTGCTTGTACTTGTCGTTGCCTTTTTCCTGCTTGTCAACTTGGGGTTTAACAAGGGAAAGAATTGTCCGAACCGGACGACCCAAAAACAATTCAGCGGGCGTTCGCCCGTTCAAACTTGCGTTCGGTGTGCTTCGGTAGGCCAAAAGCGAATTTTGCACCCAATTTACGTCGTCTCGGGCGCACTTCTTCATTTGGCGCTTCAATGTGTCGACGAATCGTTCGGCACGTCCGTTGCTCTGTGGATGAAATGGCGGTGAAAATGTCTGTTTGATGCCATGCTTTCTGCAAAATTGGGAAATGTCATTTGATTTGAATGGCGGACCGTTGTCCGTGACGATTTCCTTAGGAAAACCATACCGCGAGAACAACCAAACAAACTTTTCGATGAGCATGATGGCGGTCGTCGTGGTCATTTTGATCACCTCTGGCCATTTGCTGTAGGAGTCAACCACAACAAGGTATTTGTTTCCGTCGGCACAAGGACCAGCGAAATCCATGTGCAGTCTTTCGTAGACTTCGGTTGATGATGGCCAAGGATGAAGCGGTACTTTTGACGGCGCTTTGGCTGCTGAACGACATTCCTCACAGTTTCTTACCCACCTTTCAATGTCCATGTCTATTTTTGGCCAATAGACAAATTGTTTCGCCAGGCTCTTCATTCTGACCATGCCGGGATGGGTGAAATGAAGTGCCTTCAAAATGCGAAAACGCAATGCAGATGGGATGATGACGCGATCGCCCATGAGCAGGCAGCCGTTGACTTCACTGATTCGCAGTCGGTGCGTATAAAATGCTGCCATGGTCGATTCGTTTGCTGTTTTTGGCCATCCATTCCTGCAATGTTCAATGACCTTTTTCATTTCTTCGTCACGTTCAATGTGTTCTGCGATTTCGTCGGCCGTGACTGGCAGTTGATCAATTGTTGTTTGAAACATGTAGTCGACTGCTGCGGCACAAAACTCAATGTTATCGTCCTCGGAATTGTCCAAATTTTGTGCCATCTGTGCAGAAGCAATAACTTTGTCCTCCTCTTGAAGTGTGTCGCGATGCTGTTTGATCAGTCGCGAGAGGACATCGGCCTGGCCAAAATTTTTCGTCGAGATGTACCTTATGCTGAAATCATAATTTGACAGAATTAATGCCCAGCGTTGGAGCCTAGACGCTGTGTAAATGGGGATCCCGTTTTTGGACCCAAAAATGCTGATTAACGGCTTATGGTCCGTTAAAAGGCTAAATTTTCGCCCATACAACATGCGATGAAACTTCTGTACGGCGAAGATGATGGCCAGCGCCTCCTTCTCAATTTGGGAGTAATTGCGCTCGGCTGGCGTCAATGATCGGGACGCATGTTCGACAACTTTTTCGCTGCCATCGGCGAATGTGTGACTGATCGTAGCGCCTAGTCCTTTGTTGCTGGCGTCCGCTGCGACGACGATTGGCTTGGCCGGGTCGTAACTCGTGAGCAGCAAATCTGAAGTGATGATTTTCTTTGCCCCTTCAAATGCCTGCTGTTGATCCGGTCCCCAGCGCCATTGAACATCCTTCTTAAGCAGCTCGTCCAGCGGTGCACGGATCTCGCGCATTTGGCTGACAAAACGGGAATAATAATTAATTGCGCCGAGAAAAGAGCGTAATGTTTGCTCATCCGTTGGTGCTGGCATCTCGTTGATCGTCCGCGATCGGTCGGGGTCCGGTCGAATGCCTTCCGCTGAGATGATGTGACCCAGGAACTTCAGTTCGGTGCAGAGAAATTTACACTTCTCGAATTTGACTCGCAATCCCCATTCCTGCAAACGACTGAAAAATTTGTAAAGGGTTTGCTGATGCTGATCCATGGAGTTTGTTGCCACGATGAAGTCGTCCAGGTAGACGAAAACTCCATGAATGCCTGTGACTAACTCGTCCATTAATTTCTGAAAAATTGACGGGGCAGATTTGACCCCAAATGGCAACCTCTGATATTGAAATAAACCGCGATGCGTATTCAAACCAACCAGCTGTTTCGATTGGTCGTCCAACTCAACCTGAAGGTACGCGTCCTTGAAGTCGATTTGGCTGAAAATGGTTGCTCCTCGAATGCCATTGAAAATGTCGTCGGGCCGTGGCAACGGGTGTCGGTTGAGTTCAAGCGCGTCGTTGAGCCCTGTTGAGAAGTCAATGCAGACTCGGACGTCGCCCGACTTCTTTTTCACTGCCACAATCGGAGCTGCCCAACGGCTGTAATCAATTTGTTTAATGGCCCCAATCGCCAACAAACGATCCAATTCCGTGTCGATGGCATCGATGGCGCCATGCGGTACCGGACGAGGGCGGCAGAAAATCGGCTTCGCTTCCGGCTTTAAGTACAAATGCGCACGCATTTTGGTACACTGGCCAAGTTCTGAGCTGAAAACTTCGAGAAATTTTCGCTTGAGTTTGCTGGCCAGGTCTGCGGACGACGCCATGGCCATGAATGCTGGTTCTGGTTGGACAATTTGAAGTGTTGTGGCGATTGGACGTTGCAGTGCCAATTCAAATGCGCGAATCCACGGAAGACCAAAAAGATTGAGTGCTCCCGTTGGTGCCACAAAACATTCCAACTCCAATTTAATGCCTGCGAACTCAACTGTACAATCAAATGAACCAATTAATTCGAAATTATGCCCTGAATATGATTTTCCGAAAGTTTTGCCCGTTTTAAATTTGGGTTTTCCCAATTTCTCCCAAATGGGCGTTTGGATGATGGTTTTTCGGGCGGCTGTGTCTGCCACCAATGAAACCAGCCTGCCATTGATGAGGCAATCCACGGTGATCCATCCGTCAGTGTCGTCGGACACATTCATGACGGACATCGAGTCATTGCTGTTGGCCTGCTTTTTGCTTCGGCACTCGCGTGCGAAATGTCCGACTCGATTGCAGTTGAAGCACTTTTGCGATCGTTTGTTGTCACATTCGTTGTTGCGCTGACTTCCTCCACGTTTGTTTCTGCACTCGTTGTTCCAATGATTTCCTCCACAGGTTTTGCATGGAAAAGGCGGACGCGGCTTTGATGATTGGCGGCCATTTGCTGATTGACTGCGCGTCCGTCCTTCATTGAAATGCCCTGATTGCGAGGATGTGCTGAACTGTCGCTGTCGTCCTTGTCGCTCCTTCTCACGCTGCGGCTTAACTGAAATTGAATTGGCCTGCCACCCGTGACCAGGATGTTTGAGTGCAGCGGCGGCACTCCTGAGCGACAAAATGGAGCAGCATTCCTCGACGAGCCGCTCAAACTTGATGTCCGTGTTCTTGGCTCGGTCCTCTTCCATCATTTTGAGACAGCGCTCCCAAAAAAAAATCCAAAATAATGTAAAATTACTTAAAATATTTTGATCTTTTTAAAAAATATAGAAATAAACTAAAAACAGTTTGAAATTACCTTTTACATGGTTAAAAATTTAGCCTATTAAATATTTTTTTAAAAATTTATTATATTTTTTTTTGAAAAATTCCGACTTCCGACATTTTTGGGGTCGGAATTCCGACTTCCGAAAATTTTTGGGGCATCGGAATTCCGACTTCCGACTTCCGAAAATTTTTAGTGCCTCGGAACTCCATCCCTGCTATGACCATATTTACCGAACTTTATTTTAATTCCACTGACGCATTTTCTACTGACGCATTTTCCGGTCACAATTGAGAAAACTAAGAATTCAATAAATTTATAATATGTATAATTTATACAGTTTTCATTGGCGCCAATCGCTCCAAATTGGATGCAATTGTCGTTGACAAATTGCACAAATTGTGGAGAATGGTCCAAGAGTTGCATGACTGAAAAAACATTAACTGCCAATGTGTAATTAGCACTGGACAATACGACATCAAAATATAACTGCAGGTAACGCGCATCTTTGCAGTCATTTCGAGTCCAAATGAGAGTCAAATGAATTGGGCGGCGTCAGCAATGGCTTTTGGTGTGAATGCTTATGAATTGGCCAGTCCGCAGGTCAAATATGATGATGAATGAAATAAAATGATTGGCGTTTAAACCGTCGGCTGTTTGTGGGAATGCGCAGTGAATGGAATACACATATGTTGGCTTCACTGTCCACCTCAATGTGTTCTCATTCACTTGAAACTGTGTGGGTGTTCACAGAGCTCGCAATGAGTTGGAATTCCACACAGAGTGTTACGTGGAGGGGGCCTCGGGTTTTTGCCAAAGATGAATGAAATGAGAGAGAAATGAAAGATGCCTGGGACTGCCAAAATTTAAATGAAATGGATGAAAAATGCCTTATGCTGACTGCGCCAAAAATGTTGTGTCTTTTGCTTGACCACAACACTTAGAAGGAATAAACTTTAATAAATAGAATAAGTCCACAAATAGATAAATAAAATAGAACAATAAATTGATGACAGAAAATAAATGCGAAATGAATGAGAGATGGCAAAATGACATGGACTGACCAAGACTCACTGTGTGTTCGGCTATTTATGAGGACGAACACAGGGAAGAGACGCATGAATAGTGTTCAAAAAATTTTCCACTAAATTTTGTTTTTTTTTTTGAACCAAATTTTTGAAATTTATTTAATTGGAAAAAGGTATTCAAAAAATTTTTAATATATATAATTATCGGAAAATATTTTTTTGATAAAGAAATTAAATAAAGCATTAGTGGATAATTAGAGACGGGGGACAAATGGAGGTATTTTCGCTAATTAGGTGTACTTTGGCCATAACTTTTTCAAACATACAATTTTTTGATTTTTTTAGACTAATATACAACACTTATGGCTATCGAATGATATTTAAAAAAAAGGAAAATATTGTTCATAGTCCCCAAACTCAAAAATGCTTAAAAACGGTCAGAATCGATGTAAAAATGATCGAAATGGGTTGGAAAAATATAATTAGGGGCGCGCTTGCTCTTTTTCAGGCTGAAAAAGTGCCGAAATTGGAGTGCCAAACTCAGCTGGGACTCAATTGACCGCACTATGAAGAGCACTCAAAAGACATATGAAATAATTTTCTAGGCTAATTTGTGGCGCTGATCACGAATATGACCTTTGTTTTTCAAAATTCCGAACCCGAATTCGATCCAATTGAATTTAGCTTATTGCGCTAAAAAACCGCCGCACACTCGACTACGGCGGCCAGTAGGCGTGACCGGAAAATCGGTCAGTGGAAAATGCGTCAGTGGAAAATGCGTCAGTAGAAAATGCGTCAGTGGAAAATGCGTCAGTAGAAAATGCGTCAGTGATAAAAAATACTTTAAAATAAAGTTGTATGGCATTTGTATTGTAATATAGAAATAAACTTCTATAAGAACATCGTTCTGCATTCCGAACGCCGGACCCGAACTCGAACAAAAAATCGAAAAGTCAAAATTTCGAAATTAGAGTTTTCTTCAAAATTGGTTTAAATGCACGGAAACAAACTAAAAGCCATCAGTCTTTCAATAATAGATCATGTATGCCGTTTTGAACCAAAAATGCTAAATTCGAAAATTTGGACTTTCGAGTTTTTGTTCGAATTCGGGTCTGGGGTTCGGATTTGGCCGAAATGGATACCGGATTCATGGTCTGTGCCCCCGAAAACGCAAGGAACTTGTTTTATGACAATAAAACATTCACTGACGCATTTTCTACTAACGCATTTTCTACTGACTCATTTTCCACTGACGCATTTTCCGGGCGCCCCAGTAGGTGGGGCGAGACTACGGGCTACGGAAGAAGTCCGCGCGTGATCCGCAGGCGGTTGACTGATTGGCGGGGTCCCTTCGGGCCCCCGCAGTCAACCGCCTGTGTCGCTAGTCAGACTGCTTCCTCCGCCCTCTGTCTCGCCCCACTACTTGCTCCGTCTTCGCATGCTCTCTTTTGCGAAATTTATTTATTTATTCGTGAATAAAAAGTCATCAGAAGGGCAAAAAACCACTTACTCTGACGACTGTTCAGATAGTATGTCGTAGAGTAAGTGATATAATATATATGGATGATCAAAAAATAAAATCAAAATCTATGAATAAAATGAGGTCAAAGTCAATTGAGATCGATAACACAAATGTCAAATCACTTAAAAAATTAATTCTGTTTTTGCTTTTCCGGTTATTACCCTAATGAATTTTTAAGTTTTGTTTTAAATTGATTTAAAGAATTTGTTTTTATTAGTTCTTTATCAAGTTGATTCCATAATTTTGTTACCCTCCCGGCAAAGGGAATGAATTTTTTGCCTATTTTATATTTTGTGTTAAATCTGTAAAAGGGGATGTTAAAGCGTGTCGATGGATTAAAAATTGAAAATAGTTTCAGATCTGTTCGGCCATAAACAATTTTATGCGCCATGAACAGATCAAATAGCTTTCGCCTATTCTCAAGTGTCGGCAGTTGCAGGTATTCTAATCGATTTTGGTATGGAATTGGTGGAAGGCTGCATTTAAAAAATACCCGTTTGGTGAAATATTTTTGACACTTTTCTATTTTTTTAATATTTTTTTGAAGAGACGGATTCCAAACCTCCGGAGCGTATTCCAATAAAGGCCTAATATAAGTTTTATATAACGTAATCCAAATCTTAGATGATTTGGATTTAATTATTCGAAACAAGGAACGCATACGTAAATACGCATTCCTTGTTATTTTGTTTACATGATCGGAAAATTGTAATTTATTATCAATGTTTACTCCTAAATCCCTAATTGTATCCACAGCATTTATTGTATTTCCATCAAATTTATATGTTTCTTTTGGGTTTTTTGAACCCAAATATAATACAAAAGTTTTTTGAACTGAAACTTTTATTTGCCATTTATTTGCCCATTCTGATAAATTATGCAATGCTTTATGCATAATTTCTGTTTCGGTTCTTGCTTTATAGCATATATACAATTTAACATCATCAGCATATAATTTTATTTTCACTCCTGATGGCAAAGCATCAGGAAGATCGTTAATATAAATCAAAAATAATAAAGGGCCCAGGACAGAGCCCTGGGGGACGCCAGAGGTAACTTTTTTACTTGAGGATAAAGAATCCCCTATTTTAACTCGAAAAGTCCTATTACTCAAAAAACCCTTTATCCACATCAAAAGTTTGCCCTTTATACCAATTTTTTCCAATTTGTATAATAGTAAATTATGGGGCACTGAGTCAAATGCTTTTTGAAAATCAATATAAATACAGTCAACATTTTTTCCATTTATAATTGCCTCGTACCAATCTTCCACAACTGTTATTAGTTGACTTGTCGTAGACCTATTTCTAACAAAACCAAATTGGTATTCCGAAATTTTATTGTTTTTTAGGAGAAAGTTGTAAATATTTTGGCTAAGAATTCTTTCCATAACCCTGCAAAGTGAGCAGGTTATAGAAATAGGCCTATAATTTTCAGAATTAAATTTATCCCCTTTTTTGAAAAGGGGAAAAACAATTGATTCCTTCCTAATTTAAAACAATTATTAGAAGAGTAATCAAACCGAAAAATACGTTTCACCCACTCATTCTATTGCTAATCATTATTTAAAAAACATAAAATAAACTATTTACAAAGGCTTTTGCTGCGCAGTGCGTACGACGGATTTTCCATGCTGAAACGGGGCGACATTGAGCAGTGTTGTGACTGGGATGTAGTCCACTTGGCCGAGTGGACTACATCCCAGTCACAACAAAAAGGAACTTCAAGTTTTATGGCTCTGAACTTGAGCTCCCAGTCACAAGGAATGATGATGTGCCTTCAGGATTGGTTACCTCCGTCGGCTCGACTTTTCAGTGCAATGAATGGTGCACCTACTTCCTCCCTTTTAACGGCCCCTTGATGAATGATGATGATGGGATACGCCGTGGCGGGGATTGTGAATGAATAATAAAATCCGCTACGCCAGGAGGGATCGAACTTGAAGTTCCTTTTTGTTGTGACTGGGATGTAGTCCACTCGGCCAAGTGGACTACATTGATGGTAAAAAATTTTACTTCTAAAAATTTTCCTTTTTCGAAAACATTATAAAATATTTAATAATCTTTTATGACCAAAATTAAGTTTTTTTGCTTAAGTTTTACGTGTTTTACTCCCTAAAAAAATTTGAAATGCCTTTTTCGGGATTTTCGTGCCTTTTCATGCCTTTTTTTAAATACCTATTTTCGTGCCTTTTCATGCCTTTTTTCAATTTTTGGGTGTCTATTATAGTGCCTTTTTCGCGATTTTTGGTGCCTTTTAGTCGGACTCTAGTCATAACACAAAAAGATACTTTTTTTAAATTTAAAAACTTATTGTAAAGAGCTCCCTGGTAAATTGGACAGCGGAAAACTGGACACCAAATTCATCTTTAAAAAAACCCAGAAATTAGGAATGAATTAAGGCACTTATAGTGGATTAGGCATTGAATAGGCACGATGAATGATCAATGTCCCAAAAAATGTAGGAAAATGGGTGACGTTAGGGTTGATATTTTTAGGTTTTAGCCTATTTTTTCCTGAGCTCCCCGTGGCCTTAAATGCACGAAACCCATATTTTTTTGGTGGTTGTTAAGTTAATTTTCGAGTTATTAGTGTCTATTTTCTAGGTTTTTATTTTTAGAGCCTAAAAATAAAAAAATGAAAAAACTTATTTTGGCATTTTGCCCAAAATTATTTACAAAAATGCAATAAAAACGAAAAATACACCCTCTTCATTTTGACAAAAATTGCCTAAGGACAAAACGCCAAAAAACCCCACTAATTTAAAAATTTTGCCTATATTTTCCCTTGTAAAAACTGAAGAGCCGATCTCGAGTTAAAAAGCATTTTGACAAAAAATAAAGCATCATCCTATAGGTGGGGTTAAAATATGGGACTGCAAAATTTCAAGAAATTCTCAACTGTAGAAAAATTTTTTCAACTGAGTGAATATTTCAATAAATTTCCTTCACTTTTACAGTTAAAAATGGTATCCACACGCAGTAAAACTGATAAGTTCAAGAAAATGGGAAATTCAAGTACTGAAGCAAAGCGAAAGCGGTCGGAATGGCGCAGGGAAAGTGGAAGAAAAGGCGGTTCAACACCAAAAAGTAGTGACATTTTGACCAAAATATTCATTTAATTAAAAAATCCATCCAATTTTTGCAGGCCAACTGCAAACTACAGAAGCTCCATTAACAACAGGAGAGTGAACATCAACAGATACAATGCCATCGACATTCAATGCTGAGCCTCGTAAGTCCAAAAACAAAATTTTTGAGATAAATTCCATTTTTTGAGGCCAACGGCCAAGTCCACGGCCACTGTCAACAACGCCTATAAGGCGCCATGTCCGCACGCGTCCAACAACTACCGACCAAACAACGGACACCGATTTTCGAGCAACAGTCAAGTCAACCCAAACGGTTTTAGAAACCGTCGAAACTGCCACCCAGACAGAAACAGGACGAAACGCCGAATTGCGACACTGGAACGCCAGCTACAGAAGAGAACAGAAGAGATGAACCAGCTAAAAAAGCGACCGACGGAGCAACAACGAAAAAGGCCAAGAGAGTCAGTTCATTGGAGGACTTGTCAAGACAGAGCCGGACAACACGCGCAAAGGAAATAGCTCGGGACCTCAGTCATCTTTTCCGACCAGGTGAACAATTCCTTCTTTCTTATTTTTGACAATAAAGCGGAGCATTCCTAGGTACTCCAGTGCCCGAAATCGACAGAATAGTGCATCAGGCCCGTCATCAGGCCAACTGATGTTGGGATTCAGTTGGCGACAAAGGCAGCAGCTGAAAGACATTTTGATCAACATGCGCGACGACAAAAGTGCCGGAGGGTTGGATTTTTTGTCTTCAACGCATGAAGTCAATGGCCTGCGACGACGACTGACAACACATGCCCGCTTTGAAGCGGTGAACAGCGAGGGCAGGATCACTCTTTTGTGTACGAACAATAGGCAGTGTTGGCCAAACGAGTGGAGACATTACGGGGCCAAGGTGCGACAAAATAGCGAAAACAGACAAGTAAAAATTTTAGCACGACTGAAAGAATTTGACCAAAAATTGTTTGTTGCGATTGTTGGAGATCGAGGATGTGGATCAGTTAAAATTGCCCTCCAAATTGGAAATTTGCTCTCCAACGTAAATTCGCCCAAAAATTTTACTTTACTTGCGTTTTGGGAGGGCCCCCAACCCGGTCGGAAATGGAAGCGCGACTAGGTCCGGTCTTGGAACAGCTTGAGCAAATCGCTGATTTGTCATTTGATCGCAATTTGACGATTGAATGGTCTTATAATTTTTTCATTCTTTTGCACAATTTTTCTTAAGGTTTCTGACCGGCGACATGGCATTCATCTGCGCTTGGATGGGGCACATGGGCCCAGCCTCTGTTTTTCCTTGTGCCTTGTGCCGAATCCCAGACAGAGATTTGGGCGACAGCATCGTCTGGCCAAGAACTGCAAGATCAATCGTCGCCGGCGCCGCAATTTTCAGTTACCGAACAGCAGACACGGGCAAGCACACTACTCGGGACTCAAAATTGCATTGGCTCATCGCCCATGGTCCAGACTTTGCCAAGCGCTGGGGATGGTTCGCATGGATCAGTGAACAAGGCATCGAACACCTTCACCACGTTTTGAGCAAGCAGGTTGGACAACAGTCGATTTCCTAGTTAAAACATAATTTTTGTTTTCAGTCCGAGCGCTTCATGCGGTACAAGGGCGACGAACTGCTGCTGAAGATCGGAGAACATCAGACATTGCTCAATTCTATTTTCGACAGACAAATCGGTTTCCTTTGATCAACAATTGTTAGGAATCATTAATTTTAGATTTGATCAGTTGGGAATAAAATTTGGCGCCCTCGTTACTCATTTTTTTTTATAATGTTAGGCAATTTTTGTCAAAAATATATGCCCTCTAAGAATCGACCCACCCAAAAATTTCAAAAATTCACTCCTAAGAAATGAAAAATTTTCTCAAAAATGCATCTAAAAAATTAATTTATTTATTTTCTTATTAGAATTTTTGGTTTTCACAATTACGCTCCTCATTACTGATTTGGCTTAATTTTTACTTTTTTGAATAAATTTTATTAGTTTACACCCCCTAAATTTGGGCTTTTTAGAGCCTATTTTCCATTTTTATATTAGAGCCTATTAAATCGAAAGCAAAAAATAAATTAAAAACTTTATTAATCAATAATTCAAAATAAATCATTTACCGTATTTCCTCGATTATAAGCCCCGGGGCTTCTATTGTTCAACCCCCCTCCAGCCATTTCTTATATACGGGGGGGGGGGCTTCCAATCGAGGGGGGGCTTTTATTGTTCAACCCTTCATTTCTACAAATTAATGCAATTTTTTCAGAACCTTCTTTTATTCAACTTTACGAAAAACTACGTTGCTTTTTAACTTTCAGGTGCCAAATACAAATCATATTATAATTAATTATGGACGCAACAAAAACCTTACCTGAATCATCGACTAAAAAAGTACCTACCTATTAAAAAATTCTTTTCAAAATTACCTATCTTAAGGTTTGCTGCTACTGCATCAATCCTTGTTCTGGTGCCCACCAATGCTGGAAGTGCAAAAAACCTTGCCATGCGATAGCGCCATGCTCATTTTCACATGACGGCGAAGAGGGATTCGGCTCAAAAGTCACTTTTCGGGAATTTCCATTTCGGTGCCCGTCTCTTGGTTTGAGACAGTTTCCGTTGCCACATCAGCGAGGACACAAAGAAGACGCTTCGTCGCTTGGCCCTTCACTCCGCGGTTATCCCGGGTGGCACCACCAAATACATTCAGGTCAACCCCAAAATTTTGCTTATTGATACAGACATTTTTAGGCGCCAGATGTCTGTTGGAACGCGCCCTTCAAAGAAGCGATTCGGAAGCTGTACAACGATTGGATGGCCCATGGCGAAAAGGCGACGACATCAGGCGGAAATCTGAAGGCCCCGCCAATGGAGGTCTACCTGGAATAGATTGCCAATGCATGGGACTCGCTTCCAAAGCAAATGATTGCCTACTCTTTTTTGACGTGTGGGATTAGTAAGGAAGAAAAAAGCCGACACGACGACAAAATTCACGTTTTTAAGGTCCTCAAGAATGTTAACATTTTTTGAAATTCTTATTTTTAGCCGGACGGAGCAATTCCTAATGGGCTCGCTATTTTGAAGCAACGCCGACAGGAAGAAGAAGTACTGAAACTGGTGGAAGAAATCGATTTAAGCGAAGACGAAAGCGACGAAGAAATTGATGCAGAAGTTTCCTAATATTTTTTTTGTTAATGTTTTATTAAAACAAATTGTTCAATAGTTTTTGCACGTTTCTGACTTCAAAAGTTTTGAAAAAAAATTTGTTTTTGAGGGGGGCTTATATTCGAGGGGGGGCTTCTACTCGAGGGGGGGCTTCTATTGTTCAACCCCCCTCCAAAGGGGGCTTATATTCGAGGGGGGGCTTCCATTCGAGGGGGGGGGGGCGTATAATCGAGGAAATACGGTAATTTTTTTTTTCAAATGACTAATATTATAGAAATGCGCCACAGAGATTGAACTGAGCAATCCGCTGACTGGATCATCTACAACGGCATGCTTGTGCTCCGAAGCGAAATCAAAGGAAGGAGGATGAACGAAGAGAATTTGAGCGGGCCTTTTCCTCACATTGACTCTCTGCTGACACTCCATCAAAAAAACTAATTCATGACAGCAATGTTCTGAGGTTTGGGGGTAGCCAAAATTTCCAAAAAATATATTCTCAAAACAGAAAATCCCCTAAACCTCACCGCCAATTTTCCCATGTCAATAAAATTAATTATATTGCTCATCCACCTGCGATACCCATGACATCACTTACCTCACATGACGATATTTCTTTTACATTTTCACCATTTATTTATTCTAGGGAAAAGGCCGTAAATACCAAATCCAAAATTACCCCAAAAGTCAGATCTCCCACAAAATCTGTACAAATTTCAAATGTTAAATTTCAAAAAAACACACAAAATTTTAAAGGCTGTTTAACAAATGCCCGGTCTATTTTAAACAAAACTGACCTTCTTTTAGCCTTTCTCAACACTGAAAAAGTCAACTTCCTCATAATTACCGAATCCTGGCTTAAGAACCAAAATTTAATAATTTTAAACTCAATTTTACCTGACAATTATCAAATTTTTTCTGCCATAAGGGCCGAAAAAAAGGTGGAGGCGTTTCAATTATAACTGAAAAAAAATATCCCATTTACTCCTCAACAACGGATTCCAAATTCGATTGTGAAATTGTCGTATTACGTTTTAAAAATTTAAAAAACTTTTCACTAATTGGGGCCTACAGACCCCCAGATATTAATTTATCGAACACAAAAAATCTTTTTCTTATTTGGACCAAAAAATCAATGGACCGACCTTAATTTTAGGGGATTTCAATTTGAATAGCAAATGTATAAAATGGGAAGGTAAACAAACCCCACTTTCAAAAATTGGACAACATTTTGTAAATTTTTTCGCAAAAAATTCTCTAAGTATGCATTGTACCGGGCCCACCCGAGGAAATGAAATCTTGGATCTTTGCTTGACAAATGATTCTAGGCTGGTAACAGATGTTGAAATTAAAGACAGTCTAATAAATTCAGACCATGAATCTCTTTTCATAAATCTCTCTATCTTTCTACAGAAAACCAACCACACTGTAATAAGTTACAGAAAATTTGGCCCAAAAAATATCCATCAAATAAATTCCTTCCTAAGCTTTCATCTAAATGACTCATTGCAAACTGAATTTGACTTGGATCATAAATATAATAGGTTCACTAAAGAATCCATTGATGCAATGGACTTATTTTACCAAAATAACCTTCAAAAAAGAATCAAAAAATGTCAAATATCCCATTTCACTCCAAGCTTCTATAAAGGAAAAGGCAAAAATCTGGAAAAAGCTTAAAGAAAACCCGAACAAATACAAGCCTTTATATAATTAAATTAGCCTACACATAAAAATTCAGATTAGAAAATTTCAGGAGCGCGAAGAAAAAAAATTTCTTAACAAAAATCCCAAAAATATTTACAAATATATCGAAAAAGATTTTCAAAGATGGGAAACCCCATTAATTCTTTATGAAAACAAAACTATCATAGAGGACGGGGAAAAAGCAGAAATTTTTGCCAAACATTTGCATCGACTTTCCAAAATTCCAGTAATTATCCACAACCGCCCACAACTTTCTCAAATAGTTCCAATTTACCGCCTCTTTCGAATATACAATTCAATGTATTAGACGTTCTTGAAATTTTAATATACCTTTCAAATAAAAATAACACTTCACCAGATAATATTAGTTTCAAATTTCTTAAAACTTTTCACTTAATCTTAGCTAGGCACCTGACAGATCTGTTTAACTTATCTTTATGTTCGGGCAACCTTCCAAAAATCTGGAAAACTTCATTAGTTTTGCCACTTTTCAAAAATGGAGACAAAAATTTAGTAAACAATTACCGTCCTATATCTATTACTTGTTCCTGTTGCCGAATTTTTGAACGCTTAAAAACAATCTTATCTCTGAACACCAGTTCGGATTCCTAAAAAGAAGATCAATAACCCTCCAATTAATCTCCTCACTGGAAGACTGGTACAATGCAATTCCATGAATGCCTGTGACTAACTCGTCCATTAATTTCTGAAAAATGGACGGGGCAGATTTGACCCCAAATGGCAACCTCTGATATTGAAATAAACCGCGATGCGTATTCAAACCAACCAGCTGTTTCGATTGATCGTCCAACTCAACCTGAAGGTACGCGTCCTTGAAGTCGATTTGGCTGAAAATGGTTGCTCCTCGAATGCCATTGAAAATGTCGTCGGGCCGTGGCAACGGGTGTCGGTTGAGTTCAAGCGCGTCGTTGAGCCCTGTTGAGAAGTCAATGCAGACTCGGACGTCGCCCGACTTCTTTTTCACTGCCACAATCGGAGCTGCCCAACGGCTGTAATCAATTTGTTTAATGGCCCCAATCGCCAACAAACGATCCAATTCCGTGTCGATGGCATCGATGGCGCCACATGAATTGTTCATTTCATGGCTCCGATTCGGCTTCGCTTCCGGCTTTAAGTACAAATGCGCACGCATTTTGGTACAATGGCCATCTTCTGAGCTGAAAACTTCGGGAAATTTTCGCTTGAGTTTGCTGGCCAGGTCTGCGGACGACGCCATGGCCATGAATGCTGGTTCTGGTTGGACAATTTGAAGTGTTGTGGCGATTGGACGTTGCAGTGCCAATTCAAATGCGCGAATCCACGGAAGACCAAAAAGATTGAGTGCTCCCGTTGGTGCCACAAAACATTCCAACTCCAATTTAATGCCTGCGAACTCAACTGTACAATCAAATGAACCAATTAATTCGAAATTATGCCCTGAATATGATTTTCCGAAAGTTTTGCCCGTTTTAAATTTGGGTTTTCCCAATTTCTCCCAAATGGGCGTTTGGATGATGGTTTTTCGGGCGGCTGTGTCTGCCACCAATGAAACCAGCCTGCCATTGATCAGGCAATCCACGGTGATCCATCCGTCAGTGTCGTCGGACACATTCATGACGGACATCGAGTCATTGCTGTTGGCCTGCTTTTTGCTTCGGCACTCGCGTGCAAAATGTCCGACTCGATTGCAGTTGAAGCACTTTTGCGATCGTTTGTTGTCACATTCGTTAATTGTTGAAGCGCAATTGGAGTTGTTTCTGCACTCGCAGCGCAAATTGAGAAGCGCAAATTGGAGAAGCGCAAATGAGAAGCGCAAATTGAGGAAGTGTGAATGAGGCGGAAGGGAACTGCAAATTGTTCCTTCATTGAAATGCCCTGATTGCGAGGATGTGCTGAACTTGGAAAATCGTCCTTGTCGCTCCAAATTGAGGAAGCTCAAACCGAGGCGAAAGGGACGAGCAAACTGTCTGAGCAGGAACAAAAAGACAGCGCGCAAATTGAGGCGAAATTGGAACGCACATTGAGCTCGACGAGCCGCTCAAACTATCAATTGCAGGCGCAAACTGAGTCTGGCAGACTGAGATTGAGACAGCGCTCCCTCAAATCGCGGTCAGCTACTGAGACGACCACAGGCGCAATACTGGAGAACCACTAAGTGGGGCCCGTAGCTCAGTTGGACAGAGCACTTCATGCTTTGAGGAGGTCGTGGGTTCGAGTCCCACCGGGTGAAATCTTTGTTGCAACTGAAAACACTCAAATCGTTTAACAAAAATTGATTTGATGCCGCAAAATAGACTCTTTAACTTGCTTACTGTGACATTGTATGATAGGTCTGTTGGTTTTTGCGGGAGAATGCTCTCCGTGAACCGCGCGTATTCTTGCGCACCAAGCTTACCGACCAACAGACGTGTCTTCATTTCATCTGGCAATGATTGTCCATCTGTCTCAGAATGGCCCATAGCGTTCATGCCAAATTCAAAAACCAAATCCGCCTCCGGGTTGTAGATGAATTCGGACAATTGGGAATTAATTGTAGCGAATAAATCGGAGTTTTGTTTATTGGGATTTGCATTTTGATTTGCAATGTTTTTGAGAGTGTCTGTTAGCTGTTGGAACAGCAGTGCCATGTCCGCGGGATTTGCCATGATTATGAGTGAAATGAAAACAATGCAATGATCGAGTCCAAATGAGAGTCAAATGAATTGGGCGGCGTCAGCAATGGCTTTTGGTGTGAATGCTTATGAATTGGCCAGTCCGCAGGTCAAATATGATGATGAATGAAATAAAATGATTGGCGTTTAAACCGTCGGCTGTTTGTGGGAATGCGCAGTGAATGGAATACACATATGTTGGCTTCACTGTCCACCTCAATGTGTTCTCATTCACTTGAAACTGTGTGGGTGTTCACAGAGCTCGCAATGAGTTGGAATTCCACACAGAGTGTTACGTGGAGGGGGCCTCGGGTTTTTGCCAAAGATGAATGAAATGAGAGAGAAATGAAAGATGCCTGGGACTGCCAAAATTTAAATGAAATGGATGAAAAATGCCTTATGCTGACTGCGCCAAAAATGTTGTGTCTTTTGCTTGACCACAACACTTAGAAGGAATAAACTTTAATAAATAGAATAAGTCCACAAATAGATAAATAAAATAGAACAATAAATTGATGACAGAAAATAAATGCGAAATGAATGAGAGATGGCAAAATGACATGGACTGACCAAGACTCACTGTGTGTTCGGCTATTTATGAGGACGAACACAGGGAAGAGACGCATGAATAGTGAAGGAGAGAGAGACATGACAAAATAAGAGAGTGCAGCGGGAGAGAAATAGAGAAATGACTGAAAGGGAAATGAGCGAAGGACAAATATTGATTGACTACCCAACAATCGGAAAATATTTTTTTGATAAAGAAATTAAATAAAGCATTAGTGGATAATTAGAGACGGGGGACAAATGGAGGTATTTTAGACTGGTACAATGCAATACTTAGAAACCAAAAAATTGATATAATTTATTTAGATCTTCAAAAAGCCTTTGATCAAGTCCCGCATGATCTTTTAATATACAAACTCAAAAAACCCGGAATAACAGGCAACTTATTAAATTGGCTTCGGGATTTTCTTCTTGGAAGAACCTTTAAAGTAAGAATAAATCAAAAATTTTCAAACGAATTTCCTGTCAAATCAGGAGTCCCACAAGGGTCAGTTCTAGGACCTATTTTATTTTTAATTTTCATTAATGATTTGCCTGAAGAAATTCCAAAAGAAATCTCAATTAAACTTTTTGCAGATGATACAAAAATTTATCATTGCTATTCAAATGAATCCCAACGTAAAGTTTTAGAAACAGCTCTAATTTCAGTCTTTAATTGGGCTGAAACATGGGGCTTAAATTTTTCAGTAAAAAAATCTTCCGTCTTATATCTAGGTAAAAATAACAAAAAAATACCGTACACAATTAAAAATTCAACTTTCCCTGAATCAAAAATTATTAGTGATCTAGGTATTTTAATCGACAACAAACTCAAATTCAACGAACATGTTTCAATAATTCTCCAAAAAGCTTATCTCAAAAGCAGAATTCTTTTTTAAAAAATTAAAACCAAGTCAACCAAGACTTGAATTACAGTTTATAAAAGTTATATTCGACCCCTTTTAGAATACGCAACCGAAATTTGGAATCCTCGAACCAAAAAAGAAATAAACCGCCTGGAAAAATTCAGAAAAACTTCACAAAAAATGTTTTCAGAAAATGCTGTCTCCCCTACATCTCATACAGCGAAAGGCTAAAATTTCTAAAACTTTCCAAGCTTGAAACCAGGAGAAAATATCTTGATATCATAACAGCCTTTAAAATTATCAAAAATACTACTCACCTTAACCCAAAAAACCTTTATAATTTTTCAAATAGGAAAAGATCACCTTTTCCTATTTTGGTAACCAAACGAAAAACTACCAAAACAGAACACTCCTTTACTAACAGAACCACAAAACATCTACAAGAAATCTGCAAAAATTCAGATATTTCAATATCAAATTCATTGCCCACCTTCAAGAAAAAAGTAAAAAATATTTTACAAGATTAATTTCAAGTTGGAGATCTGACACCATCATGTTTCCCGGACTATCATTCTCTTCCGAAAGTATAAGCGGCCTTTGTCCCTTCTTTTGGACTTTTATTACTTGAATAAATAAATCGAAAGCAAAAAATAAATTAAAAACTTTATTAATCAATAATTCAAAATAAATAATTTAATTATTTTTTTCAAATGACTAATATTATAGAAATGCGCCACAGAGATTGAACTGAGCAGACAGAAGGTAATTTGATTTGGAACCGTAAGCTTATATTTTTTGCTTCAGAAATTTTTCTGTGTTTTTCAAAAATCCAATGCATGGGAGGGAGGCGGCACTGCCGGAAGGCATCGCCGGAAATTTGGAATTTTTAATGAATTAAAAAACATAATTGGCCGTTCTTAAGGCAAAAATAAATAAATAAAGCAAAAGGATGATTACATATAAGAAAATTATTATTATTCAAAATTGTGGATGCAACATTCCTTCCCCCTTCCGAAATGTCTTGGACCTTTTTCGTGCTTCCATACCAGTCGCTCAGCCTCAGTGTCCAAAGTTTGGCCCGCGTGCTGCTGGTAGCTCATGCGCCCTCGTCCACTGGCTCCGCCGTAGTCACGTCCCATGCCTCCTCCGCGACCACCACTGTCCCCGCTCCACTTTCCACGCCGACAACTCTAACACATGCACACTTCCGGTGCTTGATCTTCCTTAAACTCCCTCTCCAATTGTCTCATCAGATATCCAATAAACTGGCTCTCCGCTAACAGGTTAGTCCATTTGTCCGCCATTTTCCGACGGGTTATCCGCTAATTGTGGATTGTGCCTCCCGCAATTGCACCATCATTTGGGCAATTTAATTCTTCAGTCTTTAATCGTGACTGCGCGACTTTGACTTTTTTGAGTCCAATTGTTTTTTTAGGATGAGGCATTTACAAATGTATAAAATATTATACACATAAATTCAGCGTTCAGTTATGGCGCAGTGAGCCCAATTTCTGCAGCAATAAAAATTGCGCAAATTTTAGGCTCTTTCCCTCCTCTAGCAATTTTGTTACTCCATCTTTGAATGTACTCACGAAGCTATCTGCCTCGCCGTTTGATGAGGGGTGATATACCGGTGAAGTGAAGTGTTTTTCACCTTAATTTGATAGAAAAGTCTCCGTCTCCGATGATACAAATTGAGGGCCATTATCTGTTACAAGGGTTTTTGGTGACCCAAACATTCCAAAAACCTCTATGAGGTAAGTTATGATGGCCACTAAATGAGTTGACTGTTGTAATTGGGTTACAAACGGTTATTTGGAATATGCGTCTACAATTATAAGAAAATTCTTTCCCATGCTGCCCAGCAAGGTCTACATGTACCCTTTCAAATGGCAATTTTGCTTCTGGCCATTTATGCTCCGGCTCATTTTTGGGCACACGGGGCATTCCTTTAGCAAATATTACACTATTTGATCTTTCTCTAAAATATGGCATTAATTCCTCAGGGATGAGTTCTTGCCAATTCTCCTGAATTTTTGCAATTACTTAGGAGAAATTCGGTCATTTTCCGATTGTTTTTTAATATTCCCTGTTTATTTCCACCTCCTCCTCCGCAACCAAAAGGAAGGGAATTTCTCCTTTGCTCTTTATTCCAATTTGTTCACACTTAATAGGAATCCGTAGTAAAACATCAGCAAATCGGTTAGATTTAGCCTCCAGGTAAATAACTGGGGTTCAAATGAATTCACGTGGAGAATGTGACATAACATAGTTTTTTTAAATAAACGAAGTCCGTGGTTATTACTCTTTCTAAAATTAAAAAAATATATATTGTAGAACGAGTGTTATCAGAAATCGTTGGTTTCAACGGAAAAAATTGCTACAGAGTCAAAATAAAAATGGAATCATTTAGATAAAAATAAAAAATTAATTAGGATATTCCTTTATTAAATAAAGAGAGCCAATTTTATTACGATGTATATGAAAAACAAGCGGGTGTGTGAACAGTTGGTTCTTTAGCAGGGATAAAGCGCTTCGCGCTTTGAGAGCTTCGCTACATAGATAAGCTATTGGGTTGTGACGCTTGTAAAAAAAATGGGAGTAATAGATGCAGATAATGGCCATTTTGAAGAAATCACGACCAGTACCAGGATCTTTGTTAATTTTCATAAAAAATGGTTCTTTTTCATTAAGCCTTTCTCCAGAAAATTACCAAAATATTGATCCGGGAGTTGCATGCCATCTGCAAAATTTTTTTTGGCATTTTTTAGTCTATCTTATGACCGGGGCTGCAAAAAATATGCACGAAAATGACCAAAATATGCGCTTAAATATGCAAATAAAGTCGTGAAATATGCATCAAATATGAACAAAAATCGCAAAATATGCACAAAAAAACTTGAAAATTAGGGATGCATAAAAATTTTATTCCTCATAAATTTTATCGTTGTTTTTGTAATTGAAAATCAAAAATTTCTCAATGTTTTCGGCAGTAAGGCCCACTGTTGACCCACTCGCGCATCCATTAAGATTTGGATTTAATTTCAGGCATAATCAAAATTTTTTCCTAAGATATATTCAAATTAGAAAATATTTGACGAAAAATGGCAAAATATGCAAAAAATCTGAAAAATGTACAAACAATGGCAAAATATGCAGAAAAATCAAAAATATGCAAAATAAGCATAAAAACCCGAAATATGCAAATAAAAGTCCCGATTTTTATAAGCAAACACAAAAAAGAAAGTGTTTTTCCTACTATTTATAGCATGGAGAAGCTAGGAAAAAAATATGCATTTGCATATTTTTGCAGCCCTGCTTATGACTCTCTAAAGATAGGATAAAACTATTATGTGGCAATATTCCCTAATCTGTTGTGCACATTTTGAATATATTTTGGTCATTTTTAGTTGAATTTTTAAAAGTTACATCAAAACATAGGTGGTGCAAGACTTATTTGTCACACTGTATATTTAATATTTATCGCTAAAGAATGTTATGGAAAAAGTTTTTAAATGCATATAATAAAATTATAATTCTTTTTTTGAAACTTTAAGGAATTTGGTGAAAAATTGCTTTGCTATTGTTGATTCCATTAGGCTTCGTTCGATTGCGTTTTATATGAGAAACAAACAAACATATGAAGTGAATTGAAAAGGAAAAACAACTGCTGGACAATGAATTGTCCTTTCGTTTCAATGCTTTTTCTTGTTAGGCGAACTGTATAATTCCTTATAAATTAGAGATACACCTATTTGCTATTTTGCACATTTTATCAATATATAATGAATTTCTAAAGCGGTAAATTGAGAGTCCGGAATCAATTTTTAGCGATATTTATTTATTTATTCGTAAAAATAAAAAAGTCATCAGAAGGGCGAAAACCACTTACTCTGACGACTGTTCAGATAATGTGTCGTAGAGTAAGTGATAAAATAAAGTGATGATCACAGGAATTAAAAAAGACAAATATGTGAAAATAAATAAATAAATTGAGGTCAAAGTCAAATGAGGTCGAAAAATAAAAAAATACCAAATCACTTAGGAATTTGTTATAATTCTAGCTTTTCCGGTTTCATTACCCTAGTGAACTTCTAAGTTTGGTTTTAAATTGATTTAAAGAATTTGTTTTGATTAGTTCTTTATCGAGTTGATTCCACAATTTTGTTACCCTCCCAGCAAAGGGAATGAATTTTTTGCCCAGTCAAAAAAATTTTTAAATTTATTTCGAATGCCGAAAGCAGACAAACCGAAGTCTTCATTGATTCGGGTACTTTCCTGTTATAGGACTACAAGTAAACATTTTAAAAAATCAACAAAAGGGGCGTAGAATTGCAAAAACTACGCGCCAAATTATTTTGGAGGCATAAATGCAACAAATTCTTTTTATCTTGCAGAAATCTTGTTGCTAAGCCTTCATTGTGTGTCACTTGGATAAGGGAAATAAAATAAAGGGGCATTTCGGTATGGATGCGCAGGCGAAATGGTTTGGCCAAAAATGAGGGCCATAGCGCGCTAATTTATGCATTCATCGGGTGGGCGAGGGCGGGATTGTTTAAATGTTTATTTTTTGCGGCGGGAATTTGAATTCTACGCGCCCTTTTGCGGTCTACCTCAGTTGGGCGCGCACGGTTGGGCGCCAGCATGTTTATACATGAAAATTGCGAAAAAATGGAAATTTTGAAGTTTTTTCTTAATAAAATTTTTGGCGCTACTGTAAAAGTTACCGATTTTTAAAAAATTTTTCACTTTTATTTATTGTTTATAAATGCTTTTTAAACTTATTTTAGCAAATGGTTAAAGTTTCAAGATATTTTATTATTAATTCCAACAATCTGCCGCTCATCGCTTTTCCAACATTGGACGATATAAATTTGAGATGGCTTTTTTCCCAAAATTCTGAAGAGATTTTACAATTTTTGGCACACATCGGATCTCAAAAATCATCACCCTCCCAAACGGAACTGAATTCAATGTGAACACCAACAAATGTGAAGGACTATGGGCACAGCTGAAGCAGAAGACGAAAAGAATTCGTGGCACCAGTATAAAATTGACAGAATCATATATGCATGAACAAATTTTCCGGTTGAATGCTAGGGCTAAAGGATTGTCTATTTTTAAAGCTTTTATTGATTTATTACATTGTAATTATAATTTTTGTGATTAATAATGCTAATTTTAATAAAAATAAATAATAAAATTGCATGAAATAAAAGTTTGAAAAATTGCGGATTTTTGTAGTATTTTACTTTTCCAGAATATCTTTTCAGAACCGAGTTATGAATTTTTTTCTGAAAATTCGAATTTTTCCAGAAATTCTGGAATAACTTTTTTCTTTTTTGTGATAAAAAACTCAAATAAATCCCATAAAATTCTCCTTATTTTTCTCTATTTTTAAAGCTTTATTATTTTCGAGCTCTATCGAATGGTATTTTTTTTGAAAAAATTTCGATTTTTTACCGGAAATAGAAAAAATTTTTGGCCTGAGCGGGACATTTGAGTCCTGGGCCCATAACTCGTTAGGGGTTGGTTTTATCGAAAAAATGCCTTAGAGCAAAATTGTAGAGCTTTTTAAGCTCTATCGAACGGTGTACTACATGATGTAAAATTTTCAAAAATTTTCGAGCTAGGCCCCCTAGAAATTTTCGGAAATTTTTTTTCGGACGAAAATGGGGGTGAAAAATATTTTTCTGGGGTAAAATAAGGTGCTGAGTACGAATATGATGTCTATTTTAAGTTTCATAATTTTTGGAATTTTTTAAAAATTCTTTATTTTTTGGCAATTTTTTGGCCCTCGGGATTTTGGGCGAATATTGAAAAATTCATATCTAGCCTAAGGGTTGACCAATTTTGAGTAAATAAAGCTTTAAAAATAGAGAAAAATCAGGAGAATTTTATAGGATTTATTTGGGTTTTCTAACATCAATATGAAAAAAGTTATTCCAGAATTTCTGGAAATTTTCGATTTTTCAGAAAAAAATTCGTAGCTGCCTTTTGAAAAGCTATTCGGGAAAAGTAAAAAACTACAAAAATCCGCAATTTTTTTCTCTATAATATAAATTTTATTTTACATTTTTATCACATTTTTAAAAAAAGATACAAAAATAAAAGTGATTTTGGGGTTCGGGACCAAAGGGGGAGCACATGGTTTTTGAGTGAAAAAATTTTTTCGACAAAAATCTTCCAAAAACATGTCTTTAGGGGTTATTTGGGCCGCTGATCACGAATACGTGATCAGATTTTACGTTTGACATCGTTAAGCCCTCAGAATCCCTGTGGATTGGGGATTCTGATTTTTTTTCAAATGACTAATATCAGGTTCGAATCCGGACGGAGTAACATTATTTTTTTGTGTGACTGTACGTTATTTTACGGCATGCTTGTGCTCCGAAGCGAAATCAAAGGAAGGAGGATGAACGAAGAGAATTTGAGCGGGCCTTTTCCTCACATTGACTCTCTGCTGACACGCCATCATCATTTAATTTCAAATTAAATAAATATTCAATTAATAATTTCCAAGGTTGTTTTTAATTAATAAAAGAGTATTTTATTATTAAAAAATTTTTAAATTAAAATGCACTCGATTTTTAACTTTTAATAAAAACGTTTCCTTATTTATTTAATTTTAAACAATATTGTACCTCTCCTAACAATGTTGTACCTCTTCTAATCGCTGTTGCACCTCTTCTAATCACTGTTGTACCTCTTATAATCACTTTTGTACCTCTTCTAACACATCTTCCAACAATTTTTGTACCTCATCTGAGCTCAACAACATTTAAATACGGGCGCGAAGCGCCCGTTTGGCCTCTACAAAATTAAACAACGTGCGCGAAGCGCCCGTCCAAGCCCAACAAAATTTGAAAAACGGGCGCGAAGCGCCCGACTGAGGCCGCGAAGCGGCCTAACAAGCTAAAAAACGGGCGCGAAGCGCCCGTCTTGAGCCTCGATGTGGACTAAAAACCCCTAATAATTTTTTAAAAATTCAAAAAATCTCTCCAACCATTCGATCAATTTGAATCGCTTCACAGCCTAGGTAGCGAAGCTCCCAAAGCGCGAAGCGCTTTTCCCCAGCTAAATAGCCGACGGTTCACGCACCCGCTAGTTTAAACTTATTTTAGCAAATGGTTAAAGTTTCAAGATATTTTATTATTAATTCCAACAATCTGCCGCTCATCGCTTTTCCAACATTGGACGATATAAATTTGAGATGGCTTTTTTCCCAAAATTCTGAAGAGATTTTACAATTTTTGGCACACATCGGATCTCAAAAATCATCACCCTCCCAAACGGAACTGAATTCAATGTGAACACCAACAAATGTGAAGGACTATGGGCACAGCTGAAATCTTTGCTTGACAAATGATTCTAGGCTGGTAACAGATGTTGAAATTAAAGACAGTCTAATAAATTCAGACCATGAATCTCTTTTCATAAATCTCTCTATCTTTCTACAGAAAACCAACCACACTGTAATAAGTTACAGAAAATTTGGCCCAAAAAATATCTAATTTTAATAAAAATAAATAATAAAATTGCATGAAATAAAAGTTTGAAAAAATTTTTCAAAATCGGTAACTTTTACAGTAGCGCCAAATTTTTCAAGGCTTGAAAATCTTTTCGCTTTTTGTAAAGCTAATAGAGCATGTTAAGAGCTTTCGAATGGATACCAAGATTGTTGGGTTTGGATGACAAAGAAAAAAGTTATAATGGAAAAGCATGCTGGCGCCCAACTGAGGTAAACCACAAAATCCCACTCTTTTTTTTGCGAGGATGTCTAACCGGGCCCGATTTTTGCCCAAATACCCGGACCCGGCCAGCCCTAATTTAAACGTGCAGAAAAAAAAGAAACATTTTTTTCTAGACATTCAAAAATTGTAATTCTTTAATTTTTCATGAGAACATTTTGCCAAAATAAATATTTTTGATTTTTCCACTGAAATCGTCCGGTCTTTCACTAAAAAATCACCCCCTGGCATAAATTGTGCCAAAATACAAAATAAATATGCAAATAAAAAATCTAAGTAATTTGTTATTAATTTTCAAAGATCCATTATTTTTTAGCGACAATAAAAAAAACCCGCTGTGCTCCCTTTTCCCAATTTTTCCATTTCAAATAAAATGCTCAGGCATTTCCTCCTGCGCCCCCTGCCCATCCATCGGCGATTGGCATTTGTGCCGTTTTCCACCGGCATCAACGTCGGACACTTTTCTGCTCGTGCGACTCCGGCGGCACAAAATGCGATGCCAACTGCGCCGATGGCCACCACGGCGGCGCTGGCGGCGGCGGCTGACGGCGACCCGCCGAAACAGCAAAAACACCAACACTTTTTGGCCTCGTTGCCCGAACTGAAGCAGGGCCAAGGGGATGCGGTCGTCGATTTTGAGGCGTTGGACAAAAAAGTAAGCGCCGGGACCCGTAAAGGTTGGACCCTTTAATGTTTTCAATTTTTTTTTTTGAAATGTCGTAAACCAACAACGATTGTTTTGTGTATTTATAATTATTTGGGTGCTGAAAAGAGTTGGCTTAAAAATTTAGTCTCAATTTTTCTTAATTAAAAATGGTGCCTATTTTTAAAAATATAAAATTTTAATTATTTTTTTTGTCAAATGACAAGAATTTTCCTGTAATTACCAAGCCTCGAATTATTTGAAATATGTTTTTTTTCATTTAATTTAGCTCAATTTAATGCCGCTTGAGAATCTTTGTCATAAAATGGTTTTTGTGTCTCATCAGTCGGTTTTTTTCTTCTTTTTTTTCCGCTTCGAATTTCATTTCTTATGATTTCAGTCTTCGAAATTTTGAGCAAATAGACACTCATTATAGGTGTTTTTTGCATTTATGTCCCAAAAAAATATCTGTTCGCGCATTTTTTTTTTAATTTTTGGTGGGCGACCCCAAAACAGGAAAATTAATCGGCTAAACGTTTTTAAACTTTGGATTTTTAGATTTTTTTTTAGTTAAAAAACATTTGACACATTAAAAAAACGCCCAATTAATTTTTCATTTTTCAGGTGCTGCTTTTGTATTTCTCTGCCGGATGGTGCCACACTTGTCGCGACTTCACCCCAAAATTCAAGGCAATTTGAGATATTTGGATGGAAATTTCCTAAAAAATTGCACTCAAAAAATTTAGGAATTTTACAACCAAACCAAAAATGATGTGACCGTCCTGTGGCTTTCACGAGGTATAGTACGATAATTGGGTGGTTGGCTCTTTGGCACTTTTATGATGGTATAGGTTGTCCAATTGTTACAATTAAGGTGGCACGACTTTCTTTTCTTTTTTTTGTTGAAAAACCATTGGTGGAATAAATCTAAATTTTTAGAGTTTTATGTCGAACTCATTTTCCCCCATTTTGAAAACTTAATCGGAAAGAAATTTGCAATTTTACATACAAAGCATTTTTCCAAGATTTAGATCTTTTTTTTCTTGAAAAAAAAATTCCCAAATTTGTAACAGACAAAAGCAAGGAGGAGCAGCAGGAATATTATGCAAAAAGCCTGGACCCGACTTGGCTGTACGTTCCGCTTGGCAAAACCGTCCGGTGGGTTGCGGCGCTTCATCCACTCAAATTACTCTTTTTTATTTTGAACATTTTAATTGCTTTTACAGCGATTTTTTGCGCATGTACAAATTGTACGGGTTGCCCAGCGTCAAAATGGTGGATAGAGAGGGCAATTTGGTGGAGGAGGAGCTGAAGAAGGACATCGAAGTCGGTCCTCGTCCTCCAACCTTTATTTAGTGTCCGGACAGTTGCGCCTATGTCCAAAATCGGATTCAACTAAATTTTTTCAAGCTCTGATAGCCTAAACAGCATTAAAATTAAGAAAGCATGGTCTTTTGGTTCAGTAGGGTCAATAATTTGGTTGTTTGAAAAATTTATTTTTTTCCCGAAATTCATTGACCATCAAATGATCGGATACAATCAGTTTCAATCGCTTATAATGCTATTTAGGCAGTCAAAAATTGAAAAAATTAGATTTTAACCCGTTTTTGGATCAATGGAGTAACCTTTTATTTTGGGACATTTGGCCTCTAAAATTTCTATAAAAAAAAAAAAAATTTGTGTGTGTGCAACAAAACAGGTCCCCCGCCCGCCGAAAAATGCTCTTTTTAAAAAATTGGGTATGTTTTATGCAAAATTTCTGTCCAGATTGGACTGCTTCATTTCGTGGAAGTGACAAAAAAATTTTCAAACCCGGTAATGGAGTCCTGAAAAGGAACGTAACATCTGTATAAAGCCCAAATAGGTCACTTTTCAGGGAGCTGCTGGGAAATTGCTCTTTTTAAGTTTTGCTTAAATATTCAACTTTCCAACAAAAAAAAATTTTTTTTTTTTGATTTTGTTTGTTTTTTCATTGGTTTCAGGCGGGAAATGCGGAAGAACTGCTCCAAAAGTGCAAGAAACAGTTGGGCCTTTAACGGCGCGTACACAACGGCGGAAGGATGAGCAGAAAGAGCGAGAAAATCAAAATAATTTTCGGGTCAAATGTGTCAGATCCATTCATTCATTTATTTATTTATTATGTGTTTTTTACTGTAGAATTTTGAAATTGTAGAAAATAGGTGCAGATATTAATGCATTCTATAAATTATTAAAGGTTTTTCTCAAGAAATTTAAAGCAACCAGAGGCAATGGGTAAAAACTCAAAATTACTCAAAGTTAAAAATGTTGATAACAAAATACCTAGGTAAATAACAAAACAAAAAAAAATGCCATATTTTGGACAGAAATTTTTGTGGATGTTATTGGTCACCCCGAATTGGTGATAGTAAGTCTGCCCCCCATTTTTCAAAATATTTCTTTTTTGCTTGAAAAATGAAAACATGCTTCCAAGGGTTTTTGGTAATCATGAAGATTATTGGTCCCACAAAAAGGAATAAAAATTCAAAAAACACTTTTTTAGGGGTTATTTGGTGCGCTGAGCACGAATTTGACCTTCTTTTGACTTAATTTCGAACCCCGAACCCGGATTCGAACATTGAAAAAATTCAAATTTTCAATTTTTGCAAATATTGCTGATGCATTGCTTGGTACTGTAACTACCAGGGCTCCCAGATTAAAAGTTTCAAATGCCTCATTTGGTATGCAAAAAAGCCTCATTTTTACAACTTTATTCAAAACACGCTTATTCCAAAAAACTTTTGGGGAACAAGGGGGGCCGGCGGTGCCGATAGGCGCCGCCGGGGGAAAAATTAAGAATTTTGACCATATTTTTAGCAGATTTTCATTGAAAAAAATTATTAATTTTGTGAACTTTGGAAAAAATTGGTTATTTTCTGGTTTTTATGAAAAATTTAACAAATTTTTTTGGAAAATTTGGGACAATATGATTTATCGCATTGCCTTTTATTACCCCGTGAATAACTGAATTGATTCGATTTCCTTTACTCATATTGTAGTTACAATACCAAGCAATGCATCAGCAATATTTGCAAAAATTGAAAATTTGAATTTTTTCAAATGTTCGAATCCGGGTTCGGGGTTCGAAATTAAGTCAAAAAAAGGTCAAATTCGTGCTCAGCGCACCAAATAACCCCTAAAAAAGTGTTTTTTGAATTTTTATTCCTTTTTTTTGTGGGACCAATAATCTTCATGATTGCCGGGTTTTTGGGGTCGATGATCACGAATCCGGCATCCATTTCAAGCAATTCCTAATCCCGGACCCGAACTCGAATTTTTTGAAAATCCAATACCCGATCCGGTAGGTCTTGGTCCAACCGGGAATTAGCGGGAGGAAGGGAGAGAGATTGGGGGATTGGCTAAGCCAATCCCTCTCCCGAACAGAATGATTATGAGCCGGGAACGGGGGACACAAAAGCCATTTCTTACATCATTTAAATCTCGGAATAACTTTTTTATTCGTACAATCAATCCGTGGAATTGCTTACCCAAAACAGCTATGGAAATCGGAAGTTTAGCTAAATTTAAAAATATTGTGAAAAAATTTTATTCAGAAAATAAGTCCTGAGTGGTGGTAGGTAGCAGGGGTGAGACTTGTCTTAGAAAAGACGAGAGCGAGAGTTTGGCGAGAGTCCCAAAAATGGCGAGAGATGAGAGGCGAGAGTTGTCCCACCCCTGGAAGGTAGTTCATCCTTTTTTTCTTTTATTTTATGTATTACTGTATTGACCAGATCCTAGGACTACATATTTATAAATTTGTTAAATTTATAAAACTTCATTTACTTTTTAAAACATTCCTCTGCTGGTGACTCATTTCGTTGGTGTTGGAGATGGATGTTGATGTTGGATTTTAATTAATTTGAATTAGCGCCATACAGTAACAGTGATGTTCCTGTTTGTTTCTCCGCGCCACATTTACAGTCATTATTTTCCCTCCGTTGTTTTTCTGACACCATCATGTTTCCCGGACTATCATTCTCTTCCGAAAGTATAAGCGGCCTTTGTCCCTTCTTTTGGACTTTTATTACTTGAATAAATAAATCGAAAGCAAAAAATAAATTAAAAACTTTATTAATCAATAATTCAAAATAAATAATTTAATTATTTTTTTCAAATGACTAATATTATAGAAATTATTTTGTGCATTACCGTGAACTTACCAAAAAGCTACTCTGACGGCCACCTCACATAACCCATAACACTTTCAGAAATTTTTCTGTGTCGCAAGCCTGAAGAGTTTCTCAGTATCTTGACTGAGTAAAGCTAAGTGTGTGTTCGGTATTGGAATTTTTAATGAATTAAAAAACATAATTGGCCGTTCTTAAGGCAAAAATAAATAAATAAAGCAAAAGGATGATTACATATAAGAAAATTATTATTATTCAAAGTTGTGGATGCAACATTCCTTCCCCCTTCCGAAATGTCTTGGACCTTTTTCGTGCTTCCATACCAGTCGCTCAGCCTCAGTGTCCAAAGTTTGGCCCGCGTGCTGCTGGTAGCTCATGCGCCCTCGTCCACTGGCTCCGCCGTAGCCACGTCCCATGGGATCGTCGCGAACAATTTGTCGAGAAAGACGGTAAGGATTTGACCGGCGACATGAAAGTGCGTTTGATTTTGGATAAGCTTTCGGCAACGGATTATTTGAGGTATGAACAGCAAGTTCTTCCTAAGAAGCCAGCCGAAATCGAATTTCAGCTTACAATTTCCACTCTTAAGTCACTTTTTGGCGACACTAAATCAATTTTTGTCAGGCGCTTCGAATGCTTTCAGCTGTCGTGTGGCCCCTCACAAAATGTCATGGAGTTTGGCGCCATGGTCAACGCTCGCTGTGAACGCGCCGACATGACTCTGTCAAAGGAGGAAGTCAAATGCTTGATTTTCATCACAGGTCTGAGCGACGCGCACAAAGAACTCCGACAAGAGTGTCTCCGCCAAATGGAAAAAGCGCGAAAGTCAACGCCACCGAGGTCCATGACTTTGGAAGCACTTTTGGAAGAGTGCCGCTCCATCCAATCGCTTCAAAATTCGGCCGCCGCTTTGTCTGGTCCCGGGCAAATTCACTCGGTGCAGGTCCGACCACAAAGAGTAAGCGATGGAAGTAAGAAGTCAAATCGAGGTAAAACGGTCAATCAAAAGAGCAATAATTCGGTTCCAATTTCCAAAGAGAAAAATTTTCCTTTCAATTCAAATAGGACCGATCAAAATCCGCGGGAACAGCAAAAGTGCAGGCGGTGTGGCAAATTTCATGCTAACGCATGTCGTTATCCAGCGGATGTGAAGTGTTTTCGCTGTGGAAAGGCTGGACACATCAGCTCCACTTGTCAAACCCGCACGCAGTCAAATGCTGTCACTGTCATCAACTTTTTGTGTGATGCAAGAGTGCCACGACTGGATTTGGACGCAGCCACTGATCAATGGACATCCTGTCAAACTTGCGGCTGACTCGTGCTCGCATCTGACAATTATTCAGGAGCCACTTTGGATAAGTTTGGGGAGTCCAAAATTGAGAAAACAAGGTAAAAAGGTTGGCAGTTTTTCCGGTCACAAATTGAGTTTGTTGGGCGAATTCGATTGTTTGGTGCAATTTAAAGGTGTTGATTTAAAGCTTAAATGTTCAGTTGCGAACACCGATGCTCCAAACATCATGGGACTAGATTGGATCGTGCCGTTTGAGCAGGCCACACAGTCTCCAATCGCGACGACATTGGATTTGTCAATTGCCACAACAAAAGTCAACGCAATTGAACCGACCGATGAACCAACAAATTTGGCTGAACAAATGAAAAATTCTTTTCCACAGGTTTTTCGGCCAGGTTTGGGCGTGTGCACGAAGATGAAAGCAACGCTTCATTTGAAACCTGGTGCTCAGCCCGTTTTTTGTCGAGCTAGGCCCGTTCCGCATGGAGTTTCGGAGGCCGTCAACAGCGAATTGGACCGTCTTGTTGAAATTGGAGCGATCCACCCCGTCGATTTTTCGCGTTGGGCGGCACCTGTCCTCGCTGTGCGTAAAAAGTCTGGTGAAATTCGTGTTTGCGTCGACTTCACGACCGGACTAAATGATGCGTTGGAACTCAACCGTCATCCATTGCCACGAACCGACGACATTTTCCATGCACTTCGTGGGTCAAAAGTTTTCTCACAACTTGATCTGCGCGATGCATATCTCCAATTGGAATTGGATGAAAAGTCCAAATCGTTAGTGGGGATTAACACGCATAAAGGGCTTTTTCAGTACCAACGGTTGCCCTTTGGTGTTAAGTCTGCCCCTTCGATTTTTCAGAAGATTATGGATCAAATGACGTCCGGTATTCCTGGTGTTTTTGCGTACCTGGACGACATTATCATCGCTTCAGCAAACATTACGGATCACATTGAATCTTTGTCCAAATTATTTTCAAAAATTCAGGATTTTGGATTCCGCATTCGTTTGGAAAAATGCCATTTTTTGCAAACTGAATTAAAATTTCTTGGCCACATTGTTTCAGCCAAAGGAATCCAACCCGACCCGGCTCGATCTGCAGCGATTCGCGAAATGCCGCCGCCAAATGATCTGAGCACTTTGCGTTCGTTTCTTGGCGCACTGAATTATTATGGTCGGTTTATCAAAGAGATGCGTGTAATTCGCGCTCCTTTGGACATTCTTTTGCGTAAAGACGTTCCTTGGGCTTGGGGAAATGATCAACAAAATGCTTTTGAAAAGGCTAAGCAGATTCTCCAGTCCGACTTGCTTTTGACGCACTACGACCCCGCAAAACCGATCATCGTTGCTGCAGATGCTAGTCAGTCAGGAATTGGCGCAACCATCAGTCACAAGTTCCCTGATGGCTCTGAACGCGTAATTGAGCACGCCTGCAGAAGTCTGACGCCAAGTGAACGAAATTATGCGCAAATTGAACGTGAAGCCTTAGCCCTTATTTTTGCATGTCAAAAATTTCACCGCATGATTTATGGGCGAAATTTTTCATTGCTAACGGATCACAAGCCCCTTTTAGCGATTTTTGGCAGTAAGAAAGGGATTCCGATCTACACAGCCGCTCGTTTGCAGCGCTGGGCGCTGACTTTGGCCAATTACGACTTCATCATCAAATATGTGAAATCGGAAAGTTTTGGACAAGCTGATGTCCTTTCACGGCTAATCGCATCAAATCGTTCCAGTGAAGATCAAATCATCGCTCATATATGCGCTGATCAGATGGACTCCGATGCCGACGAAGCCGCCGAATTCGTTTTCTTCGCAAATTTGGAGTCTTTGCCTGTGTCTGCCGAAGAAGTTGCTTTGTGTACCGCAGATGAAGAACTGCTACAACAAGTAATTGGGTATGTTCGTTCGGGCTGGCCAAGCAAATGTCCTGCCAACGATTTACTGTCGTTTTTCCAAAAACGTAACACCCTCTCGGTTGTGGGTGGTTCCCTTTTATCAGGAAACAGAGTCGTTGTGCCGGCATCACTTCGCAAACGTGTTCTGACTGCTTTACACTTTGCTCATCCTGGAATTGTCCGCATGAAAGCTTTGGCTCGTCAACATGTCTATTGGCCCGGCCTGGACAATGACATCGAAATGTTGGTGAAGCATTGTACCGACTGTCAGTCCGCGGCAAAACTCCCGAAAAAAGCTCCATTGTGTCCATGGCCGACTTCTGATCAAATTTTTGGTAGAGTCCACATTGATTTCGCAGGTCCATGTCCCGACGGCAAAACGTATCTGATTCTTGTCGATTCGTTGTCAAAATGGCCGGAAATCACTGAGATGCACTCCACCACGGCCTTACACACAATTACGGCACTGAATCGCATTTTTCACAGATATGGTTTTCCATATGTACTTGTAAGTGACAATGGTCCACCATTTTCATCCTTTGATTTTCAACAGTATTGTAAACAAAATGGTATTAAGCACATCTTTTCACCACCATATCAGCCGCATTGCAATGGTCAAGCCGAGCGTATGGTTGACACATTCAAGCGTCAGGCTAAGAAAAATGCCAATTCCAAAAATCAAAATTGGATTTCAGAGTTCCTGTTCTCTTATAGGTCAACTCCAACCCAAGTACTAAATGGTTTGTCCCCCTCAGAAAAGTTTTTGGGACGCTCTCTTCGCACTTCGCTTTCCTTGTTAAAGCCATGCCAACAGAGCAACAAACCGAACACAAATCAGTACCAGGACAAAATGCGACAACAGTACGATCGTCACCACGGTGCTCATCCTCGTCATTTCAAAAACGGTGACACTGTTCTCGTGTTGAATTACGGAAGGTCTGGCAAGCCTAATTGGTTTGAAGGCAAAATAGTCGATGGTAAAGGTCTAATTTGGAAGGTCAAAATTCCACTTTTGAATATTACTGTCACTCGACATGTAAACCAAATACGTTCTTTTGTCCCTTACCAAACAGAGACAACTTTTTCGGCCGATTTAGTTGACCAGGTTCCTCAACAGAAAAGTCCTTGCCATCACAATGTCGCGACCACTCCGGTGCCAACCTTGCCAATTCAACCAACGCCTCGTCCTCAGAGACAACGCCGCCCCCCAATACGTTATTCGCCGTGAGGAAACAAATTTTAAGAAGGGAGATGTTGGAGATGGATGTTGATGTTGGATTTTAATTAATTTGAATTAGCGCCATACAGTAACAGTGATGTTCCTGTTTGTTTCTCCGCGCCACATTTCCAGTCATTATTTTCCCTCCGTTGTTTTTCCTCCTCATTCATTAATTAATTCCTTCTAAATTTTCGGTTCTAAATAAAATCTGTTTTGCTCCTTCCGTTTTCGTCTTTCCTCTGACTCCGTCGTCATCTTTGATTTATTTATTAATTGATTTCATTTGTCTTTCCACAATAAATTTAATTCTGTTGTTCCTTGTGGACACAACAGTTGGCACTCAAACCCGGCATTAGTTAGCAGATTTTTCCACACGATTCGAGAATCTTATCTAAGAAATTTGTTGTATTTTTGACTACAGTCTAGCAAGAGATATTTTTTTAGAAAAAATAAAAGCGATAAATTTTTGCCAAAAAAATCATACAAGTCTTATTTTATTACTTACTTCAATTATAAATTTTGTATATGCAAATTGTATATTCATATAAATTCATGTGTACAATAAATCATGTAGAAAATTAATTTAAAAGTACTGTCGAACTCAATCACTGTCGAAACACCTGGTACGAAAGAGGTGGACAGGTGGCAATTACCCAATAATTACGGCCAGATGAAATTGCACATTAATTAAGTGGCGCTGAATCTTCATAAGTGCTTATTGGTTAGATTCATTCCTTTAATTATCAGATAAAGGTTTTTTAATGTTTTAAAGTGAGTTTAGCCATTAAATATCCAATGAATTTCAGAAAATCTCAAATTTTTACATCCCTTCACATAATTTGCTGAAAAGCATTAAATTTTGTCGACATCCTATCATTCGATAGCTTTAAGTGTTCTTTATTAATTTAAAAATTCCAGAATTTCGTAAGTTATAAATATTGTTTTTTCCTAAAAAATTCTTTGTAGCAAAAAAAAACCAAATGAGTGACGATATTTGCACTTATTTGAATATCATCTCGGCAGGAAATTCGATTCAAATAATTTGACTAAAAAATTTTCGCTTTAGATTCATCGAAAAATGTGACCATTTTTGAATGGTTTTTCAGTTCAATTATCCATCAATTTGTTGTCGCCAAATGTGCTTTCCAGTACAATTTGAACAAAGTTGTGGTAATTATCTTTATATTAATTAGTAAAATAAAATAAATTGTAAGCGATTTAAAGGAGGCATTCACGGTACGTTTCCGTTTGGGGGCCCTGCATTCAAATTTAAAAAAATGTTAACAAAGAAATGTTCGCTGCCCGTCATTTCGTCCCGCGTCGTTTCGTCCCGCGTCGTTTCGTCCCCCAAGCCAAAATTAGTCGTTTCGTCCCCAAATTTATTTTAATTTTCAAAAACGGCGAAGAAGTCTAATTTTATATATAAGTCTATAAATAGTTTTTTTATTAATTGAACAACACAAAAAAACAATAAAAACATTGAAATGAACAAATCCTAAGGGATGACTTCAGCGATTGAATCTTCCACTCTTTCAGTAATTCAATTTCCTGCAATTCCAGCATGGAATTGGAAACAGTGCCGACGGACATAGAGGCTCTTACCAAAGGCGGACTTAAAATTTAGAAAACATGAAATTTTGTGAAATTGGGGCTGTGCCTTGCTGCAACGTGACGATTCATTCAACGAGACTGCACCAACTTGTGGTCGGATGTGACGGATGAAAATGATGTCCCAGCGAGTGCTTAAGATGCAAAAGCCGGATATTCCGTTGTCGGTTTTGCTGACATTTTTACACGTACGTACAGGGCAGTCACGCACACTGCATCTCCACAATCATTTTGTTTGTGCGTAAATAATCGGAACCTAAAAACGAAAAATTCCTTGAAAAAAAAATTTTCTCACCATTAAATCAAATGCAAACACCTCGTCTTTTCGGTTTTCCAAGTTCGAGATACCGTGTTCTTCAAAATCATCGGCGCGGTCGTTGTTTTCTCGTTTTGTTGACTGTGACCAGCAGCAGACTGCGTCTCTTTTTCTCCGTCATTATTATTCAAAACTTTGCGCTTACGACATTTTGAAGATTTTCAATTTTTTTACGATCCATCATACTTCTAAATTCGTAAATTTATGCTGTGTTAACTAAACTCGGAAAAAATTTTAGTGGTAACACTTTAGAAACTAAATATTTTATAAATAAAAAGAAATTTGGGGACGAAACGACTAATTTTGGCTTGGGGGACGAAACGACGCGGGACGAAACGACGCAGGACGAAACGACGCGGGACGAAACGACGCAGGACGAAACGACGCGGGACGAAACGACGCGGGACGAAACGACGCAGGACGAAACGACGCGGGACGAAATGTTGGACTCTTGACTCTTATCTGTGCGAATTCCTCTGATATTTTGGCCCAAATTGTTGCCTCTTTGTTAATATTTAAAGATATAAGATAATTTATTTATGCTCAATCAAAACATTACAGTGACAACAACTATTCAAATAATCTAGATTTATGTTTTATGATTATTATCCCACATATTAAATATCATAAATTTCTTAAAAATTTCAGGGTATTAAAGGTTGAAACTTCATTTTCAATAACCTAAATAATATTTTCATGGAATTTACGCCATTTTTTAAATTTTTACTTTATTCTTCGTGTTTCAAATATTTGCCTAAAATCCCAAAAGTCTATCAATTAATGTCATTTCATTTTCATGGAGAGAAGAATCTCATTAAAGCACAAATAAATTAAGAATTTTTTCGGAAAAATAAATATAGGGGACACGTTTTTAGGAAATCAGTAATATCTGAGCATTTAATTTGAGCGAAAAAAGAATTTCTCATCAGAGAATATGAATAATACAAATGGCATTTCCTGTGCCAACTAAAATAAAAAATAGTGCGTAATTTAAAGGTTATGAAATTGGACACAAATACATAAAGGCGTGGGATTTTGTTTAAAAATTGTGAATAAAATCTGAGTTGAATGGTCAGAAGATAAGAATGAATACAAAATGGACTACAAATATGCCAAAACGGAAACAAAAAAGTGCCAATTGCTTACGTAAATCCCCAAATAAAAAATCCGTCTGCTTGGCAATTTCGTATAAATTCAGTGCCCCCATCCACAAGAAATATCACTCTTTAAATATTTCCAAATTTCGAAATGCTTTTCCTCTCTTTTTCGTCCCTCGTCCTCCTCCAAATTCGCCCTTCTTTCTGTCGCTGCTTTCCCTTTCTGCTGATGTTGGCTATGCTTTCTGATCTGATCAGCAGTGGTCGATCACTTCCATTGGGCCCAACCAACGATAGAAGTTTCTTCTCCAAAGCATTACGGTAAGTATTTTACTTGGGTATATTACATATACTGTAGAATAGATATCCCCTACAAATTAATAATGTTTTTTTAGTCGACCCAACAAAATTTTGCTTCAATTTGGCACCGTACCACTGCCAATTAGGCTGAGAAAGCATTGGCAAAAATTTGGCTTCGTTCATGCCAGAAAATATGACAGAAATTGTAATTTTTAAATTAAAATAGATTTATAATTTTTCAATTTATTTAGGCTTTTTCTCTCCTGTTCAGTGCATGTTGTTATTCAGAGACGGCTCCAAGCTGAAGGACAGTCATTTGTTTCGGCACTTCAGCCAACCGAACCCATTTTCACTTTTTATTTTCTCGCACATTCTGAAGCCAGAACAATCATATAAGCCAAGAAATAGGCCACTCAGAAATTAGAATTATCTTTTCGCTTTTGCCCAATAATTCTTTTTAAAAGGATAGATTTTCACAGATAAATTTTATTTGTAATTTATTTGTACAGCTTCGATTATCATTGTATGAATAAAAATTATCAATAAATTTTTGTTAAAATATTCAAAATGCATTTTTTTGTAGTTTTTTTGGAAATTTTTGAGGCTTTTTGTGATTTATAGAGAAAAGCAGCCTCGTTACTGTCAAAATATTGTTAACAAATTACATTAAAAATTCCAAAATGTTCACAGGCGATGCCTACGGCATCATAAGCAGACTAATATTTTTTAGTTTCTCAAAAGTTAGAAAAAAGTTTAATAAATTTGTTGAATTAATCTGTCAGCAAATCAATTCGGGATGTCAAAAATATGTACAAAAAGTGGTCAATATATTTTGAAGTTTCGAGAAAATATACTAAGCTGAGTTAAAGCAAATTTTTCAAAACCATATTGCGCCAAAAGTCTTTCTTTCCCAAATGGGCTAAATTTAGATTCATGCTCTAAAATATACCCACAAAAATTATTAGAAACTAGCCCGAGAGTTTCTTGTACAATTTAGTTTTTAAAATTTTCCTGATAAAAATTTCCATTTTGGAGTTTCTAATGGGACGGACGCCCAAAAGAACTGTGACGGAACTGACCCGTTTCGTAAGAATTGACCCCCAAAAAATTCAGAAAAATATTCTTAAATCGACTTTAAAATTTTCAAAAAAAAACACCCCTAATAAATAAAAAATTTTCTCAGAAATTCATCTCGAAAATTTATTTATTTTTTCTGACAAGAATTTTTGATTTTAAAAGCATAAAAGAAAAATAAATAAAATAAAAAAACGGAGGTGCGAAATTTTTTGTAGTTTTGCGAATTTTTAGCATTTAAAAAAAAGGTTTAAAGGCCTGTCTTACAATTTTATGATTGACTTGGCGAATGTGAAAAAATGATATTTTAGCAATTTTTTCTCACAAAAGATAAAGAAATCACTGTAGTGATCACTTATCACAAATTTGATAATTTCTGAACACATTTTTACTTCTAGCACTTTTAAAGGTAATTTGTAGTGAATTTTGTTCTCTTATAGATGATTCGAATGATTTTTCATGGCAAAATTTTCCGAATTAACGTGTTTTTCTGAATTTTTCACCACCTAAAAACTTCAATGTATTTGGGTGACATTCATTTTATCCGCCTAAAGTAAACTATTAATGGGATGTGTTCGTGATGCTGTCAGTTTGATTCATTTGATCAAATGTTAGAAACGATCTAAGCCTAATGGGACTTAATTTCTCCGGAGATTCCTGTAAAACTCAGCACAGTCTGTCAATAAGATTTATTTCTGTAATTAAAATGAACATTGTGTGAAAAAATATTTGTTTTTGTTGTTATTTAATTTATTTCACCGTTGTAAGTTTGATAAAATCAAATTGGGCATAAATTGCCAGTCCAAAAAATGACAAACATTCATTGCCCTAATCACTAGAGAATAGAATTATATGGAAATCCATAATTTGTCCATATTTTGGCATTTTTATCCATATTTTATGTCGAGATTTTGGCATTTTTCCAAAAAACCTCTATTAAAACGGCCCCCAGCAGCTAAATTAGCCTTTTTGACCCCAAAGACCGGAAAAATTTTCCAAAAAAAAAATCATTTTTTAGCAAAATTTTATCGAGAATATTGAAAACATTTCAATTTCTTAAAAATTGACTTTTCGGGTTGATGTTTCGCTAAAAATTAGTAAATTTTAGGTTTAACATTCGAAAATGATTTTTAAAAACGTATTTAGCCATTTTTTAGAGTTTTACATTTAATTAAGCGAATTTGAAGAAATTTTGAAAAAGTTAAAATTTATGTCCATATTTTTGCCATCTTATGTCCATATTTCGCGATTTTTCTTGAAACCCTACACCAAAGAAAGAGATTTCTCTAAACAGCTCCAGTATTTAATTAATAAATCAATTTTGCAAAATCAATAAATATAAACATAATACATTTGATTAAAAAAACAGGTCCATATAATGATAATTCAATGACAAGATCTTCCCAGCAGATCAATATATATTTGGCCCCCGTTTTGTTTATTGTACAGTGACATCAATGGCTAACATGACTTTGTCCTCTTCTTTGTTGTAAAATCCTTTGCTCGGGTCCATCAATTCCTTAATTACCCATAATTAGACTATTCAATGGATTACTCACTCACCGCAAAAGTAATGAAAAAATGGAAACCCAACCAATTCTTTGTGTTGTTAATGACACGGTCACTTAGTGTCCCAGTGGAATTGGCCGCTTTACTCTTTTGCCAGACAATTCGAAAGGTTGCCGAATATTCGTTGCGCCAATAACTCTCTTCTATATATTCAATGGAAATTAATTATTATTTTAATGTAGAAGTTGTCGGGACCGGGAATTTTTGCCAAACCGGGATCGGGACTTGCCAGGACCTGAGAAGCCGGGACCTCGGTTTTTGTCCGGGACCGGGAACCAGTACCAACCGGGAAATTTTCCAAAAAAAAAACAAAAAATTTAAAAAATAATTTATTTCAAGTGAAAATATTAAATAATTAGCCACTAGGACATTTGCAGAACTGGAAGTTTTATGCTTGTTTTCCCGGTTCCCGTTTGCCCTACCGGGATCGGGACCATGAAATAGATTTTGAAAATCCGGGACCTCAGAAGACGGGAATTCCAGCCCCGGTCCCGTACAACTCTATTTTAATGAATAGGGAGGGCTTCTAAAAATATGCATCAAAATTTCGCAAAATATGCGCATAAAATGTGAAAAATATGCGCATAAATTTTCCAAACTGAGGGTAAAATTTTATATGCACAAATATATATATATGAAATATGATACAGCGACTTCAAAACAAGCTAAAAAGATGCTTTTCAGCGTTTTAGGCTGTTCCCATCCAGGAAAAAAGTGCATATATTTGAGAAGAAGCCCTATTAATGAGCATTTAACTTTTGTACCTTCGTTTGAAGCATCATACCAAAGGTAAAAGCCCAAATAGTTTGTACTGCCTTCACTGTTCTGTTTTATTTGTGCTTCAATTTGCCATGAAACTCCATTTATATGCACTGCATCACTTAATCGGCGACTCCCCACTTTTTCCCCGGCAAATTCCGACAATTTTTCAATTTCCAACGCAAGTGTCCCCCTTCGGTTGCCCTTGGCCGTGTTCCAATCAAAAATTCGTCCATGGCTCGGGAATTTCAACGAGTACAACAGCTCGTCGGGCACACGAAGATACAAATGTGGCTGAGAATTGTATTGGTAAATGCCGTACTCTTCTTCCATTGTTAGCACACCGAATGGAACTGTAAACATTTCAAAATTTGTTAAATTTCTGTGGCGTACCTCCGTAGTGCGCATTTTAAAGCATTAAAGATAAAATCTAATAAAAACCCTTGAATATTTATAATTAAATTTTCCGATCCTACCGATGCATTTTGAAAAGTCCTCCTCATAAATATTTGGAAAACGAATTTTGAACAGTGCCGGACCGAGCACGGCACGACGATTTTCCTGTGAACATTCAATGCCATTTTGACGACATTTTGCATCGGCCCAACGGATTGACTAAACAAAAAAAATCAAATTTAAATAAAAATTTAAATTGCAATTACAGCTTCCCAAAGTTGAAATTCATCGCTGAACAACAAAAGATCACTTTCGAGAAGTCCACTCAACATTTTCTGATCAATCTGCAAAAAGTCATCTGATTCGAACAATTTAGCCGCATTTTGACAAATGTAACGCAAACATTGGCCAGAAAAATCCTTTAAAAGTAATAAATTATCAAAAATTAACAAAAGTTAGGTGCTACATAATATAAAATAAGAATTTAAATCTGTCCTTCCCACCTCCAATTCGAAAATGCAAGCATAGGCATAGGCAAAGAAAACATTGTGCAATTCGGATAAAGGAACTTGCAAAGACGCGTTGGCCAAGTCAGGTATGTTGTACTTTTTGGCTAATTAGGGAATTCATTAATTAATAAATTAATTTCCAAAAAATAAATTCACCGGCATAAAGCACTGCCATTGCAATGTCTCCGTTCAATTCGTGAAATTCGCCAGTGTAAATGAAGCTCAACATCACTTTAAATGCTTCTGCTTCAACGTCAGGCACCTCCATAACATGACAATTAGCTGATTGAAAATTAATGGTGTAATTAGCATGACTAATTGAAATAATTAACAAAAATTATTAATCTTTTTTTTACCGTTTTCGCCTTGTTCTTTCTTCGCGTCAAAACGGAACATTGCCTCAAATACATCGGAAGCTAACATCAAAATTAATTTATGGGCTGAGAGAAGCTTAAGAAGAGAGAGATAACAAATAAATAATTTAAGTATTTCCAATTAATTAAAATATTATTCAAAGTTATGATTAAAAAAAGAATTTTCTTAATTCAGTTATAGCCACTAAATACTCAAAAAATGAACAATTTAATTATAAGAAGAACTCGCCTCTTTTTCTTCTCCATCCCCCACCAAAAAGTGCACATCCGCGTACTCTCCCGTGCTCAGCATCATCTTTAGCCCAGCAATCACTGATTTTGACATTATAAATTGAAATATTTGCTAAATTGTGATACATAAGATGATGATAATTATGTCAGCTTTTGTTGGTTCCTCGTGAGATAACACAAAAAAAAACACAACGCTTCATCCGGTCCATAATTCCCCGACGATAGGAATCGCCCCCACTTTGGCGCCGGCCAGGCATTTTATGTAAAAAAATTTGACGCACTTAACAAATCGATATTTTATCGGGGATACATAGAGTTAGCAAAGTTCAATCAAAACAAAAATATATGGCAACAATTGTGTCAGAAGAGGGCAATGTTTTGCTGTTCCTCTTTCGCCCTGCCACCGCATTTTTAGCCCCTTTTTCAGAAAAAAAAGTTGACCAAATCAATGAAAATATAAATCAAACAATGTTTTTCAAAAAACTGAAAAATCGATGTGTATTTTAAATAAATTTTATTTTTTGAGCCCGGTGTTTCTGAGTTTGAAAAATTTTCGATCGAAGCCCTTACGGCCCCGGTAAATTGGACACCAGAAAATTGGACAAAAATGGAAATTTGGAGACCGGAAAATTGGACCTTATTGGATATAAAATAAATTAAAAATAAATAAACAAAAATTTTGGTTTTGCTAAAAGATTTTATTTTAGTCTGCACATCCCTGTGTTTTTATAAGCGTAATAAAATGGCAATAAATAAGGTTTTTATTATTGTAACATCAGGAGAAGAAAGCCACCATAACATTCATAAGTAGGGATCGGATTTTTAGTGATAAAAAATCCCAAAATAATTAACTAAATAGTGAGAAAAAAATTCCAAAATAGTGGCAAAAATAGTGGCGAAAAAGTTCCAAATTTAGGGGTGTAATTTTTTAAATAGCTGTTTTTTAATTTGAAAATAATTTAAAATTAAGGAAAAATATTTTATTCACTGATTGCAGTTACAAAATATTTTCTTAGAAAATATTGAACAAGAAAAAAAAATTTGGGGGAAGAATTTTTGTGAAATTTTTCCAATTCTTAGGGATGTATTTTTGAAAATTTTTAGGTCGATTCTTAGGGGTGTATTTTTGAAAAAATTTTTAGGTCGATTCTTGGGGTGTATTTTTCGTTTTTATTGCATTTTTTGGGAAATTTTCCAAAAAATGCCAAAATAGTGGCAAAAATAATGACGAAACGCCAAAATAGTGGCAAAAAATTATTTTAGTGGCTAACTTCCGAAATAGTTTTTTTTAGTGGCGAAGCTCCAAAATAGTGATTCCTAGTGATGAATAGTGGCACTAAAAATGAAAAATTTTCGAAAAAGAATGTGTTTTTCGTGCATTTCTCGTCGAGTTAAAGCCGCAGAAAAAATAGTTAAAAAACTAAGAATCCGATCCCTATTGATCAGTTCTTTTAAATTAAATTTTTTTTCTTTTCAAAATATAGCCGAAAATCAAAAAAAATTTCTAGGTGCAAAATCGTAAAATTGTAACAAAATTTCCGAAATTCCGGATGAGCTATCGGCACCTCCGGCCCTCCTCACCAAAAAAATTTGGAAAAATAGTGCGGCAAGAAAAATTGAAAATAAACCAAAATTTCAAAATAAGTTGATTTCGAGTATTTTTTTTGATTGAATTAAATCTTGAGAATGATTCAAAAATGTTAAAATTTTTCATACATTTAAAAAATTTCGTGTTTCGTTTGTAAGTCTCGGTCTTCAGAAATTCCTAGTTGATGGAGTCTCGATTCTCGGCGGCCAGATAAATAAATATTTTATTCGGGAAGAATCACCAAAATTTATGAGCAAAAATGAGCACCAAAAATGATCAGTCAATTTGTCCATTCACTAAACTCCAAAACAGCCGATCATTTCTCATGGAGAATAATTGGTATTAATGTAGTTTGGGTCCACATTTTCGGTTAAATTTTTTAAAATTTTTTTGGTTTAAAGTCTTGAAAACAAGTATATACTCGGTGTCGCTGACCACGAATCCGGAATCCATTTCGATCAATTTGGGATACCGGACCCGAATTCGAACAAAAAATCGAAAATTCAAATTTTTCGAGTTTTTAGTTTTTGGGTTGATAGGCCTAAATACATTAAAATGAACTTAAATGTCACATAAAGTGCTAAAAAAGATTTTTTAGACAATTTTTTGGGCTAAATGTGCAAGATTCGAAAAATTTGAATTTTCGACTTTTTGTTCGAATTCAAGATCCCGAATTGGTAATAGTGGTCAGCGACCTCGAAAATCCACGTGTGCTTGTTTTCCGGACTTTTAAACCAAAAAAAATTTAAAAAATTTTACCAAAACTGTGGACACAAACTACATTAGTACCGAATAATTCACTTCCGCACTGTTCGACGCCCTTTTCCGTCGCCGCTTTGGTCCGCCGGCCATCTTTTTTTGAAAAACTATTCAATTTTTTAATGAAAGAAACCGAGTTTTTTTTTGTTAAAACTCTGGTTCGCGTTTTAAATGGGAAAAAAGAATGTCGAAACCTTTGTCAGACCCTGAAAATGGACCAATTTGGGATACCGGACCCGAATTCGAACAAAAAATCGAAAATTCAAACAATTTTCCTTCGGTGTCCAAAATTCCAACGGTGACCAGTTTTCCGCTTGGTGTCCAATTTTCTGGTGTCCAGTTTACCGGTCCCCGCCCTTACTATTCGTCACTGTTTCGGCCTTTTTGTCACTATTTTGTTGCTGTTTATGTGTTCTACTCGTGAATGCGTGACATCGATTTATTTTCTTAGCATCAATGCATAAGCAACACTACAACAAATTTTTTATGAATTTTAAGAAAATTTTCGAATTCGGGTCCGGGATTGAAATGGTCTAAATGGAGGTATGTAATTTTTAAAAATTTAATAGAAATTTACAAAAAGTTGTAAACAAAAAAGCTCGAAAAGTTTGGGCTCAACAATCAATCAATTTATACGCAAAAGCGTGACACCGACATAAATAACAATATAAATAAATTTGGTCACTGAATGAGATGAGGTGGTTTCAAAAGTAAAGAATCAACATCATAGGTGTCAAGAAGTTTAGCAAAGTCAATGGAATTAAGTAACCTCGCCTCTTTAGGCAAACACCTATAGAGGCGAGAGGTACGAATAAAAAACGAATGATACCGAACATTGGTTGAACAATAAGCGGTTTTAATAATAAAATCATTTTTCAGTTCTGAATATGTTTTTGAAAAGGAATCATTATGCTGAATATGGATCTTTTCCAAAATTATATCATGGAAGAGTTTTAAATCTATTTTTATTCTGCGTTTTAAGAGGGATTCTTGTTTAAAGAGTTGGAGGAGTTCGTTATACCCGGGTATATCATCCTTATTATTATTACGTCTAAAAACAATACGTAAAAATGTTTTTTGGACATTTTCAAGAGCATCAATGTCTTTTTTCATGTATGGATTAAAAATCGGAGAACCAAATTCCAAAATGGATCGACAATAAACATTGAATATATTTATGAGAATTTTTGGGCTTTTAGTTTTAAGTGACTTGAGTAAAGCAAAAGATGTTCTTATTGCTTTTTTAGTAATAAATTCTATATGTTTTTCCCATTTTAAGTCATTTGAAAAATAAATGCCAAGGTCTCTAACTGGTTCACCTTTTTCACTTTTTAAAATTGGAATATTATTTATAAAGTAACATTCATTAGGGTTTTTAGGCCCAAGATGTGAAACTAAGCATTTATTAGGAGCGATTTTAAGGCCATTTAATTCACAATAATTCCGAAATTTATTAATGAAAGAATGGAGTGGAGAAATAGTATTTTTTGATAGTATAGAATAGGCCTTAAGATCGTCGGCAAAAAGCTTAATTTCAACGTTTTCAGTTTTACAAAAATTAGGAAGATCTGAAATATAAATTAAAAACAAAAGTGGTCCCAAATTTGATCCCTGAGGAACACCACTTAAGCAAGGGAATTCATCAGAAAACGCAGAACCAACTCGAACAAAAAATGTACGATTTTGTAAATAATTTTGAAGCCATTTAAGCAAAGTACCATTTATACCAACATTTTTGAGTTTAGAAACTAATCTTTCGTGTGGAACAGTATCAAATGCCTTTGCTAGATCAAAATATATAACATCAATTGATTTTTTGTTTTCCAAAGCTAAACTAAAGTCATCAATGACTTCCAAAAGTTGAGTTGTAACAGAGTGTTTTCTCCTAAAGCCATGTTGGCAATTCGGAAGTACATTATTTGTCTCAACAAAATTAGTGATTTTCTGGGTAATATTTTCTTCTAGAATTTTTGAAATTGAGCATAAAAGTGAAATTGGCCGAAAATCAACAGGATTTATTGGATTGGGTATTTTCGGTACTGGATAAATAATTGATTTTTTCCAAATGTTTGGGACTTGGCCAGTCATCATTGAAAAACAAAAAATATGAAATAGCGGATAAACCAAATTTTCTTTACAATTTTTGAGAAAAATATTCGGGATGCTGTCAATGGAAGTATTATTATTGTTTTCTAGTTTATTAAGAGCCAAATAAATTTCATTAAGTGTCATTGTGAAAAAGTCAATATTTTTTTAGGGGTGACTTCACAGGAAACAGGAATTTTTTGATCAGTGAAGACTGAATAAAATTGTTCGGCTAATAAATTGGATTTAGCTTTTTCGGAAAAGGCAATTTTGTTTTCGTTATTTTTAAGAGGGGGAATTTTCGCGTTTTTAGTTTTTAAAAAAGAGCCAATATATCGAAATCGTTGTTTAGGGTCTAAACCACTTAAAAATTTATTTTCACGATTTGTAAGGTATTTCTTTATTTCATATTCAAGTTTTTTAGAGGTTTCTATAAATTTTTCTCTAGTTTTTTCTTTTTTAATGTCTTTCCAAAGTTGCCGACGATAAATCATAATTTTTTTAATATGGTCTGGGAAATTATGTTTAAAATTTGATACTGTTAATGGAACATATTTCGATACTAAAAAATGTAAAAATGCTGCGAATTTGTTATAAATTTGGTCAATTTCTATACAATCCGAAAAAAAGGTAACCCAATCAGTAGAAGAGAGTATGGCATTTATTTCCAAGTAACTAGCTTTTTTAAAGTTAAAGTGTTTAAATTTTCTACAAGGAAAAACATTTAGTCTTAAGTCGAATTTTACAGTGTTGTGATCACTAAGTGAGAATGGGGGACCAACTGAAATGTCTTTTATGAGAAATTTATTATTTGTTAAAATTAAATCCAAAAAATTGCATTCCCTGGTGGGTTCTTTAATCATTTGATTAAGTCGTAAACCTTCAACAAAACCAAGGAAATTACTTTCATAATTTGTCAAATTATTTTGGACAGAGAAAGGGCCATTTTGGTTCCAGTGAATATTAGTAAAATTAAAATCTCCAAGAATGACAAAATTTTCTGTTGAGACTGTTAGTGACGAAATTAATTCTACAAGTTGCATAAAATTTTCGAGTGTTTCAGTAGTTACAGGTCTATAAACCAAAATAAGACGGATTTTTGATTCTGTAATGGGCGAAAAAACATCGATACAAAGTATATCAGAATTTTGTATTTTTGGAGTTTTTATAATTTCAAACGGTATTTCATTCGAAATGACAAATGCTACCCCTCCTCCCTTTTTATTTTTTCTATCTTTTCTTACAACCAGCTTTCGGTTATTGCGATAATTTTATACCTATTTTCTAAAAGTAAAAGCCTAAACTCATCCATTTTGTTTACTAAACTTCTTGAGTTAAAGTAAAAACAATTGAGAAAGTTTTGTGACCTCAAAAGTTTTTTTCCATTTTGCCTCCACGCCGCGTCGTCACCATTTCGTTCTTTTTGCTTTCTTCATAATTCATCCAAAAACATTGAAATGAACAAATCCTAAGGGATGACTTCAGCGATTGAATCTTCCACTCTTTCAGTAATTCAATTTCCTGCAATTCTGTTTCAGTTCCGTCCGGTTGCGCCCCCATTGTGCCAGTGCAAAACGTTGGAACGTCGTCGCTGGCAAGACAACTTTGACCAAACGCGGCCCCTTTCGCTTCTCATCAATCCGCCGCCCCATTCTATACACCATCTGTGGGCAAACCTCCACATCCAAAGCGTCCAACACTTCCGCAACTGTTTCCGCGTCCTCTTTGGCGCGTTCTGATGGCTTTTCGGCCACAGCCTCCGGAAGTCCGATCAAAACGAGGCTCCGTTTTCGTTCTTTCTCTTCCGCGCTGTCATTGGCATTGTTGTTGCTGTTGATTTTGCGCTCAATTTCACTGAGGCGTTCAGCAATTGCGTTGAATTGTTCAGCCATTTGGGATGCCAATGTGTTGTTGTTGTTGTTTGATAATAAGGTTTCAATTGAAGACAGTCGATTTAAGATGTTTTTAATATCGGTTGCCATTATAATCTTAAGGACTACAGATTTTACCGTAACTTTTTTGAAACAATAAAATTTTTTGAAATTTAGCAAAATAATAGAGAAATCTTTGGGCTATCTTTTCATATAAAGTGCGGTGTGAATTAATTGATCTTTAAACAATTTCATGCATTTAAACGACCATACATTTTTTGGATAGCCATAAAAATATGACACTATTAATTCCTTCATAACTTTTTTCTGAAACAACCAATTTTAATTTTGTTTATATAATTAGATAGCCAAAAGATTTCTCTATTATTCTGATAAATTTCAAAAAATTTTATTGAGTTTCAAAAAAGTTAGGGTCAAAACATAGCACCCCACCCAAAGCATCATAAAACCGCCGCTAACACCTCTTTTTTGCCTTTTTTTGTGGGACCAGTAAAACCAATATCTTATTTATTTTTTAGCTCTTTTGTCGTATTTTCGCTTTAATCTCTTCGATTGTTTTCCTTCAAATTGCCTAATTATCCGCCATTAATTAATGACTTCTCCCCCCTCGCCAAATGCGCTCCTCATTTTGGAGGCCCAAGCTGATTTTGCGTTGAATTTGTTGTGTGGCGTGTCTACCGTCGACCGTTCGTGCATTGTTTCGCCGTTTTCTGTCGCCGTCACTTTGTCCATGGTTTACGCGGGCGCCAAGGAAAAGACGGGCGAAGAAATGGCCCAACTGCTTGGAAATGGTGAGAATTCTCGAACATTCCCAAACGGAAAGATTTTTTAAACCATTTTTAGAGGAAAAATGCAAAATTCGAAAAAAACTTGCTGTTTCGGTTTTTGTTCGAATACGGGTCCGGAATTCGGATTTGGCCCGAATGGATGCCACTTTTGCTATCAGAAACTCCGAAAACCCCCAGAAACATTTTTTTCCATTACTTTTTTTAAACAAAATTCCTATTCTTTTCAGTGCTCTTGAAAAATGCCCCTTCTAAAACAATGAGGGACAAATAATCCCACCTCTCATTAATGTTAATTGCCCCCCTTTTCTGTTAATTAAGGTGCGCCCGAGTCGGAAGTGCACAAATATTTCGGCACTTTGCTCAAATCGATCGCAAGTGGACAGAACAGCAACACTTTGGAGATGGCCAACAAAGTGTACGTGAAGAAAGGCATCAGAGTGAAGAACGCGTTCAAAAAGAAAATTGAGGAAAACTACGGTGGACGGATGGAAACGGTGGACTTTGAGGACATCGAAGGGACGGCGGAGGTGGGAAATTGTTTTATTGGCATAGTGCCAAACAGTTCCGAAAATAGAAAAATTTCGAGCTAAAAAACGCCGGCCCTGCTGGAATATTTTCCCAATTTTCATGGTTTTTTTTTTTGAAAACTAAAAGGTTTTCCCCATTGGTTTTTGATAACGCCAATTGCGATCATTAAAAAAGCTTTCAACAAATTGACAGCCATTTTTTGCCTTCAGATAATCAACAATTTACCACTGCCAATTAGGCTGAGAAAGCATTGGCAAAAATTTGGCTTCGTTCATGCCAGAAAATATGACAGAAATTGTAATTTTTAAATTAAAATAGATTTATAATTTTTCAATTTATTTAGGCTTTTTACCTCCTGTTCAGTGCATGTTGTTATTCAGAGACGGCTCTAAGCTGAAGGACAGTCATTTGTTTCGGCACTTCAGCCAACCGAACCCATTTTCACTTTTTATTTTCTCGCACATTCTGAAGCCAGAACAATCATATAAGCCAAGAAATAGGCCACTCAGAAATTAGAATTATCTTTTCGCTTTTGCCCAATAATTCTTTTAAAAAGGATAGATTTTCACAGATAAATTTTATTTGTAATTTATTTGTACAGCTTCGATTATCATTGTATGAATAAAAATTATCAATAAATTTTTGTTAAAATATTCAAAATGCATTTTTTTGTAGTTTTTTTGGAAATTTTTGAGGCTTTTTGTGATTTATAGAGAAAAGCAGCCTCGTTACTGTCAAAATATTGTTAACAAATTACATTAAAAATTCCAAAATGTTCACAGGCGATGCCTACGGCATCATAAGCAGACTAATATTTTTTAGTTTCTCAAAAGTTAGAAAAAAGTTTAATAAATTTGTTGAATTAATCTGTCAGCAAATCAATTCGGGATGTCAAAAATATGTACAAAAAAGTGGTCAATATATTTTGAAGACGTCCAATTTCATTTATGCCGAGAATGCTCAGAATTTTTCATTCACACATTTTCATGCTTTTTTCTTATGAATTTGACAATTTTCTGATTGCTTGTACAGCTCCAACTCCTCGGCATGCCCTACAAAGGCGAAAAGGAGTTCATGTTCGTTTTGTTGCCCAAGAAACGCTTTGGACTGATCGAATTGTTGGCTCAATTGGACGGCAAAAGGCTGGTGAAACTGATCAAAAAGCGGGACAAATGCAAAGTGAAGGTAGATAAACCCCAGGAGGAGGACAATTTCTCCGAAAAAATCACAAAAAAAACAGAGCTGGGCTGAAAAGGCAGAATTTTGTAGCGATTTGTGCCAAAAGGCACTAATTTTTCCATTTTTGGGCCAATTTTTCAAAATATAATGCTTCAATGGAGTCCAGCGGTGCCGATGGCGCCGCTGGGGAAATTTTTTTTAGAAGATTTAATGGAGCATGATAAGAATTTTTCAAAAAATTTGCCAAAATTTTAAAAAATTGCCCATTTTTGCTTGAAGAATTTTTCTTTTTCATTTCGGGGGGATCCCCCCCCCCCTGGATACGGGCCTGGCCTAAATGAACTGTCCTAAAACACAATGACAATCCTCTTCTTTTCACAGGTGCAGTTGCCCAAGTTCACGTTGGAGGCCACGCACGAATTGAACGAACCGTTGACCAACATGGAAATGGCCACCGCGTTCACCGACAGCGCCAATTTTGAGGGCATTTCCAACAATAAACCGTTGCTGATCAGCAAAGTGGTGCAGAAGGCGATCATTGAGGTGCGGTTATTGCCCATGATACACACGCAGGACAGGCTTTTCAGAAGGGTATACCAAATTTTTTACAAATTTCACAGCGGCGTCTATCGGCAAAGTCAGCGGAGATTCCTGTAAAACTCAGCACAGTCTGTCAATAAGATTTATTTCTGTAATTAAAATGAACATTGTGTGAAAAAATATTTCTTTTTTCCACGGCAAAGAAATTTTGATAAATTTTGGCAAAAAAAATGATTAAAAAATGTTTTTTTTTGAAACGGGGAAGCGCAAAAATTAACATCTTCGGTTTTTGTGCCACTAAATTCGACGATTAAGGTCAATGAGGAGGGCACTGCCGCCGCGGCAGTCACTAAATGCCATATTAGGTATTCAGAAGGCATCGAATATCGTTTTGTCGCTGACCATCCGTTCTGTGCCTTTCTGATTCGCGATGACACTGTGCTTTTCAGTGCGATTTTCCGCAAATGATTCCATTCCATTTATATGTATTTAGGTAAATGTGTTTGTTTTAGGATTAATTGTATGATTTGTAAAAATATTCTTTTTTGTGTGTGCATATTTTGGATTTCGTCACAATTAATGTATCGAAATAAATTTATTATTATGTTTTTGGGTAAAAAAATTCTTAGAAAAAAAGTTCGTAAGAATGAAATGTCAAGAATAGTATACTCAGGGTAGCCAAATCTGAGGCTTTAGCCTCATTTTGTGGTTTTTTGATAGGTCAATGAGGCTAAATTTTCAAAATGAGGCTTTAAGGCTTTTTGTGGTTTTTGAGAAAAACCGCAAAAGAAAGAATTTTTTTAATGAAAATATGCTAAAAAATGGTCAATATAAACATAATACATTTGATTCGCCGACCAGGTCCATATAATGATAATTCAATGACAAGATCTTCCCAGCAGATCAATATCGCAAAATTCCCCGTTTTGTTTATTGTACAGTGACATCAATGGCTAACATGACTTACAAAATTTCTCTCGGCGGCGACTCCTTTGCTCGGGTCCATCAATTCCTTAATTACCCATAATTGGAAAAAGCGCCGCAAAAAAATCAACTTCGTTTTTCATGTTCAGAATCCCAAAAAATGCTTATTTCTAACAAAAAAAATGCTCAAATTGATCATGGACTTGGACAATCAAAAATATAACATTTGAACATTTTAAATGTGTTTTGAATAAATTTGTAAAAATGAGGCTTTTTGACTCAAAATGAGGCTTTTGAAAATTTTAATCTGGCTACCCTGAGTATACTGCTTACAAGAGGGCTCCCAAGTGTACTTATTTCTAAGATTTTGTGCTTATTTCAGCATTACGTGCTTATTTCGTGCTTATTTTTGGTTTTGAAAATAAAAAAAACAAAATTGGAATGATCGTTTTGCTATCGTTTTTTTTGAATTCCTAATTCGATTTTGAAAAATTTACAATACCCAAAATTTTAAAGAAAATCTATTAAAAATGGTCAAAATTTCTATTTTTCCTTCCGCGGCGCCGACCAGCACCGCCGGACTCCAAAATTATTTTTTCATAAAAAATTGGCTCAATATCTCAAAAATTGGTCATTTTGGTGAAAATATGTTAACAAATTGCATTCAAATTTTTGAAAATTTCCCCGGCGGCGCCTATTGGCACCGCCGGACCCCCCCCCCCAAACTGAGGAAGTTTTTTTGGAAAAAACGCGCCATAAAAAGTTTCATTTTGAATAAAATTTTCCAAAATGTGCTGTTTTTTTACCCTAAATAATGATTTTTGTCGGCCAAATAGTGATTTTGCGGGCCAGGACGTTTTCGTACCGGGTCGTTTTCGCGCCAGCCTAGTTTTTGAACTATTTTCATTGCCAACCAAATCCAACTTTCTTGGCATCATTCAATAGCCCTAAGTATCCTCTATTAGCCTACAAAATTTCAAAAAATTTCGTTAATTTTCAACAAACTTATGACCAAAAGTACATCAGAAACCGGGTTTTTCAGCTTTTTTGGCCATAACTTTTTTGAACCTTAACGAAATTTTTCGAAATTTTGCAGGCTAATAGAGCATGTGAAGGGCTTTCGAATGATATCAAGAAAATTAGATTTGGTTGACAATGGAAAAAGTTATAGTTCAAAAACTAGGCTGGCGCGAAAACGACCCCGACCCGTGATTTTGAACAGTTGGCAGGCCTGGTTTTTAGGCTAATAAAAAATTGTTTTAAGTCCATGTTTCATGTTTTTATTGCGTTCCTTCGCGCTATTATTAGTTCTTGAGCCACATTTTGGACGCGTAAACTGAAAAACACAGAGCCATTTTTTCTTCTTGTGCATTTTTGTAAATGAATTACTGAAAAGTCCGATAAACTCACGAAAAAAAGTCAATAAAAATGCCAACTGCTTAATTAAAGAATGGCATGATTTGTTGATTCTCTGTCATTGCATATTCTCTATTTTTAGCTCTTTTGTCGTATTTTCGCTTTAATCTCTTCGATTGTTTTCCTTCAAATTGCCTAATTATCCGCCATTAATTAATGACTTCTCCCCCCTCGCCAAATGCGCTCCTCATTTTGGAGGCCCAAGCTGATTTTGCGTTGAATTTGTTGTGTGGCGTGTCTACCGTCGACCGTTCGTGCATTGTTTCGCCGTTTTCTGTCGCCGTCACTTTGTCCATGGTTTACGCGGGCGCCAAGGAAAAGACGGGCGAAGAAATGGCCCAACTGCTTGGAAATGGTGAGAATTCTCGAACATTCACAAACGGAAAGATTTTTTAAACCATTTTTAGAGGAAAAATTCTTAAGATTGAAATTCTCGAGGCCGGGTTCGACATTCATATTTGGCGGAAAAATGCCAAATTCGTTATCAGCAACCCAGACAACCACAGAAACATTTTTCTACTGCTTTGAAACAAAAAGTTCTGTTCTTTCTGAAAAATGAGCACAATTTTAAAAGTGACAGATTTTTAATTTTATCAAAAACCAAAAGGCGGGGGGGGGGGGAGGACCCCTTTTGCAATCGTGAAAATTCTTCTCCGGTTTTAGGGAACGCTGACCACGAATCTGACATCCATTTTGACCTTTTCCGAATCACTAACCCGTACATGAACAAAAGGTCGCAAAATTCATTTTTAGGTTTTTGGAGTTTGGTTTCGAATTCCGTTATGCAATTCTTAGTTTTAAGGTGCGCCCGAGTCGGAAGTGCACAAATATTTCGGCACTTTGCTCAAATCGATCGCAAGTGGACAGAACAGCAACACTTTGGAGATGGCCAACAAAGTGTACGTGAAGAAAGGCATCAGAGTGAAGAACGCGTTCAAAAAGAAAATTGAGGAAAACTACGGTGGACGGATTGAAACGGTGGACTTTGAGGACATCGAAGGGACGGCGGAGGTGGGAAATTGTTTTATTGGCGTAGTGCCAAATCAGTCCCGAAAATAGAAAAATTTCGAGCTAAAAAACGCCGGCCCTGCTGGAATATTTTCCCAATTTTCATGGTTTTTTTTGCAAAACTAAAAGGTTTTCCCCATTGGTTTTTGATAACGCCAATTGCGATCATTAAAAAAGCTTTCAACAAATTGACAGCCATTTTTTGCCTCAGAAAATCAACAATTTCGTGAAGGAAGCGACCAACAAGAAAATCAGCGATTTGTTCACGCCCGACGCACTTGACGAGAACACTCGGTAAAGCGCAAATGCAACGCCCTATCAACACTTATTTTAGAAAAAAATCCAAATATTTCTTACAATTAGCACCTCGAAAAAGCTATGGTAAAGATGGGAAAATTTTACATAAATGGGAAAAAATTCAAAATTTTTAACATTTTTGCAGTTTGGTGCTGATCAACGCGCTCTACTTCAAAGGCGCATGGGCGAACAAATTCAACAAAAAATTCACCAAAAAGGCGACATTTTATGTGGACGCGAACACCAAAAAAGAGGTGGCGGAAACAAACACATTTTAATAATTAGGAAAAATTAAAATGCCAATTATCAGTTTTCAAGGGCCAATGCCCACGAATTCGGCACCAATTTCGACAATTTTCGAACCGATGACCAAATTTCTAACAAAATTCGATTTTTTGAACAAATTAAAAGCATTAAATTTGCGATGAATGAGAAGGATAACAGCTGATTGATTATGTGACTCGTTCACTATCAGTCGAAATGGTTTTCGGGATTTCGTGGTCAGTGGCCATGAGAAAAGATTATTGGCATTTTAATTTTGAAATGAATTAAAATATGGGCAAAAATTTGTGGGGGCTAAACCCATAAAAGAGTCATTTTGTCCATAAACGACCAAATCTGATTTTTTAGCTGGAAACAATGCATTTGACGTCCAATTTCATTTATGCCGAGAATGCTCAGGTCATTCACTTCACACATTTTCATGCTTTTTTCTTAAGAAATTGACAATTTTCTGATTGCTTGTACAGCTCCAACTCCTCGGCATGCCCTACAAAGGCGAAAAGGAGTTCATGTTCGTTTTGTTGCCCAAGAAACGCTTTGGACTGATCGAATTGTTGGCTCAATTGGACGGCAAAAGGCTGGTGAAACTGATCAAAAAGCGGGACAAATGCAAAGTGAAGGTAGATAAACCCCAGGAGGAGGACAATTTCTCCGAAAAAATCACAAAAAAAACAGAGCTGGGCTGAAAAGGCAGAATTTTGTAGCGATTTGTGCCAAAAGGCACTAATTTTTCCATTTTTGGGCCAATTTTTCAAAATATAATGCTTCAATGGAGTCCAGCGGTGCCGATGGCGCCGCTGGGGAAATTTTTAAGAATCCGATCCCTATTGATCAGTTCTTTTAAATTAAATTTTTTTTCTTTTCAAAATATAGCCGAAAATCAAAAAAAATTTCTAGGTGCAAAATCGTAAAATTGTAACAAAATTTCCGAAATTCCGGATGAGCTATCGGCACCTCCGGCCCTCCTCACCAAAAAAATTTGGAAAAATAGTGCGGCAAGAAAAATTGAAAATAAACCAAAATTTCAAAATAAGTTGATTTCGAGTATTTTTTTTGATTGAATTAAATCTTGAGAATGATTCAAAAATGTTAAAATTTTTCATACATTTAAAAAATTTCGTGTTTCGTTTGTAAGTCTCGGTGTGCGGTTATTGCCCATGATACACACACAGGACAGGCTTTTCAGAAGGGTATACCAAATTTTTTACAAATTTCACAGCGGCGTCTATCGGCAAAGTCAGGCCCCTATTTTACCATTTTTAAAAATTTGACTCTCTAAATGGCAAACCCATGGCCATTTTGGCGAACAACGGCTGTAAATGCCTGCTTTTTTCCACGGCAAAGAAATTTTGATAAATTTTGGCAAAAAAAATGATTAAAAAATGTTTTTTTTTGAAACGGGGAAGCGCAAAAATTAACATCTTCTGTTTTTGTGCCACTAAATTCGACGATTAAGGTCAATGAGGAGGGCACTGCCGCCGCGGCAGTCACTAAATGCCATATTAGGTATTCAGAAGGCATCGAATATCGTTTTGTCGCTGACCATCCGTTCTGTGCCTTTCTGATTCGCGATGACACTGTGCTTTTCAGTGCGATTTTCCGCAAATGATTCCATTCCATTTATATGTATTTAGGTAAATGTGTTTGTTTTAGGATTAATTGTATGATTTGTAAAAATATTCTTTTTTGTGTGCATGTTTTTTGGATTTCGTCACAATTAATGTATCGAAATAAATTTATTATTATGTTTTTGGGTAAAAAAATTCTTAGAAAAAAAGTTCGTAAGAATGAAATGTCAAGAATAGTATACTCAGGGTAGCCAAATCTGAGGCTTTAGCCTCATTTTGTGGTTTTTTGATAGGTCAATGAGGCTAAATTTTCAAAATGAGGCTTTAAGGCTTTTTGTGGTTTTTTTGAGAAATTTTGAGGCTTTTTGTGGTTTTTTGAGAAAAACCGCAAAAGAAAGAATTTTTTTAATGAAAATATGCTAAAATATGGTCAAAATTCTTAATTTTTCCACCGGTGGCGCCTGTCGGCACCGCCGGACCATAAAAATCCTTTATGTTCTTAAAAATTTGCTCAAAATCGCAAAATTTGGTCATTTTGTGGACAAATCTGTTAACAAATCGCATTAAAAATTACAAAATTTTTCTCGGCGGCGCCTATCGGCACCGCCCCCCCCCCCTTGTTCCCCAAAAGTTTTTTGGAAAAAGCGCCGCAAAAAAATCAACTTCGTTTAAATGAGTTTTGAATAAATTTGTAAAATGAGGCTTTTTGACTCAAAATGAGGCTTTTGAAAATTTTAATCTGGCTACCCATTTACAAAAAGTTGTAAACAAAAAAGCTCGAAAAGTTTGGGCTCAACAATCAATCAATTTATACGCAAAAGCGTGACACCGACATAAATAACAATATAAATAAATTTGGTCACTGAATGAGATGAGTTGGGCGCTATTTAAAGGAGCACTATTTTGAAATGTCAAGAAGTTTAGCAAAGTCAATGGAATTAAGTAACCTCGCCTCTTTAGGATGACACCTATAGAGGCGAGAGGCAATTATGGTGAATAAAATGTATATTCACGATTTTTATCCAAAAAAAAATTTACAAAACAAAAGGGTCCCCCCTATGGTTTTTGATAAAATTCAAAATCTATCACTTTATAACTAGCGCCAAATTTGCTTAATAGGCCCAAATAATTGTCATATTCGTGATCAGCGACCTTTAAAACACGCATTCTTGTTTAATCAGGACTTTTTAAACAAAAAAAAATTTGACCAAAAAAAAGTTGAAAAAATTTTTAAAATAGTGCTCCTTTTAAATAGCGCCATAATTGTTATGCTATCGTTTTTTTTGAATTCCTAATTCGATTTTGAAAAATTTACAATACCCAAAATTTTAAAGAAAATCTATCATTGAAGGTCAAAATTTCTATTTTTGCTTCCGCGGCGCCGAGTGACTTGAGTAAAGCAAAAGATGTTCTTATTGCTTTTTTAGTAATAAATTCTATATGTTTTTCCCATTTTAAGTCATTTGAAAAATAAATGCCAAGGTCTCTAACTGGTTCACCTTTTTCACTTTTTAAAATTGGAATATTATTTATAAAGTCCCATTCACCAAAAGTTTTTTTGGAAAACGCGCCATAAAAAGTTTCATTTTGAATAAAATTTTCCAAAATGTGCTGTTTTTTTTACATGTTTTTATTGCGTTCCTTCGCGCTATTATTAGTTCTTGAGCCACATTTTGGACGCGTAAACTGAAAAACACAGAGCCATTTTTTCTTCTTGTGCATTTTTGCAAATGAATTACTGAAAAGTCCGATAAACTCACGAAAAAAAGTCAATAAAAATGCCAACTGCTTAATTAAAGAATGGCATGATTTGTTGATTCTCTGTCATTGCATATTCTCTGTTTTTAGCTTTTGTCGTATTTTCGCTTTAATCTCTTCGATTGTTTTCCTTCAAATTGCCTAATTATCCGCCATTAATTAATGACTTCTCCCCCCTCGCCAAATGCGCTCCTCATTTTGGAGGCCCAAGCTGATTTTGCGTTGAATTTGTTGTGTGGCGTGTCTAGCGTCGACCGTTCGTGCATTGTTTCGCCGTTTTCTGTCGCCGTCACTTTGTCCATGGTTTACGCGGGCGCCAAGGAAAAGACGGGCGAAGAAATGGGCCAACTGCTTGGAAATGGTGAGAATTCTCGAACATTCACAAACGGAAAGATTTTTTAAACCATTTTTAGAGGAAAAATTCTTAAGATTTGAAATGCTCGAGGCCGGGTTCGAAATTCATATTTGGCGGAAAATGCCAAATTCGTTATCAGCAACCCAGAAAACCACAGAAACATTTTTCTACTGCTTTGAAACAAAAAGTTCTGTTCTTTTCAAGGCCACTGAAAAATGCCTCCAAATAATTGCCGTCTCCCACCCCAGTTCTTAATCCCCCACCCTATTAATTACCCCTTTAATTAATTGCTCTCTTTCCGCTTTCTTTTTAATTGCCCCCCTTTTCTGTTAATTAAGGTGCGCCCGAGTCGGAAGTGCACAAATATTTCGGCACTTTGCTCAAATCGATCGCAAGTGGACAGAACAGCAACACTTTGGAGATGGCCAACAAAGTGTACGTGAAGAAAGGCATCAGAGTGAAGAACGCGTTCAAAAAGAAAATTGAGGAAAACTACGGTGGACGGATGGAAACGGTGGACTTTGAGGACATCGAAGGGACGGCGGAGGTGGGAAATTGTTTTATTGGCATAGTGCCAAATCAGTCCCGAAAAATTTTTCATATGAAAATTTCGAGCTAAAAAATTTTACTTTCATAATTTTACGTGAATCATGTAAAGCGCTACTTAAAATCGTTCATTTTTTGAAATTTATTATAAACACAGGGCGGGCTTTTTGTTTGTAAAAAACAATTTTGATAGTGTCAAGTCGGGAAAAGCGTTCCCGGGCGTTTTCTGGGTCTCTCTCTGATCACGAATCTGACACCATTCATTTCGATCAATTCAAATCTCTGGCCGAATTCGAATAGAAAAGCAAAATTTTTATCGCTTTTTTGCCTCAGAAAATCAACAATTTCGTGGAGGAAGCGACCCATGAGAAAATCAGCGATTTGATCGCGCCCGACACACTTGACAAGGAGAGTTGGTAAAAGTTTTAATTTTTGTTTCTTTAACTCTATGACTTTTCAAAAGTGTTAAGCTAATACATAGAAATACTTTTGGTTGGCACACGCAAAAAAGTCGCCGGACAAAACATCGTCGCAAAATAACTATCAAAAAAACAAAACAAAACCGTGGTTTATAAAATTTCCCTTAAATTTTTTTGTTTCCTTGAAATTCTAAAAAAAAAGAATTTGTTTACTTACAATTAGGCTTATCCTGGCAACTCTTCGGCGGCAATTTTCAAAAATTACGAACATTTTTTTTATTCTTTGCCGGCGATTTTGATGGAAGAAGTAAAAAACAAATTGTAAATGTCTGAAAATGCTTTCTTTCTTTCAGCTTGGTGCTGATCAACGCGCTCTACTTCAAAGGCGCATGGGCGAACAAATTCAACAAAAAATTCACCAAAAAGGCGACATTTTATGTGGACGCGAACACCAAAAAAGAGGTGGCGGAAACAAACACATTTTAATAATTAGGAAAAATTAAAATGCCAATTATCAGTTTTCAAGGGCCAATGCCCACGAATTCGGCACCAATTTCGACCCGTTACAAATAGCGAAAGGGAAAAGAGGAAAATTTTAAAACAACAAAATTTCTTAACAAAATTCATTAAAAATCCCAAAACTTTTCGCCGACGGCGCCTAAAAAACTTTTTTTCTTAAACAATTGGCGCAAAATGCAAAATTTAGTCATTTCTTGGACAAAAATCTGTAACAATCGCATTAAAAATTACAAAAATTTTCTGGCAGCGCCTATCCGCACCCCGTACTCCTCCGTTCCATAAAGATTTGTTGGAAAATGGGCGCTCAAAAAAAAAGATCGCGCGATTTGCATGGCCAGCAGACTCGTTCGCGAAAATTTGGCGTCCAACACTTCCGCAACTGTTTCCGCGTCCTCTTTGGCGCGTTCTGATGGCTTTTCGGCCACAGCCTCCGGAAGTCCGATCAAAACGAGGCTCCGTTTTCGTTCTTTCTCTTCCGCGCTGTCATTGGCATTGTTGTTGCTGTTGATTTTGCGCTCAATTTCACTGAGGCGTTCAGCAATTGCGTTGAATTGTTCAGCCATTTGGGATGCCAATGTGTTGTTGTTGTTGTTTGATAATAAGGTTTCAATTGAAGACAGTCGATTTAAGATGTTTTTAATATCGGTTGCCATTATAATCTTAAGGACTACAGATTTTACAGTAACTTTTTTGAAACAATAAAATTTTTTGAAATTTAGCAAAATAATAGAGAAATCTTTGGCAAAAAAAACTATTTGCTAAGTTTTTTTGAAAATTTAAAAAAAACAGTAAATTTTCATAAAATTTCAAAAAAAATTGCTGAAAAATTTTTCAACAATTATTTTATTTAAATTTTCTTATAAAAAAATTTTTCTAAGAATTTTTTCCTTGAAAAATTTCTAAGTTTGAAATTTTTTTTTTGAAATTTCTGCGGCGAGATTTCGGCCGGCGAGATTTCGGCGGCGATATTTTGTCTCGGCGAGATTCCGGCCGGCGAGATTCCGGCGGCGAGATTTTGGCGGCGAGATTTTGGCGGCGAGATTTCGGCGGCGAGATTTTGGGGTGCACCCTAAATTTCATAAGAGCCGATTTTGTGCATAAATGACTAAATCCGATTTTTTCTTTTTTTAGCTGGAAACAATGCATTTGACGTCCAATTTCATTTATGCCGAGAATGCTCAGGTCATTCACTTCACACATTTTCATGCTTTTTTCTTATGAATTTGACAATTTTCTGATTGCTTGTACAGCTCCAACTCCTCGGCATGCCCTACAAAGGCGAAAAGGAGTTCATGTTCGTTTTGTTGCCCAAGAAACGCTTTGGACTGACCGAAGTGTTGGCTCAATTGGACGGCAAAAGGCTGGTGAAACTGATCAAAAAGCGGGACAAATGCAAAGTGAAGGTAAGCAAACCCGGAGCAGGACAAAACTGTACTTAGCCCTTTTGTGACCCCCCAGAAAATTTTTTAAGGTTTTTTCTTGGGTAGTTTTAGGCGGTGAAAACGCATCTGCTGTTTATTTTAAGGTAACGTGCAAGCAGCTGATGCGTTTTAGCGCCTCAAATTACCTAAGAAAAAATATTAAAAATTTTTTTTTTTGGAGAGGGTCACAAAAGGGATAAGTACCGACAAAAGGTCGACGAGAAAAATCCTTAAAAAAATTTGATCACAGCCTTCTCTAATTCTGAGTTAAAGTTAAATCGTGTGCATGTCAAAATGAACTGTCCTAAAACACAATGCCATCCCATTCTTTTCACAGGTGCAGTTGCCCAAGTTCACGTTGGAGGCCACGCACGAATTGAACGAACCGTTGACCAACATGGGCATGGCCACCGCGTTCACCGACAGCGCCAATTTTGAGGGAATTTCCAACAATAAGCAGTTGCTGATCAGCGGAGTGGTGCAGAAGGCGATCATTGAGGTGCGGTTATTGTCCATGATACACACACAGGACAGGCTTTTCAGAAGGGTATACCAAATGATTAAAATTTTAACAGCGCACACTATGGCAACGCCATGCCCCTATTTTACCATTTTTTTGAAACATGAATCCAAATGGCCAAAATTTGACTATTTTTGGCGAACACGGCTACAAATGCCTGCTTTTCCCCCCGGCACTAAAACATTGAAAAATGGCCAAATTTAGACAACGAATTGTTTTTTGTGCAACTGAATTCGACGATTAAGGTCAATGAGGAGGGCACTACCGCCGCGGCTGCCACAAAAGGCTGTGTGGCTTATGGTGCGGGCAAAGAAGAACGTTTTGTTGCTAACCATCCGTTCTGTGCCTTTCTGATTCGCGATGACACTGTGCTTTTCAGTGCGATTTTCCGCAAATGATTCCATTCCATTTATATTAAATGTCTTTGATTTTAGGATTTGGTGATTTGTAAAAACATTTTGTGTATATTTTTTTGTCTGTTTTTGGCCTTTTTGGATTTGGTCACAATTAAATATGTATCGAAATAAAGATTATTGTTCCTGGGTTTTGAGGGCGCTGATTATGAATCCGATCTCCATTTCGACCAATTACGAGTCCCGGACTCAAATTCGAAAAGTCAAAAATTCTCAAAAAACTTTTTTCATGAAGTATCTTAAAAAACTCGAGGATAAAAATATTTTCAAAGAATTTTCCAGTGATTTTTTTGAAAATTTTTGAAAAAACTTAGTTTTTCATCATTAAGTTTTGAAAAAATCGCTAGAAATTTTTTGAAATTAATTTTTTCTTAGAATTTTATAATAAAAAATTTTTCTAAGCTTTTTCTCTTGAATTCTAAGTTTGAAAATTTTTTGCCCGGCGGAGTTTTGGGCGAACAGAATTAGTAGCCCATTTAAATTCCTATTTTTGAAGGTCCGGGTTCAAATCCGAAAATAAAAATAAATGAATTATATTAGTCTATAATAAAGCCAAACATTTTAAAAAATAAATTTTTATTGGATCTTTTCGGCACCGTCCGATCAGCAATTAATTCTTTTTACAAATATTTTCGATTATAATGTAATGGAACGTTCAAAAAAATTATTTTTATCGCTGCCACAGAAGAAATTTCGATCGCTTGTGCTCAGATTCCCATAAAATGTTAATAATAAGAAAATAATGAAGGTTTTAAAAGAAAAATGTTTACTTTTTTTTGAAATTGCTATTTTTGAAGTTTAAAAATATCTTTTTTAAATATTAAAAAATAAAATATTTTTTAATACCTTCAGCAGGACTTTTCCAAATTTTGTTGACTTTTGTTTATCAAAAGCACAATCAAAACACCATAAAAGTTTTTAAAAAAATTAATTTTCTTGAAAAATTAAAAAAATAAATAATGAAAATAATTTTTTATAAAAAGCCGCTACATAAGGAATTTAACTGAAAAATTTGATTGGAATAGGCAAAGTTAGTGGAAATTAAATACCCATTTTTCTTAACATATAAAAATCAATGGGAATGCAGGCCAATTAGACAATTAATTGCCAAAACATTACTCAAAGTCGGAAGTTTGCAATAAAAATTCACTATTAAAATCAATTAAACCCCGACATTTTTGGCCATTTTCGGGGAAAACCCCTACCCCGAACCCCGACGCTTCCAACGCCGACAACCCCGAACCCCGACCCTTAACCCCGATCGGGGTCGGGGTTAAATATACACCCCTAAGAATGGCATTTTTGTGGGGGAAAAGGCAAAACATTTATACAAAAATTGATTTTTTTAACCATCTTGACAAATTTTTATGAAATATAGTAAATTTTGCATATGTTTTCTTATATTTTTGTGGTTTAGTGGTTGTTGCTTCAACACTGATAGCACTTTTATTATGAGTTCGAGACCGGTTGACTGTTTTTCCTTTTTAATTTATTTTTATATGATTAATAAGATTTTTTAAACCAAAAATACCCATTAAAATCAATCATCCTTGGCATAATTTATAGACGTATTGAACCCAATTTTATTTTCTTTGAATAAAAATTCAATTTTTTGACTAAATCATGAAAATTTACAAAAAAAAAGAAAAAAAATAAAAATTTACCAGAAATTCATAAATTTTTGGTGAAAATATGTTACAAAATAGACCTTAAATTTCAAAATTCACCCGGCGCTGCCTATCGGCATCGCCGGCGCCACAAAAAACCTATTTTTTCTTAAATAAATGAACAGGACATTCTTGCTTTAATTGACACTGGGTCCAATATTTCTGTTGTCCCTTTCTCTATGATCGCCAAAATGTCTGTTGATCAAAAACTAATTCAAATGCTTTCGGAGTGAAGAAATTGAGCCTTTATTTGTTTTTACGGCACAAAATTTTGTTATTTATGGTCAAACTGACAAACCCATTTCTGTTGAATTTGTTGTGGTAAGAGATGAGGACATAAAATTTGATGGCTTTCAAATGATTATGGGACTTGACCTGATAAAGGAGTTTGGACAATTGCAGGGCCTTTCTGTTTGCACTCTCACCTAACACATCAATCGTTTCAGCCATAATCAATTCATTTTCAATCAAATGTCTAGTGGACACTGGCGCAACCGTCACAGTTGCATCAAAATCATTGGCTCGCAAACTTAAATGTAGAATTTCGCCAATTGAAATGCAAGCGGTAAGTGCATCGGGACACGTAATAACTTTTCACGAAAAAGCTGAAGCAGTACTTGAAATTGCCGGAAATAAAATTGCAATTACTATTTACTTAGTTAATGATGACGAATTTCATACAGCAAAAGATTACCAAATTTTACTTGGCTGCGACACATTTAAAAGGCTTCCGCCAATTAAATTTGATTTTACCAAGAATATTTTGGAAATTGGAACTGGTACAGTTCAACTCGGTGATAACAAAAGATGTTCAGAAACTTTTAGAATTTCTGCAGCCAAAAATTTTAGCATTCCGCCAAACATGCAACAAATTGTAGAAGGACGAGTTGAGTCATTAATTAGTTTAAGCCAACAACTTTTAATCGAAAAAAGAGATGAGAGACTAATTAATTCTGAAATTGGCCTAATCCACTTCTGTAAATACACCTCTCGAGGGAATAGTCAAGTTTGCTCTGATAAATCCGACAACTGAAGTCAAATATTTTTACAAAGGAATGCATTTGGCATTTGCCACGGAATTAGAAATAAATGAATCAGGAATTTTGAGAGAAGAACCTGATTGACAATCAGATTTTGAGTATCAGAGCGAAAGCCATTGAAACTGATCCAACCTTCAAAATTAATTGGTCTAACTCTGAGGTTATTGATGAAGAATTAAAAGCTTTGAAAAATTTAACTGAAGAATTTTCAGATATTTTTAGCAAATCCCAATATGATTTAGGTCATTTACAGCGAATGCTCATCATTTCGTCACAACGACTAATGAGCCAATTTCTTCGACACCAAGACGTATGCCATACAAATACAGAGATGAATTGAAACAACACATCGAAAAGCTGCTAGCAGCAGGAGTCATGATCGAGTCGGAAACTCCTTGGGTCACCGCTTTTGTAGTTGTACAAAAGAAAGACGGAGGCATTAGACCATGTTTAGACTTCAGAAAATTGAATGATATTACAATTCCAGACCGGTACCCCCTTCCCAGGCTTGATGTAATTAAGGAGAAGATAGGCAATTGTAATTATTATTCATCTTTAGACCTTTCAAGTGGTTATTTACAGATTAAACTTTCAGATGAGACATCATGGAGTGCGGCGTCATAACCGAGGATAACGTTTACCAAATGTTATACATGCCGTTTGGACTGAAAAATGCCACCGCAGCATTTTCAAGAGCTATGTCTATTGTTTTATCTGGATTAGAAGACTGTGCAATATCATATGTTGATGATATTCTTATTTTTACCAAGAATGGTACATTTAATGATCATTTAAAATCATTAAGAAAAACATTTGAACGCTTTCGCTTGTACAACCTGAAATTAAGTCCCAAAAAGTGCTCTTTTGCATCAAAATCAATGAATTTCCTAGGCTTTACTCTGACAAATGCGGGTTATAAACCATCATTGAGCAGAATTGAAATTGTTCAAAATGAACCAATTCCCAGAAATGTAAAAGAAGTTAAACGTTTCTTAGGGAAAGCCGGGTTTTACCGTCGGCATATCGAAAATTTTTCTACTATTGCAGAACCACTCTTAAGTCTCTCGAGGCAATCAGTCAAGTTTGAATGGGGAGAAGCACAACAAAATTCATTTGACAAATTAAAAGAATTATTAGGACAAACTCCAATTTAATTTTTCCAAATTATAATGAGCCTTTTCATATATTTACGGATGCATCTACAACGGGATTAGGAGGAGTCCTAATGCAACAAAATAAAACTTTGGGAACATCTTCGGCAATTTCTTACTGTAGTCGCACCTTATCGGCACCTGAGAGACGATGACCAGCAGTCCAAATAGAAATGTGTGCAATTATTTATGCTCTTAGGGAATTTCGCCCTTTTATTTTCATGAGTGATATAGAATTGCACACTGACCATAAGCCTTTGGCATTTTTACTCAAAAAATCAGAAACACACCCTCATTTGGCTCGATGGCTAATTGAGCTTCAAAATTATCAGATAAAAATTGTACACGTTGCTGGAAAACAGAATTCTTTAGCTGATGCACTTTCTCGTGCAGCTGAAGATTCGCCCATCCAAGAAATCGAGAACCTTTCAGAAATGGAAGACATAATTGAGTTCCCGGTGTGTCTTTCCCTACGAGCACACCCCCGTTTGGTATTGAATGAATTTGTCAACACGATGACCCTCAGACACGAGGATGGTAATTCCTATCAAATTGATTTGAGTAAAGAACAGAAAAATGATCCAGAAATATTGGCATTCATTGAATTTTTAACAAATGGCAATATGCCACCAGACTTTTCGGAAAATGAAAAAGACCGATTTTCAGCCCTGTGTTTAAATTTAGTTTACGAATCAGAGGTACTTTATTTTAAAATACCCTCATCAAGTACACGAATTTTTGTACCAACTTCGTTAAGGGCCTTAATTTTCGAATCGTTCCATACATCTCCCTTGGGAGGAGGTCACTTGAACATAAAAAAGACACTACGGAAATGTAAAAAATATTTTTGGCCCAAAATGCATTCTGATATCGTCTCATGGACACGTCAATGCATCACTTGCCAATTTAGGCATAATCCTACCCCTGCATATCGTGCCGAAATGCAACTCGCACCTAGCAATACCCTTTTTGCAAAAGTCGGCTTAGATTTGGCAGGTCCATTTCCAACCACATCCCGTGGAAACAAACATATTTTGAATATAATTTGTTGGTTTTCGAAATATGTAATATCTGTACCAATCCCGGATGCAAAAACAAAGACTATTGCAAAAGCTTTTCTTTCAAATTGTTACTTAAAATTTGGAGGTTGTACTGGGCTAATTAGTGACAATGCCACTGCCTTTACCTCAGAATTTTTTAAGGAATTTTGTAGTATGTTATACATAAACAAAACTTATGCAATTCCCCACTGGTCACAGGGTAATGCGGTAACAGAGAGGTCATTTCGTACATTTCATAGGACCCCGATTTTGACGAATTTTTAGATTTCGCCTCATTTTGTTATAACACTTCTTGTCACTCATCCACATCCGAATCCCCATTTTTCCTTGTTTTTGGTCGGGACCCAATTTTCTGTGTAGACCAAATATTGGATGCTCGCATTCACAGTCAAGTCCAACAAGTGGAGGAAACCGATTTCAAACAAAAGTTAGTCAGCTCATTAAGAAAAGCATGGAAAAGTGCAGCCGATGCCAATGAAGCAGCTCAGCAGAAAATTAAAGAGCAATATGACCGAACAGTTAGACAACCTCAAATTTGTGTAGGAGACCGAGTTTTATTAAGAAATTATGCAGGTAAAGTTGGAACTTCTAAGAAATTTCATCTGCCTTGGAAGGGCATTTTTAGAGTGATAGATGATGGCATATATGCCACTATCGTTAGCTGCATTTCGCCACAACAAAACCCGAAAAGAGTTCACTTAAATCAAATTAAAAAATGTTTCGAAAACTTTGGTCCTAATTGCACCTTGCCAAAATTACCAATCGATGAGGAAGAGAGTCTTGATAAAATGGCAACAAATTTGGACAATTTCCCTGGTCACAATCATTTTCCCAGGACTAACAGACAACCTAGTAAAGAAAATCCTGAACAGGAAAATGATTCGCAAAATTTGGCCGAAAAAACAGATTGCCAAGAAGAAGATGGAAATAATTCATTAGACGAATCAATTAAGCCCAAAAAGAGACCGGAGTATGCCTTGAGAGACCGAAAACGCCTAAATCTTCCATTACGCTTTAGAGAATAATTTAAATATTTTTTTTGTTGGGTTTGTCATACTTTCATAAAAACCACTTACGGAGAATTTAAAAATTCATTTCATATTTAATTAATAATTTAAATTTACGGTTTGTCGCATTTGCGCCAGGGATCGATCCCAAGTGTTTGGTGCACCAATTTGGCCTTTAAAATAATTTTATGAATTTTTTGTTTTTGTAAGATTTATTCCCACCCATTGGTCGAACCGCTCGACTTTTTCTTTCGCCAAATACGGACGTTTTTCGCGCGATTCTTTGCTTGTCACTCCGTGACACATTTCATGTGCCAGCATCGCAACAAGCTGTTCACAATCACCCTGCTCCGGGTGAATCTCGATCACACCCCTGATTTATTTTATTATTATTAAAAAAAAATTAGATATAAATTCATAATTTACGGGATTTTGTCCCAGGAGCTTAGAGCCCAAATTTCTTTGCTCGCGGGCGCGGAAGCGTCCAATAATTTAAAAGTGACGACTTTTACATGGGGTAAATCAGTAAAGAATGCACCGCGCAGTGCGTCATAAATTTTTTTTTCGATATCCAATTAACTCGTATTGGTCAGGAAAAGGTTCAAAACGCAATCGCTGTAGGCGCTCCTTCGCCAAAGGGGTTGTAAGACGAAGAGTCCTTTTTTTAGTGGAAATTTTCTCCTTGGCCATACTAAAATTAAGGTTTTTTTAATGTAAATATGACCCAAAAATGAAAATGGTACGAAAAATTTAATCTTGTTAGCAGGATCAGTCAAGGAAAGGCATCAGTGGCCAAAATGCACAAAAAGGAGGACAAAAAGGAACAGGGAATCAATGTGAAAAATCAATTAAAAACGGTCAAAATAGAAATTAGCGCGTAAAATACGCTAATCCAAAGTACAACTGAAACGGTCAATAGACGAACACCAGCGATTTTGCGCAAATTTGGTGAGAATAATAACCCATGCTCTTATCAGCAACACTTAAACCTTTTTCACTCCGACATTTAGCAATGCAAATTTTTCAACTGGCATATTCAGCCCTCTCCCTATCCAAAACGAGGTATTACTGCAAGCGCCGTATCAATAGTCGAGACCGAAAGAAAAATAGAGAGAGAGATTGAAAATTTTTTCAAATTAACAAGAATTGAGTTTAAAAAAAATATTTTGTTTTCTCCTTATTTAAAATTCGTTTAATTTATTCACATGAAATAAATTTAAAATATTTATTTAAACATTTAATTAAACATATCGCCAATTCTTCATATTTTTTTTTCTCTCAAAACCACAGGCAAATTGGCTCACCTAATTAAATTTGAATGTGCACAAAGGAGCCTAAATTTTGTATAATGAATTATATATCATTTTGATCAGAAAAATTTGCTACAAAACTGACGTTTTAGATTTTAAGATTTCGGCCTAAAAGTACTCAAAAATTTGCTTGTAAAATTCATATTTTCTCCATTTTTTTTCACAATGAAAGTCAACAAAGGAAAATATATAATAATTTAATTACCCAAAAATGCTTGTTCGCAGGCACAGTACGCGTAATAACTTGATACAGTAAGAAATTGTTAAAATACTGACTGTATACATAGAACTAATTAATATCAAATTAATTAATTTATATTGCATCGAATTAAAAGATGTTGCTACAGTACTACTTAAAACATTTACCGTATTAATAAATCAGCATATTTGTTATTTTTTGAACATATTATTTTCGCTCCACTTTTCTCTTGACATTTTCCATAAATTGTTTATTCAAATTTTCGACGCCATTATAACGTCCTGCTACATTCACCAGCGGCTATTTGGAGACATTTAAAGGTGAGTAAGACGATTGTCACTCGCTTCGGCTTGTTTGTCCTCGGCCAATAAGGCATTTTGCTATTCGTCCGATGTTCCACCCTCATCGCTCCTCCCATCAGTCCGCTCCCATCATAGCCACCATTACTACTGTTCGCCGATATGGACAAGCATTCTCACGGGGCGGGCTTTACACATCCTTTCCGTTTAAAAGCCGCTGATATGCATTAAGCAATTCATTTATCACGTCTTTTTCCGTTTTTTTTATTATAAGAATTTGTTTTTAATCCGAAAATTCAATTTTCCTCATTTTTTATGGCCTTATTTGGCATCTCTGATCATTTTTTAATTATTTTTCTCTATCTATTAGTAATAAAAGTTAAATTAAGCAATCATTTGAAATGCCCAAAAAGTACAAAAAAGCGAAAAAGGACAAAGTTGGTCTTGCCCTTCCTCCTGCTCCTCCACCGTCTGTCGAACCACCGGCCGCGGCCATTCAGTACGAGGATTTGACCTCTGATGAGGAATTGGACTCAAAAGCCGCTGGAGGCACTGCTACTGCTCACCCTGTTGATCAGCAGATGGAGTCGCTTTTGGCACTTTCACCCGAAAACAACGGCGCGATGTTGGCACTTTCTCCTGACTCGGTTGACCGTCTTCTTGAAGACCAAAATGCCGGAGAGGTGAAACAAAATCCAGAAAAAAATAATGAAAATAATTTTTAAGTCTGTGCCAATAACAGCGGAGTCCAATGAAAAGGCCCTCGGGTCGGCAGTTTTGAATGAGGAAGACGAATTTTTCCAAGCAAATTCGGGCGAAAATGACCAAATGAATGTAGAAATTGCCAAAATTGTGAGTCCGCTTGAAACCATGGGGGCGCTAATTGGGGTCATTTCCCAAAAGGATGATGAATCGGTCGAGAAAGGGCCTCAAGATTCTTCTGAAAAGGCGAATGCCGGAGAGATGGAAGTGGAAGGAAATGAAAAGGCCCTCGGGTCATCAGTTCTGAGTGTGGAAGTCCAAATGGACCCAAAACCAATGGCAAACTCTGACCAAGTCGAGAATGAAAATGAGAAAGTGGATAAAGGCGAGAATGAGCAATATTCAAAGAAAAATTCTCGCGATTCAGATGAGGAGGAAAATTTCAATGGTGGTAAGAAAATGGTAGTCGCCAACTAAGCCAAAAACATTCATTTCGCCAACTAAGCCAAAAACATTCATTTCGCCAACTCAGCCAAAAACATTCATTTCGCCAACTCAGCCAAAAACATTCATTTCGCCAACTCAGCCAAAAACATTCATTTCGCCAACTCAGCCAAAAACATTCAATGGCCAACAAAGTGTACGTGAAGAAAGGCATCAGAGTGAAGAACGCGTACTCAGCCAAAAACATTCATTTCGCCAACTCAGCCAAAAACATTCATTTCGCCAACTCAGCCAAAAACATTCATTTCGCCAACTCAGCCAAAAACATTCATTTCGCCAACTCAGCCAAAAACATTCATTTCGCCAACTGACATTTCGCTAACTGATCAAAAAAGAATGATTAAGGAATAGTAAATAAGAGGAAAACGAATCTGTTCTGATATCAAATACATTATTCTTTGTATTTTTTATGCCAAATTTTTAGAATTTGTTTTTTTTCTATTCAGATTATATTAAGAAATGCCAACTGTTCGCGAAATTCTTGAGAGTTTGCAAAAGCCAATTAAACGGCCCAGAAATCCAACAAATGAAGACAGCGTACTGAATGCTGAGAGGACGGCCGCAGAACAACAAATGGAAGGTGTATCGACCAGCAATGATTTGAACGTCGGTGAGAGCGATGATGAAGAAAATTGTGAGCCTGTTCATTTCCAACGTGGCAAAACAATCCGAGGAGCGCTTTGTCTTTGGCACCAAGGTTTTAAAAATTTTTGATGTCGAGTCAAAACGGAATCAGATGAGCGATTGGTCAAGGAGAATCCAAAGCAACATCCATCTCAAGCCTTGGACGCAAGTGTTCGTCATCGGCTGTTACGTGAACAATCGGATGGTCGTCGCAGCGCAAGCCTTAATGCCTGGTAAAGCGTCAAAGTATTACGCGGAAATCATTCAACAACTGAAGCGTGCCATTAATCTCATCCGGCCAATTAAAGGCAAGAAAAACTACATAATGACTTTAATAATTATTAGTTAAGTGATGTGCGACTTCGATACAGGAATGCTGAAGGCAATGCGGCATGTCTTCACATCATGTGAGCGCTCCGGCTGCAACTTCCACATGGCGCAGGCATTGTTCAGAAAAGCGAGGAGCTTGGGCATTTTTCATTTATTTGCCGAAAACAATGCCGAAGCACTGGGTCAAAGAAAATCGGTTCACAAAACATTCAGGTAGGTATTTTCATTAGCAAGTCTTTTTTTCAATTTTTTCAAAATCAGATCAGTCCTCTCTTTGGCACTCATTCCTCCACTTTACATTCGCCAAGCATTTACAACCATTATCAATGAAGCACCGCTTGGAGTTCAAGGATGGCTGGCGTATTTTGGCAAAAACTACATTGGTACCACTCAATTCGAGATTGACCATGGAGCGGAGGCATTTGAACCAAATGCAGATGTAGGACGCTTATTTCTTCGACGCACTCGAAGCACAACTCGTAAATTCAAATATTTTGTCATGAAATTTATGAAAATTTTTATCAATTTTAGCGTTCAGTGTGTCCCAGGCGTCCATAATGACAGGCAGTGGACCAATACAATTCGGACTGCATTCGCCCCAACCATCAACTCCAACAATCCCATTTTCCGAAGAGAGCATCTTGCAGCTTATTCGACGTTGGGAACACGCCATTGTCCGTCCTCCCCGCTTCCCCATATCGTTTTGGAATGTGCACACCAGGGCTCAAATGGCACTTGAACGAACAAATAACGGCATGGAAGCCGCACACGGCCAATTCGCAGTATAAAAAATATTTTCAGAAAACATTTTTATTTTTTGGTAATTCAGCTAGAGCTCAACCACCATCCATCATTGAGTGACTTCATTGCTGCGTTCACAAAGGACATCGACAAACAACTGGACATCGGACGCGCAGAACAGCTCCAGAAAAGTAGAAAACGAAACGGTACATTATCAAAGAACAAAATGTGGTGCGGATACTTGACGAGGCTGACTTTGAATCGGAAGAAGGATTGACAAATTCTTTGCACCTGCTCGGCTCGTGATGCAAGGCTTTGCGGAGGGACTTCATATCCGTGGAAATTCAGAGAGTGGTGAAGAAACTGAGGCCGATGAAAATTGATTTTAAACATTTTCATATTATAGTTTTTTTATTGATATTTTATATATTTTATGAAGATTTCTTTGCTTGAAGCACTTTTATAATAATTTAATATCATTAAATAGTTAAAATTCACTTTTCGACTAGTTGGCGAAACGTCAGATTTTGGCTGAGTTGGCGAAATGAATGTTTTTGGCTGAGTTGGCGAAATGAATGTTTTTGGCTGAGTTGGCGAATGCCAAGTTGGCGAAATGTAGTCGTGCCCCCTTTTTTTGAGTAAAGAGTGATCGAACGACTCATGCTCAAGAATGAATGAGTGGATCAAAATAATTATCTGGTGCATAAAAAGCACATATGGGGTAAATAAAAACACATAAACAAAAAATAATAAATTAAATTTTCTAGTCGAAATTTTAATTTTCAAATTTGATCGGCTTGAGTAAAGACTTTTTTCCACCAGTGTAGCTGCTACCCTATCTTTAGCATTGTGCATATGTAGCCTAGCTGCAGCTGACGCTAAGGATTATTTGTAAAAGAAACTGTCATTGTGCATGCGGATTTTAATCCTTAGCATTGTGCATACGGATTTATCTGCGGATAACGATTTATCTGCAGATAGTTAGCATTGTGCATACCAGCATGACTGACAAAAATTTCGTGGTAAATAATTAGTGCATAAGCCAATTTGTAGTGATTCCCGGCAATGGAGGGATTTATCGGATTTGAGACCATAACGGGGGCTGATCAGTTCGAACAACTGAAAATTTCCATTAGACAGTAAATTAAAAAAAAAATTTATCCTTCCATAATAGGCAGAAGCAAGGAATGGTTCTCATCGCTTATAACATTCTATCAATCTTTCACTGTATTTAGGCAAACCCTTTCCAATATAAGCACTAATGGCATTTTTATTTATCAAAAATAATAGTAAAAAAATATGCAAAAATATTTCTTTGAATTAAAGCTGACAACATTGGCAAATTGGGGCGAAGTTGCGGAAACTGTATTATGCCACAGTGCAAAAACAGAAAGTTTGTGTTCGAGAACATCAAAGTGACCGGTGTGACGGCCATTTTGTGTGGGATCAATCAAAATTATGGCGACACGGCGATAATTAAAAATGTGCAGATCGGTGGCGGCTCAACAAATGTGTGCAGCTTGTTCAAAGGAAATGATCAACAGAAACAACCTTCGGTGATTCACAACTACAAAGTCGGAGAAGCGGGCGACGGGAAGAATTGTGTCGTTTCGGGCAGCTCAAGCGGCTAATGGAAAAAGTGATCGGAGAGAGAGAGAGAGATTGGATTTAAAATAAATTGATATTCGTGAGTGATCATAAACCTAATAATAAGCGCTTGAAGTATTTGAAATATTAAGCTTACAATAAATGTATGATTGTGGCTATGTTTTGTTGCTGAATAAATTTATGAAGCAAATCCATTTTTCTCGGATAAGGATGGTCAGCTGATGGAACCACGAATTTAAAAAGAAAAACTTTTTTTTCATAAGAAGACTTGGCATTTTGTGTGAATGCCTGTTTAGCATTTAAACGAGCGCTAGGCGCCGCTTCGCGGCGCCAACCGCTCGGAGTTTTTCAGATAATTTAAAATAAATTTTGATAGAGTTTAATTAATAAATTCGTTTTTCATCAAAGTCTCGTTTCTCTCCTCTTTATCTCCTTTTCTCTTCTGTCTCTTTCTTTTGTCTCTATGTCATCCTTTCACCAAACCTCTCCTCTCTAAGCTCTACCCTTCTCTCTCTCTCTCTCTTTTCTCTCTCTCTCTCCTTTTTTCTTTATGTCCGTCTCTCTTTCTTCTTCTATCTCTCTCTCATTCTCTCAAAAGCATATTATAAAGTAATTAATTGTTTAAATTATTAAAAAATAAATAAATTTGAGGAAAAAGCAAAAACACAAATTGTAAACAATTTTATAAACATTAGTATTTGTTATTCTTCAAACAGTTTCTTTCGGGACTGGGTCGTTTTGGCGCCCACGTTTTGGCGCCGACGATTTGGCGCCCACGTTTTGGCGCCCACGTTTTGGCGCCCACGTTTTGGCGCCAGGATCGTTTTGGCGCCTACGTTTTGGCGCGAAGCCAAAAATTAAAAAAGGTAAAAATTTGATCAAAAATTTTACAAAAAAAAGTGAAAAACTTTTACTTTCCAATGGGTTTTTCAAATTTTCAAAAAATTCACAACCCCCTAGAATTTGAATACAATATTCGTGATTAGCGACTCAGAAAACTGACGAATACATATTTTCATTTATTCAAACATAGACAAAATTTAAAAACCTGACCCTGGCGCCAAAACGTGGGCGCCAAAACGACCTTGGCGCCAAAACGTCGGCGCCAAAACGTGGGCGCCAAAACGACCCCGACTCGTTTCTTTCTGCCATTTTCTATTTTCTTTTTTGCAAGTTTTCGCGTCAATAAATAACCTCGATTCAAAAAAACTACACATCGATTTTGTATAGTTAGATTGGGTGGATGTGCGTCGAATGGAAAAAATATACAAATGTCTACGTCAAATTTATAAATTTGAAAAAAACAAAAGGCTGCTTAGCATAGTTTATGGAAATCCCAGCGAGAAAATTGAAATGTTTTCGTGACTCACATTGGCATTGGCATAATTATGAACATTTTGGAGTTCGAAGCTCAAAAAACCAAAGTTTTCGAAGCCGAAGTTTCGCCAGCCTTGGTAGCGATACTTCTTGAGGGCGGATTCTCTCATCACACATTGATTTGTTTTTGGTTACCAAGATATAACGTGGCAAATTGTACCGACCATCAGCAAACCAATTTTCTTTTAATTTGTTTCCCTGACTTTTTTATGGTCTAGTAAATTGGTATCATTCGATTTCGCGTGAGATTTTGTACATAATTTTTGGGTTTGACGGAATGAAACGGGGAAAATTTTCATTATTTTCACATCAATTGCCTTCCCTTTCTTTTTCGTCCCTCGTCTAAATATTTTTGTGGGGGAAAAGATTGTGAATAAAATCTGTGCTGAATGTTCAGTACACAAGAAAATGGATTCAAAATGGACTACAAATGTGCCAAAACGGAAATAAAAACGTGCCAATTGCTTACGTAAATCCCCCAATAAAAAATCCGTTTGTCTGGCAATTTCGTATAAATTCAGTGTCCCCATCCCAAAGAAATCAGTCTTCAAATATTTGCAAATGCTTTTCCTCTCTTTTCCGTCCCTCGTCCTCCGCCAAATTCGCCCTTCTTTCTGTCGCTGCTTTTCCTTTCTGCTGATGTTAGCCATGCTTTTTGATCTGATCAGCAGCGGTCGATCACTTCCACTGGGCCCAACCAACGAAAGGGTTTTCTTCTCCAACGCATTACGGTAGGTATTTTACTTGGGTTCGGCATACTGTAATAGAATCCTTACAGCATAAGTTTAACAAAATTTTTTGTTTAGTAATCCCAACAATATTTTGCTTCAATTTGGCACCGTCCCACCGCAAATGTTACAATTTGCAGAGACGGCCAATAAATTTGTTGGGTTGGAAAAGCGTCGGCCAAAATTTGGACGAATTATTGGCAAAAAATACGACCGAAATTGTAATTTATTTTCAATATAATTTTCACTAATTTTTTATATTTTGTTTAGGCTTTTTCTCGCCTGTTCAGTGCATGTTGTCCTTCAGAGAAGGCTCCATTTTTATGGACAATTACAAATAAAAACGAAAGATGAATCATCGAATCGTCTGCCGAAAAAGCCAACAGACTTCGACTTTGCCAAGACGCCGGAGATGCCTGAAAAGCTTGTTTGCATAGCCTCAGTCAGTGTGGATCAACCGGTATTTGTGCTTGCGGATGTGACTGAGTTGTAGACCATGCTAGACTCAGTCACAACTAGAGATCGGAAATTTCAAATTTGCGGATCCTGTTGCAGGATTTGAATTCAAAATTTTTTACAGGACAGGATCCGGCAGGATTAATCCTTCAAATCCTGCATTTAAAATCTGCAGGATCCTGCGCAGGATTGCGGATTTTAGGAAATTTCAAAAAATTCTGTATTAATAAAAGTCTTTCAAAGTATAAAAAAGTATTCAAATATATTTTTAAACCAAAAAATGATGAAGATGAAAAATTAATAACGTTTTTTTGCTTTCACTCCAAGTAATCGACTGAATCTTCTTTAATGCGTTTAAAAAGACCGATTTGCCAAATTGGGTGGCTCATAATAATAGCTTAAATTAAAGTAAAATAATTTTTATTTAAATTTCTTTGCAAAAAAGCCATAATCCATTATGTATAGGGATGGGATTTTTAGGCACAAAAAATCGCGAAATAGGCACTTAAAAAGGCAGAAAAATCCTAAAATAGGCACGAAAATAGTAAAAAAAAAATTTATTAACGCTTTTTAGGTAGCAAAACACATAAAAAAATTCAATTGTATAAACTTTTTTCGAATAAGGATAAGTTTTTAAACGAAAAATTTTTATTAAGAAAAAATTTTTGAAAAAAGAAAGTTTCTGAATATTTGGCATTCTATTTTTAAAAATTTTCAAAAAATCAATGCAGGATCCTGCTGAATCCTGCATAAAAATCAAATTTGCGGGTCCTGTTGCAGGATTGGAATTCAAAATTTTTTACAGGACAGGATCCGGCAGGATTAATCCTGCAAATCCTGTATTTTCCAAAATATGCAGGATTGCGGACTGGGATCCTGCAAAATCCTGCGCAGGATCCTGTCCTGCGCCGGTCTCTAGTCACAACACTTGCGTGCCGTAAAACAAGATCAGGAAGACTTTCACAGTTTTATTCACCGTCACAAAATGTTATTGCGCGGCTTTGAGTTTAAGAAATTCAACGAAGAGCAGTTATGCATAATGCTGCTATGGCACTCAAACTGATGAAATGAGGAGGCCATTCTGCCAAAATTAGTTGCCGATAGTGACAGAGCAACATACGAAAAAGCTCTAAACAATTTACAATCTTTCAGAATTTCAGAAGCAAAAGTATTGGAGCGAACATCAAACTCCAACATTTTGTCAATAAAGAGCATACAATTTCCGAATAAGGACCCATTTTGCATAAAATGGGCTTTTTTTGGAAAAAGTGTTTTAGAAGCAAAAAAAAGTCTTCGATTGGCTCTTAATTGCAAAACTGGCACTTTTTTGGTGCAAAATTGGTTAAAAATCAACGAAATTACAAAAAAAAAATTTCCCGGCGGCGCATATCGGCACCGCCGGACCTCTCCCCTCGCCCATTTCCCAAAAGTTTTTTGGAAAAATGTGCCGCAAAAAAAGTTAAAAATCTGATTTAGTGATCCTGAATGCACTGAAATTTATGATTTGCTTATTTCCTCTCCAAAATTGTTAAAATCGATAATGGGAGTATAATATTTGATACATTTTTGATCGAATAAATTGTAAAAACAACTGATTTGAAGCAATTTTGCAACTGTTCTTATTGTTGACCCTAAAATCTTATTTTTTGGCCTTAATGTTCGTATTTTGAAAATTTTGAGATAGAAGAAACCTGTTTTAACATCGTAATTTTTTGTGCCATGTTTTCCCCATAAATTTGGGGAAGAAGGGGGGGGGGGGTCGGACGGTGCCGGTGGGCGCAGCCGGGAAAAATTTCGAAAATTGGTTGGATTTTTAAGCATCATTTTTGTAATTCGTCTTATTTTTTAACATACTTGGGTCAAAAAAATGTCTTTTACATTAGACTCTGATCAGTGATCACATCTAAAATTCATTTCTATGGATCGGATCGACCTAAAATTGTCGAAGAATACACTGCCATAAATCGCAAAATTTTTCAAAACCACTAAATTTTTTAATTTACCAAAATGTTTGGCATTAAATTTTTACTCATTTTGAAAAATGCATTTGAAACTCTCGAATGGGCCGCAACAACTGAAGAAAAAATTTCTTAACATTTGCACTGCTCTCTTCAATATTTATTATATTTTTTAGTTTTTTTATAAATATTTATTTAAATATTTCGGCGTTTAAGTATGCTATGAAAATATTTAAAATAATTTTCGAGGGGAAGCGGTCAAAAAACCTTGAAGTACCCAAAATATTGGTCCTTTTTAATTCATTATAAATTTCCGTACTGTAAAATCAAACCACTTCAAATTTCGCGTGAGATTTTGTACATAATTTTTGGGTTTGACGGAATGAAACGGGGAAAATTTTCATTATTTTCACATCAATTGCCTTCCCTTTCTTTTTCGTCCCTCGTCTAAATGGTGTGGGACTTTGTCCGTAAATTGTGAATAAAATCTGTGCTGAATGTTCAGTACACAAGAAAATGGATTCAAAATGGACTACAAATGTGCCAAAACGGAAATAAAAAGTGCCAATTGCTTACGTAAATCCCCCAATAAAAAATCCGTTTGTCTGGCAATTTCGTATAAATTCAGTGTCCCCATCCCAAAGAAATCAGTCTTCAAATATTTGCAAATGCTTTTCCTCTCTTTTCCGTCCCTCGTCCTCCGCCAAATTCGCCCTTCTTTCTGTCGCTGCTTTTCCTTTCTGCTGATGTTAGCCATGCTTTTTGATCTGATCAGCAGCGGTCGATCACTTCCACTGGGCCCAACCAACGAAAGGGTTTTCTTCTCCAACGCATTACGGTAGGTATTTTACTTGGGTTCAGCATACTGTAACAGAATCACTACAGCATAAATCAAAAAATATATTTTTGTTTTAGTAACCACAAAAACATTTTACTTCAACTTCGCACCGTCCCAGCACCAATGTTAGGGTTGAAAAAGCGTCGGCCAAAATTTGGACGAATTGTTGGCAAAAAATACAGAAATTGTAGTTTATTTTCAATATAATTTTCACTCATTTTTTATATTTTGTTTAGGCTTCTTCTCGCCTGTTCAGTGCATGTTGTCCTTCAGAGAAGGCTCCATTTTTATGGGCAATTACAAATAAAAACGAAAGATGAATCATCGAAACTGTCCTCCCAAATTTAATAATTATAATATCTTCCATATGAAAAATTTAAATGAATAAAGAAAAGCCTTATTTGTTTTATTTTTATATTTATTTGCTTTATTTTAAACAGGAATTGGATCCGTATTTCCACGTTAGAGCATTTTCTTTGTCATGTCATAATCCTAAAAATGATTTTGGAACAGAATTCGGGTCGAGGTGAGGTCCAATTTCGTCGGAATTTTACCGGGATTCTCGATCCTGTTATTCATAAATCGTGTTAGTAAATCATAACAAAAATTTTGTTAACAACACTATTATAATTACCAATGAAAACACTTTAAAAAAATTCCGCGTCTTATAACCTTCGAATTTTTTTTGCTTTGGTGTTGGTTGTTTTATGAATTAAAAAAAGTTTTTTTCTCAAATAAGAAAAGTCAGTAAAGAAAAAAAACAGTTTTTTGTTATTTATTTAGCCAACTTCAAATTATTTAAAATGACGAAAAAATAAACAGCAAAAAAGAACAAATCCAACGGACTGATCAGAGCCGATCCAATTTTTATGACGTTGACATTTAACTGAACATTCAGTTCCCTCCTCAATTGCTGCTTCACGACATTTGCATCAGTTGTCTGTTGATGAACAAAGGACAGACGCCGACCAAATCGCTTAAATTTGACAATTAAAATGATTTAAATTGAAAATGGCACTCCACCGGACTCTGTGCTTGGTGCTCATACAATAGCAAGCATCGCGCGCGTTTTTCGGCACATTTTGCTGCTGGGTGCATTGGTTATAGAACAGTTTAGCCAAGGCACGGTCGGACGGAAGAGAAATGGCACAACTGAAAGGCGAAATTTAAAAAATAATGAGCAAATTATTATAAAAAAATTTTTTACTTTTTCTTTCATTTTAAAATTATACCAAAAAAAGATTTTTATTTGTCAAATTACGTAGATTAAATGAGAAAGAAAAATGGTTTTTTAGGTTTTCTAACACATGAAAAGGCCTAAAGTTTTTCAGAAATAAAAAAATTCGTATGACTCGAATCGAAGACCGAAACCCAACTCGGCAAAACAGGAAAAGACAACAGAACAGACCGACACATAAAAAGTCATGTTTTTTGGAGAGGGCACAGATTCACGAGAAACATTGGCCAAATATATTTTTTAAAAGTTTTTAGGGCTTTTAGGACCTCAAATAAACATAAAATAGGACATGAAACTAGGGTTCCCGGTCCCTGACCCCCGACAATTGAGCTCCTCCCCGCCCCGACATGTCGCCCCCCGAGGTCCCCGGCCCCCGAACTTTTTGCCCCCGAGGGCTCGGGGCTGAACCCTACATGAAACTATATATAAAATGATGAAAAAACAATAAAATCAAATGATTGTTTAGAAAACGCACCCTTCGTCGCCAAAGCATTTGATAGACCGTTTCTTGGCGCAATTGTTCATGCACTTTTGGAAGTTGCGGAATGCGAAGAAAGCGGCACGCGCCTTGTGCAGAAAGGCGCTTTTGTGCCGCTGCTCAAAGGCGGTGTCGTTGCTGGCGATGGCGGGTTCCATCCAACCGGCGTAGTCCGGCGCGGGCACCGAAATTCGTGCCGTTGCTGAACTCGTGCAGCTTTGGAATAACAAATATTTTTTAGTTAATAAAATTTAAAATAAGGAAAAACACCGTTACTAATTACCGTATTTCCTAAAAAAAAATTACCCGGCGCTTTTATTTTTAATTCCAATTAAAAGGGTCTTTGTTTTAGGCAGATGGGGAGGGGATTAAATGTTATGATGAAATATGGAGATCTTACACAGGGATGCGATTGAAAATTTTTCTAAATCAGAACAGCAGGCTCAAAAAATCAGATTTTAGGGTCGAAAATCAGAACATTTGCGAAATTGCGTCAAAACAGTTATCGATCAAAAATGTATTAATATTATATTTTCCACCTCCCATAATCGATTTTAACAATTTTGGGGAGGAAATACGCAAATCCTAAATTTCAGTGCATTCGGGATCAAAAACGAGATTTATAACAATTTTTTGCGGCGCATTTTTCCAAAAAACTTTTGGTGAATGAGCGAGGGAGGGGGTCCGGTGGCGCCGATAGGCGCCGCCAGGAAAAATTTGTGATTTTAATGAGATTCGTCAACAGATTTTGTCCAAAAAATTGTTTAAATTTTGCCAAAAAGCTTATTTTCTTGATAAAATAGTGACATTATACCATAAAATTTCAAAAATTATGAGTTTATTTAAGAAATCAGAACAAATTTTGGTCGCTACCCCAAAATCAGAACATTTCTGACAAATCAGAACATTTTTATTTTATCAGATTTGGACCCTCCAAATCAGAACATTTCTGATAAATCAGAACAGATCGCATCCCTGATCTTACATCAAAAAACTCATAAATCGCGACCATGAAATAATGCTAATCGTTACGAATAAATACACCGAGAATTGGATCTTCATTGGTATTATTTAATGAGATAATAGGAAAATTTCATGAAATGCATAGAATTCCCGTCCAAATTCCGAATTCTTTTTCGTCCCCCGAACCCGAAAATCAAAGACCAAAAAATATTCTGTAGTGCTTCTTTTTCAAGTGCCTCATTAGCATATACGAAAAAATTATCCCATTAATTACGCAACCCCCCGGGGGGATTTCCTACTAATTGTCCACGCGCTTGCGCATGCATTCGTTCATAGGCATCGCCTCCATCTTCACGTTGCGCCCGAAGCAATTGGTCAGCGGATGCGCGTCCAGCTGTTTGCCCGCGGCCGGCGTCGGCGCGTACGCGTCCAGCCAATGTGCGCACTCCAACTTGCACCCATTCTCCACCTGCTTGAAACCGTCGTCCGCGCACTTGGCTGCCTGAGCGCACGTGCACAGCAATGTCTGCAAAACGAAGATGTCATGACAACACATACAAAAGGTAACCCGTTCATTTTTGTACAAAAGGCAACGTGTACAATTGCTTGGTTAGGTCTAAGCTTTAGGATTATGTTTAGGCGTAAGCTTTAAGCTATGCCTAGGCTTAGGCTTGCTTGGGCCTAGGCTTAGGCTTATGCGTAGGCTTTTTGTAAAATATGAGTTGACTTTTGTACGAGGTGCCATTGACCCCAAATATACGATGGAATGGAACTTATTTTATTAGCCTTTGTCAGGGATGGGATTGGTTAAATTATTAATAATATTATGGATGGGTTTTACAAATTGAAATACGGGGAAAAGATTCACTTAAGCGCTGATGTCGAAATTTTGAAAATTTTAGCGTGATTTTAAGAGATTTTGCAATTTCGGCATAAATAAACTTAAAAAATTTGGTAGAATCGTGAAACCCTTACCCAACGACATGTATGTACTATTTGGCAAAGTTTTACATTTTGGTTCTTGCCTGGTTTTGTTTGCCGTGGCCAACATTTGACAAGGCCAAGCAGACAGCAACAATGAACAAAAAGGTCATTCTCACAACAAATCGAAGACAGATGGTATATAAAAAAGCAATGATTAAAAACTAATTTATTTTACCAAAAATTTATCTAACAATAAATTAAATAAATAAATTTATTCAATTAAAACAGGAAAAATTCGTGAGTCGGGTTTGCCCAAAATTCCCGGTCCCGTGGCACTCTAGTTTTTTGTATAATCCAAAAGCAATGAAATAATTTTTTAAGGTCACGTTAGTAAATTAGGCGGCTTTTTAAGAACACAAAATTTAAATTGGCCCCGCAGGAAATGGAGTAAAAAAAAACCTTTTTTTTTAGAAATGTTAAATTAGCCATAGACCAAAAAAGTATAATTATTTTATTTTACATTGGCAACAAAATGCACAGCCGGAGCATTATTAGAATAATCACTCGCCACACATTAATAAATGGGGGGAAAAGGTCAAATGGAAGGAGGGCGAGGTGAATAATTGAAGAATTAATCATCCGCCATCAGCAAAGAATGAAAAATGAACGGACAAAATGATGAGTGATTTCCCATGCCTGCTTATGACAGGGCAATTAAAACATATTAACTATGCCTTCGGCAAATTTTTGAATGAAAAATTAATAGAGATGATGGACAAATAAGTTGCGGCTAACAAATAAGTATTCAAAAAGAAACTTTAATCATTACTTTATTTTAGGGTTGCAACCCCGACCCCGAACCCCGACATTTTTGGCCATTTTCGGGGAAAACCCCGAACCCCGACGCTTCATACCCCGACAACCCCGAACCCCGACCCTTAACCCCGATCGGGGTCGGGGTTAAATATACACCCCTAAGAATGGCATTTTCGTGGGAGAAAATGCAAAAAAGTTAGACGAAATTTGAATTTTTTTTAACCATTTGCCAAATTTTTATTAAATAAAGAAGATTTGCTCAATTTCGGACATTTGGAATGTGGTGTAGAGGTTAGTGCCATTGACATTACTTTCTGTCGTGAGTTCGAAACCGTTTGACGTTTTCTTCTTTAATTATTTTCTTTGTGACAAATTGTTTTTTTTTAAATTAAATACTCATAGAAATCGACCAATCTTGGCATATTTTGACAAAATACATATCGAAGAAAAACAAAAATTTACCGAAATTCATAAATTTTTTTGGTGAAAAATCTTAGAAAATAGAGCTTAATTCCAAAATTTAGCGCTGCCTATCGGCATCACAGGGCCCAAAAAGTCATAAACCTTATTAAAAAAATTGGCTCAAAATCGCAAAAATTTAGCATATTTTGGACAAAATCTGTTAACAGATCTAACCAAATTTTCAAAATTTTCCCGGCGGCGCCTATCGGCACCGCCGGACGCCGTACCCTTTCTCCTTAAGTCTTTAGAAAAGAGCGACGTGAAAAAAGATGTTTTGGAAAACAAAAAAGTAATAAAAATTTTAAAATTTCAAGAAAAAAAAAATTAATTCTATACAAAATTTCTGATAAAAAGAAATAAAAAAATATAAAAACAATACAAATATTATTATGGAAATTAATAAATATTATTTCCGAAAAAATATTAAAAAAATTTTGACTATTTGGCATAAGGCAAAAATTGAAAAACCCCGACCCCGAACGATTGGCAACCCCGACCCCGAACCCCGACACTTCCAACCCGACAACCCCGAACCCCGAATTTTCCAACCCCGACGTCGGGGTTGCAACCCTACTTTATTTAAGCAAAAGGGTTTTAAACCAAGAAAATTATTGGTCCTTTTTGTCAATTTTTAAATGAATATTTTTTTTCAAAAAAAGAAGTAAAGCTTTTAAAGACTTGACGACTAAGTCTAAAAAACAAGGTATAAATTCGAACCGATGCCATCTAGGCACTGGGACAACTGAGTCCCAGTGAAAATAGACACTTCACTATCAAAAAGTACCTTGAGAAAATTAAATTTTTGTTTTTCATTCAAATCCTTTTAAGAGAATTTTGAATGGGCTTCAAAATGAGTATAAAAAGATTAAATCGTTTTCCTACTTTTCGAGATATTAGAAATTCAAAAGTGGTGCAGGACTTATTTGATTTGTCACCCTGTATATAATTAAAGCACATTTTCCGTTTTTCCATTCCCGGAAACACGGACCCGGACGGGGAAGCAATTTCCTATTTGGTAATGAATGTCAGGTTAACTTTTTATTTCGTTTCGTAAAAATGGACTTTTTTCAAATTTTAAAAATCTCAGATTCCAACTTTCGGCATTTTTCATATGTAGTAGTCACATTTTTTGATTTTTGGAAAATAATTATGAAATTAAAGGCTGTTTTTTAAACCGAGTAGTAAAGTGGGAAGCAAATGGAATCTCGAACATAAGGCTATTTTAATTCTTGCTGGATTCTGATTTGCTTTTGGTTTGCCCATTTTTGCTATTTTCTCCCGAATTTTACACATATTTTGGGATTTTTTGCCTAAAAAAAATCATGCAAAGCTTTTATTCTGTTCGTAATTTACTTTTAACCAGTTTTTCTTTTGGATTTTTCTGGTTTTAAGAAATAAAACTTGAAATATTTTGCAATTCAGCGCGGCGCGACATTATTGATTTAAAAAATTCAAATCCGGGCCCCAAAATGGAATTTTCAAATGGGGGTATTTTAGAAAAATGATATATTTAAAAATGTTCCTTCTTAAATATGCTCAATCCAAACAGTCATTTAAAAGTATTTTTCAATGCTTTTTTTGAATTCTTCCATCTCTTTCAAATGTAAATTTGCGTTAAGAATTTTTCTTTTGATAATTTGGCTTTTTTAAATTCATCTTTAAGATTCCACTATCTAACATTTGCTCCATATATTCACCTTCACCAATCTTGGAAGAATGCTTTCAATTTGATCATATCTTCTTTTAAAAATTCCACTTTAAAATTATTTTAAATATTTCTATTTAAAAATGAATTTTTATGAGAATTTCTTAATTAAATAGACTATGAACCCATGGGTCTTATGCATTAATTTATATGGCTTTTTGACTTTTACTTATTGTTTGAAAATGACATGACATTTCATTTCTGGGTTTCCGGTTGATTTTTTAGTGTTGATTTTTTTTGAAAAAAACTGAATGTCAACAAAAGTTATTTGCAACATGCCGGTCAGGGTCGTTTTCGTACGAACACATGTTTTTTGACTATAACTTTTTTCTTTGTCAACCAAATCCAATATTGTTGGTATCATTCGATAGCCCTAAGTGTTCTCTATTAGCTTTAAAGTTTGGAAAAATTTTGTCAAGTTTAAAAAAAGTTCGAGCCAAAAAAGTTGGAAAATTTGGTCTTTTGAACTCTTCTGACCATAACTTTTTTGAACCTTATTGAAATTTTTCTGAATTCGGAAAGCTAATAGAGAACACTTAGGGCTATCGAATGATACCAACAATATTGGATTTGGTTGACAAAGAAAAAAGTTATAGTCAAAAAACATGTGTTCGTACGAAAACGGCCTGGCCCGGCAACATGCACCTAAATTCTGTTTTTAAACTGTAACAGGTTACTTGGTGCCCAACTGCTGGGATGGGCTTTCGCTTTCGCTTTCGCATTTTGGCATGAATATTACACACCTAAGAATGAGGGATGAAATTCCCATAAAATTTTCAAAATTGGGCCTATAAATTGGCTAATTTTAGTGAAAACCTGTTAAAAATGGTCAACAAAATTTCCAATTTTTCCCTATTTTTCCTTAGAAAAATGGCCCAAAATGGCAAAATTTGATATTTTTTGGTAAAAATCTGTTAATAAATGCACACAAATTTTCAAAAAAATTTTCCGGCGCCGCCATCCCCTCTTCTCAAAATGTTTTTATTGATTTTTTAAATTAGGAATTGACTTTACAAAATGATGATTTTTGACCCCAAATGCTGATTTTCAGTAGGCAGCCCTTGGTTCTAGGCTTCTAGGTCCAACTTTTTCATGCTGAATTGCTTTATGATTTTGACTATTAAAAAAGTTGTAAAAAAATTTCGCAATTTCGCGTTTCGCATTTATTGTCGTTTCGCCTTTTCTGCTTTCGCGTTTCCATTTTATTTTTCGATTTGGCCCATCCCTGGTGCCCAGCCATACGAATGCATAACAAAACCAAATGCCAAAATTTTTAGTTATAAAGCCAAAAAAATAGAAGAAAATAGTGGAAAAAGGCCAAAAAACTTTGGTTAGTACCAGGGCTGGACGTAAATACGGATTACGGGTTACGGATTTTTGGGATTTTCCGTAATTTTTATCCGTAACTGGCTTTTTAGATTATTTTTCGAGATGAATTCTTGCAAGATTATTTTTTATAAAATGAATTTTTTTTTCTATTTTTATTAAAAGGCTACCCATATTTCCGCCCACGTTTTGGCGCCAGGATCGTTTTGGCGCCTACGTTTTGGCGCGAAGCCAAAAATTAAAAAAGGTAAAAATTTGATCAAAAATTTTACAAAAAAAAGTGAAAAACTTTTACTTTCCAATGGGTTTTTCAAATTTTCAAAAAATTCACAACCCCCTAGAATTTGAATACAATATTCGTGATTAGCGACTCAGAAAACTGACGAATACATATTTTCATTTATTCAAACATAGACAAAATTTAAAAACCTGACCCTGGCGCCAAAACGTGGGCGCCAAAACGACCTTGGCGCCAAAACGTCGGCGCCAAAACGTGGGCGCCAAAACGACCCCGACTCGTTTCTTTCTGCCATTTTCTATTTTGGGATTTTCACCAAAAAAAAAAATAAGCAGATATTCTGATCATAAATTAATCTTAACAATTTTTAGATTGGATTTTCTAAATTTAAAAATTTTTTAAATTAAAAAATTTTTTTGAAAATTACGGATTACGTATTACGGATTACGCCAAATTACGGCCTTTTTGGACCTCCGTAATGACGGATTACGGATGGCCGTAACTGAAAAAATTGCCGTAATTACGGATTACGGATTTCCGTAATTGAAAATCAGTTACGTCCAGCCCTGGTTAGTACACAAATTTTTTAGTCTGGCATTGTGCGGGGATGGAGAAGGGGCTCTTGCAAAGTTTAGGCACCATAATTTTTTTATATTTATAAAAAAAACACACCTTATCTAGCAGGGATGGGCCAAATTGAAAAATAAAAAGCGAAATGCGAAATGCGAAATTTGCGAAACTGAAAAATGCGAAATGAAAAAAAAGCGAAATGCGAAAAGCTAAAATATGCGAAAATGCGAAAGCGAAATTTTTTCTACAACTTTTTAATAGTTAAAATCATAAAGCAAAAATCATTTTTTAAAATTTTATTCCAAATTTAAAAATCAATAAAGCGCTTTTTTGAGGCGCGCTTTTTCCAAAAAAACTTTTTGGGAAGAGGGGGCAGGCGGCGCCGGCAGGCGGCGCCGGGAAAATTTTTGAAAATTTGATTAAAATTTGGGCGCGGCGGTGCCGATAGGCGCCGCCGGGGAAAAAATTGGAAATTTTGATCATTTATAAACAGTTTTTCACTGAAAATTAGCCAATTTATAGGTAAAATTTTGAAAAATTTTATGGGAATTTAATCCAATTCTTAGATGTAAAAGTCGCGTTTCGCGCCAAAAAGCGAAATGCGAAACGCCAAAAAATGCGAATAAGGCGAAATGCGAAAAGCGAAACCTAGGCACATCCCTGTTATGCAGGCTTTCTGGGTAATTAACCACTAATCCCACATCCATCTCGACAACTTTCGAACCCCTGAGCCGAACTCGAACAAAAAAATCGAAAAGTCACTTTTCAGCAAAATTCATTTAAACTTGGTCGAAATGAATGCCAGATTCGTGATCAGCGACTCCAAAAACTTATTATTGGTATGTTTTTTGCATTAATCGCAAAAATAAAAAAAAATTTATGGGGCCTAAACTGGACAAGAGCTCGAGAATGGAATAAATCGGTGATTTGGACAGAAAACGAAAATTTGTTCATGCGTCCCAATGGGATTTCTCTTCCACAGTCAATAAATTTTTTGTCATTTTTGAATATTGCAAGCGGCTTAAAATCAAATGTTTCAAATTGGCCAAACGCGGATCAGCACAGAATAACTTGGAAGCCATTAGAAGATAAATAATTGTTTAGAACGCATAAACGAAAAGTCCCGAAATAATTTACGAAGAAAAAGACTTTTTGAGGAATTTCCTTTCTGAAATTTCCTCGTTTCTCATATGAACTTGTTGATAGTATCATCTAGCTGTCAGCCTCTCGTCCTAATTCTTTCTTTTTGGCACTGAAATTTCACTGGCGAGGATCTGTAATTATTTATAAATGAAATTATTTAAAGAATTAACAAAATAATTAATTAGAAGTTTTTCACTTTTCATTAGTTGCTAAAATAATTTGGCTCTATTCTAGGTTATGCGTCCAATCAGTGACCATCCTCATTTGTCAGTTTCTTAGGTCCAACTTTTTTCTTAGTTGGTCAGTGCGTACATTCTTAGTATCAATCGAAATCTTGAAGTCTACAGAAGTTTTATATAGCAAATTCTGGGATAAAGGCAACAGACAAAAATTATTCTTAAAATATACTCGAAAAAGTTAATTTTTGGGTTTTTTCTTTGTATTTTTTTCTTAATGTCGTTATTTGTTCTTTTCTTGTATTTATAAATTCCCCAGACTATAAGCTTCCGATTGATACTAAGAATGTATGGTTTGACCAAGTATGAAAAAAATTATGACCTAAGAAACTGAGGATAGTCAGTGATTGGAGCGTAAACTTGAATAGAGTCAATAATCTAAAAATTTTGAGATTTTATTTTTGTTTTATTCGTCATTTTTAGAAATATTAAAAATAATCTTTATATTTTTGAGTAATTTTTACAATAAAAACTTTAAAAACAAAAGTTTTACGTTTGGAATTTGAAAATTTGTTTAATGTCTAGGTTTAAGCAAAAAATTTCCAATCTTTTACCATAAAAGCATCTTCAATCGCCTGTTTTGTTGCTTCCATTTCTTCAATGCCGAAAACTGTTTCTAAGAGTTCCTTTGCATTTACTGGTGTTACCACTTTTCCAAAAAATTTAGGAACTTCTAAATTATAAATTTAGGATTAATTATAATTATAAATTAGGGTTACTACCCGACCTTTGGGGACCGAAAAGACGGGGATAACGGAGGAAATTTAAAAAAAATTTGGGCATTTCATCGCAGAAATTTTTTTTTCTCCCAACCACCCCCCCAACATTTTGGGCGAGGATTTTGCTCCCGGTCCCTCCTCCGCCAGAGGTCAGAGGAACTCAAATTTAAATTTTTGTTTTTTACGAATATGTAGTGAATCTAGAGTCGCGCAAAGATTTCGAAAAACGCGGATTTAAATTTTTTTTTTTACTATTTTTGACAGAATTTTGCAAATTTGCAGTAGCGGCTGCAGATCGAACGCGCAAAAAAGATTTGCTAATCATAGGTTTAGCGTCGCATCCCTTGCCGCAACCTTTTCTCAGCGGATCATCCGAGTTTTCAATCAGCTTTATAAAAGCCTTGGTTTCTTTGGCGTTGGTTAAGCTTGAAGCAACTGTCTTTGCTTTAATAATTGAATCCATCAAATTTTTCACAATTTTCAACTCTTTTCTTTTTTCCATGGTTTTTTCTGCTAATTCTTTCAATATAATATATTTAAAGCTCTAAAATTAAAAAGATACATAAATAAATTAAATTGAAAATTTACGTCCGGTTGGTTTATGTAGCCTATTAATTCACGGATTTTCAGAAATTTTCGCTGAAAAATGCCGGCTATTGTTTTGATTTCGTGCAAATTGACAGAAATTCCATTAATAAGTGCAAATTTTTTGTCCAATTCCTTTTCATAAATTCCAATTAATTCTGCTACAATCATATTGCCCAAAATTTGTTGAATTTCTTTATCTAACTCAGCAGATTCCACCCATTTATGGCCATTTTCCCGTAAAATTTTTCCTAATTTCTCATTGGCTATTTGAATTGGCATTCCATTGTATTGCCCCGGGTTTTCTGACAAATCATTTTGGAGTTCTTCCAATTTTTGGCAAAATTCTTCCACTTCTTCTTTGCTCATCTTGGACAGAGCACTTTCTCCAATCACTACTAACAGTTTAATTTCCTTGACCAATGTGTCGAAATCGGCATGAAATTGTTGCGCTAGCACTTTTACCATGGACCAATTGGCATTTTGGCTATTTCCAGCGGAAGTTTGGCCAAACATTTCGTCCTCACAGCAACGGATGGCCTCGGTTAATGAATACAAAAAGTGGGAATTGCCATTGTCGAATTTGCAGTTTGGCTTTTTGTCATTTGGAAGGCACAAAATATCAATTTCTTTGACTTTTTTCTCTAACTCATACAAATTCTGCTTCATTTTGCCATCAAATTCTTAAATAATTTTTTAAATAAATAAATTAATAATTGCTAATATTGGGAAGCGAAAAAAAAGAAAAAGAATTATATAATGCCAGAATTATAAATTATAATTTTATTATGCCAATTTTGTAATACTTTTTGATTTCTCGACAGAATTTTCGATTTTTACAAGAATCCCTTGACAAGCTTATTCATCATCAAATTGTGCTGCAAATACAGCGGAACAAATTCCAATGGAAATGATAAAACAATAATAAAAATTATTTTTCATCTTTCCTAAAATGTTATTTTTTGATTACTTTGAAAAAGGAGAGCTTTTCTTTTTATTATAAATATATGCAGCAATGTATAGTTGTAAATTTTATTTAGATATGCGTAAAATGATGTGGCTTAATGCCATTTTTCATTTATAGGCATATTGCATGGTTTTATGTTAGGTAAAAATTATATGCATCATATGTATAGTTGTATATGTTTTATTAGATATGCGTAAAATGATGTGGATTAATGAAATTTTTCATTTATAGGCATATTGTATGGTTGTATGCTATGTAAAAATTATATGCAGCATAGTATTTTACTTGGGTTCAGCATACTGTAACAGAATCACTACAGCATAAATCAAAAAATATATTTTTGTTTTAGTAACCACAAAAACATTTTACTTCAACTTCGCACCGTCCCAGCGCCAATGTTAGGGTTGAAAAAGCGTCGGCCAAAATTTGGACGAATTGTTGGCAAAAAATACAGAAATTGTAGTTTATTTTCAATATAATTTTCACTCATTTTTTATATTTTGTTTAGGCTTCTTCTCGCCTGTTCAGTGCATGTTGTCCTTCAGAGAAGGCTCCATTTTTATGGGCAATTACAAATAAAAACGAAAGATGAATCATCGAAACTGTCCTCCCAAATTTAATAATTATAATATCTTCCATATGAAAAATTTAAATGAATAAAGAAAAGCCTTATTTGTTTTTTTTTATATTTATTTGCTTTATTTTAAACAGGAATTGGATCCGTATTTCCACGTTAGAGCATTTTCTTTGTCATGTCATAATCCTAAAAATGATTTTGGAACAGAATTCGGGTCGAGGTGAGGTCAAATTTCGTCGGAATTTTACCGGGATTCTCGATCCTGTTATTCATAAATCGTGTTAGTAAATCATAACAAAAATTTTGTCAACAACACTATTATAATTACCAATGAAAACACTTTAAAAAAATTCCGCGTCTTATAACCTTCGAATTTTTTTTGCTTTGGTGTTGGTTGTTTTATGAATTAAAAAAAGTTTTTTTCTCAAATAAGAAAAGTCAGTAAAGAAAAAAAAAACAGTTTTTGTTATTTATTTAGCCAACTTCAAATTATTTTAAATGACGAAAAAATAAACAGCAAAAAAGAACAAATCCAACGGACTGATCAGAGCCGATCCAATCTTTATGACGTTGACATTTAACTGAACATTCAGTTCCCTCCTCAATTGCTGCTTCACGACATTTGCATCAGTTGTCTGTTGATGAACAAAGGACAGACGCCGACCAAATCGCTTAAATTTGATTAGTTAAGCATAAAATAAATAATTTAAATTGAATATAAAATGGCACTCCACCGGACTCTGTGCTTGGTGCTCATACAATAGCAAGCATCGCGCGCGTTTTTCGGCACATTTTGCTGCTGGGTGCATTGGTTATAGAACAGTTTAGCCAAGGCACGGTCGGACGGAAGAGAAATGGCACAACTGAAAGGCGAAATTTAAAAAATAATGAGCAAATTATTATAAAAAAATTTTTTACTTTTTCTTTAATTTTAAAATTATACCAAAAAAAGATTTTTATTTGTCAAATTACGTAGATCAAATGAGAAAGAAAAATGGTTTTTTAGGTTTTCTAACACATGAAAAGGCCTAAAGTTTTTCAGAAATAAAAAAATTCGTATGACTCGAATCGAAGACCGAAACCCAACTCGGCAAAACAGGAAAAGACAACAGAACAGACCGACACATAAAAAGTCATGTTTTTTGGAGAGGGCACAGATTCTTTGGGTCCAGGGTTAGAAAATGGCGAGATGAATGTTATATTTGCATTCCGTGATCTCGAAAACTCTACACATTGATTCATTTTCGGACTTTAAAAACGTTAAAAATTTTGGACTTTTCGTGAAAAATTTCTGAACTAGACAAAAATATATAGTTTGATATCAAAAACCATAAATTTCAAAAAAAATATAAGAATTTCAGAACAAATAATGTCGTTGCATCTCCTTGCTTCGGGAAATTATTTCTTTGTCCATTCATCACTTATAAATTACATATTTAAAAGGCACTCGGGCGCTGTGACACTTTTCTAAATAGCCCAGTGGTGCTCAATCCACCCATAAATATGTTAGGAAAATATGTTTTTGCACCTGATCACCAATTCATTAACACATTAGCATTCAAGTAGATTATATTGCTAGAAAAACCTATTCAGCATAATAACAAAACATCAGAAAGATCAGTACTTTCGTCATGAGTTCGACTCCGGCTAACGTTTTCCTTTAATTTATTTATTTTTTCTGATTAATACAGGGTTTCTTTATGTTCTTGTTTCTAAGAAATGTTCTGATTTGGGGTAATGCCTTATTTTCATCTAAAAGAAGAAAATTTCTGAAAAATTTGGCTAAGTTCTAACAAAATTCATATAAATTCTTAAAATTTTCCCCGGTGGCGCCTATCGGCACCGCCGGCCCCCAAAATTCCTATATTTTTTCTTAAAAATTATCCCAAGCTCGCGAATTTTGCTCATTTTTTGTACAAAATTTGTTAACAAATTGCATTCAAATTTTCAAAAAAAATTTCCGGCGGCGCCTATCGGCACCGCCGGACCTCTCCCCTCGCACATTCATCAAGTTTTTTTTGAAAAATGTGCCGCAAGAAAAAAAATTTAAAAAATCTGAGTTCCAATTTTGCTTGAGTAAATCATGATAATTTAATATATTAAAAAACAAAAATTTATCGTAAAAATCTTATTTTTTTGTAAACATCTGTTAGAAATCGAGCTTAAATTTCAAAATTCGCCAGGCGGCCTATCGGCACCGCCGGCCCCCCCAAAACCTATTTTTTCTTAAAAAAATTAGCCAAAAATCTCTAAAATTTGGTAATTCTTTAGACAAAATCTGTGTAATTTATGCCAAAAGGAATTAAATTGATGCGATACATTGACTAAAGGAATGTGGAGCCAAAGAAATCATTCTTAAAAAATATTTTTTTGTGAGATTTTTGGACCTAATTCAAAGCAAACCCCCGCCCCCGTCCCCGCGGGGGCGGAATTATCGTGCCCCCGCCCCCGTGACTCTGACCCCCGCATCCCCCGCCCCCGTGAAAAGCCACCCCCGCCCCACGGGGCTCGAACCCTAGTTCAAACTAATGATTATGTGTAGAGTTGAGCGGTAATCGGTAATTGCAAAAAAACCGGTACCGGTACTGACCGGTACTGCAAAAACCGGTACCGGTACCGGTACCAACTTTTTCAACCGGTACCGGTACCGGTACCGGTAAAAACCGGTAATTTTAGAACATAAAAATTTTTGGACAAAATTTTCCAAATACAAAATTTTTATTCAGTTTTCGCGCGAGTACCTGTTTTTTAGCATTAGAATTGTTCAGAAGTATATGTATATTCAGGTTGACCAAGTTTTTTTTTTCAAATTCAGGATAAAGAACACTAAAATTCAGATGTAGACCTCAAAATTCAGATTATTGCAAAACAAGGGATCAGCGGCCAATTTTCCAATTTTGCGAAGGGGTCTCCGGCCATGTAAATTAATGTAAATCAATGACCTTTTTTGCTTTCAACACCGCTTTTTTCGCGGCACGTTTTTCTCAAGACTTTTGGGGAACAAGGAGGGCCGGCGGTGCCGATAGGCGCCGCCGGGAAAAATTTTGTAATTTTTAATGCGATTTGTTAACAGAATTTGTAAAAAAAATTTAATTTAATTTAATTTATCGAGCAAACCAAAGGCACATGAGTGCTCTTATATGGTGCCAAAAACAAACAAATAAAAATGATCAAATAAAAAATACAAAATGAATACCGTAATAAAAATGAATAAAAATAAATCAAATATTAAAAATTCACAGGTGATTAAAATATAGTGTAAATATGGCAACATGGAAAATCCTACTCAGAACTCATTGCTTTTAGTAAACCCCTGAATTCCTTTGCCTTATTAATTTGCACCGCTACCACTGGAAGATTATTCCAGTTTTTTACTATTCTATTGAAAAAATTATTTTGAGTTTTGGCCGTGTGGCGCTTTACCCGTAAAAGTAAAGGCCTCCTGGACCTTTCTGAGAAAACGAAACTTTTTCCAGCATCGAGGCTGGTGAACCCTTTGATTATTTTAAAAGCTGTTGTTAAATCATTGATTTTTCTTCTTTCTTCCAATTTGTGTAAACCCGTGATTTTTAGTCTTTCCCCATATTTTATTTTTTAAAATTAAAATTTTAATTAAAATAATGGTAAAGAAAATGTGAGGAATATTCTATCCAAGTGGGGAATTGAACCCAGGCGAAAAATTATGAAAGGTAGAAAGTTTAACCACTACACCACATGTGCATGTGTGTAATCCCATGACTAAATGAAATAAAATTTAATTTTTTCTCAAAAATTTCTCCTTCTTCACCAATTTCCTACTCTTTTCTCGACCAGACCCCCATTCTTACCAGTGCAAATTTTTACCGGCGGTACCGGTACTAGACAAACCGGTAACGGTAATTTCATTTTTGAAAAAACCGGTACCGGTACCGGTACCGGTACCGGTACCGCTCAACCCTAATTATGTGCATAAAATTTGTAACCCCATTAATTAATATTGTTTCAAATTCTTTAAAATAAAAAACTTTTATATGGATATGTGTAAGTAATATAATTTTGACATGAAACTGAAAAGAATAAAAATATTTATTTATCAGTTTATTACGAAGCCCATTTTAATTCTATTAGGTTTATTACTACATTGTATAACAACATATGGTGATTACTGTATGTATTCATTCGTTTGGTTCGATTTTCGTCTTCAATTATAACTGGCGACCCCATTCATTAATTGATGAACTAGGTTGGGCGTGCACTAAAAGTGTTGATCGTCTTGACATGCGTTGTTGGTGCTAGACGTGACATGGTCGGCTTGATGAACACCGCTTTAATTGTGTGACGAATGGTCGCATTAAAACAAATCATTATGATGGCGTACAACCTTTTGAAAATATTTTATTGAAATATTTATTTTAGGACATTTGGAATGTGGTGTAGAGGTTAGTGCCATTGACATTACTTTCTGTCGTGAGTTCGAAACCGTTTGACGTTTTCTTCTTTAATTATTTTCTTTGTGACAAATTGTTTTTTTTTAAATTAAATACTCATAGAAATCGACCAATCTTGGCATATTTTGACAAAATACATATCGAAGAAAAACAAAACAGAAAATCCGACACCGCTAGAAAACCCGACACTAGCGGTAAATTCGACACTGGAAAACCCGACACGACACCAACTTTAAATTTAAAAAATATTTTTTGATTATTGAGTTAATAATATCTGGCTATGTTTATCAAGTTTTCGAATTGAATTTAAAAAAAAAACGGTTGCGCCATTCGATGGGATATTGCTGGCAAATAATAAAAGGGTTGTCGATTGTTGCGAGTCGCATAAATCTCTGTGAGATTCATGTCTTGCACCACGTACACTTTCTTATGCTTCATGCCCTTTTTCCTCTGATTCGATTTGCCGCATTTTTTACAATTTTTTGAGATGATCAAAAAAGGGCATTGAAATAAATATAATTATTATATGCCTACCTTAAATAGATTTTATAGCAATAAAATATTTATTTTAAAGAAATAGTTTTTATAGCAATAAAAATATTAATTTTAAAGAACTTAAGTTTGTAACTTTTATTACATGTATTTTAAATATTCACTGACTCAAACAATCAAAAATTATTTTTAAAATTTAAAGTTGGTGTCGGGTTTTCCAGTGTCGGATTTACCGCTAGTGTCGGATTTTCCACCGGTGTCGGATTTTCCGCTTGTGTCGGATTTTCCGGTGTCGGATTTTCCAGTGTCGGATTTTCCGGCTCCCTCAGGGGGGGGGGGGGGTCAACGGCTAATTTTGCGAAGGGGTCCAGCCATGCCAAGCGATGGTTGAACATTTCAATGCACCGATTCAGCGCCAAAATGACGGACAGTGCCGACTCACAGCAATAAAATACTGTGCGAATGGCATAGGAAATTTAAATTCGGCAAAACGTTTTCCAATTATTACGATAGTTTCTTTTTCCATTAATTCCTAATTAATAGGGCTTCCATTTTAGGCAATGTCTAAATTTCTGCGTACTTGATATGCACAGATAAGCACGAAATCGCGTTTTCCGCTTGGGTCGAAGCTTCTAGGATCAATTTTATAATGCCTATTATTTCCTATTTCGGGGTTTTTATGCTTAATGAGCAGGCGACTATTTTTGTGCCTATTTCGCCATTTTTTGCACCAATCTTCAGGATTTTCGGGAAAATTATTAACAAAAATGCAATTAAAAACGAAATTTTTCCAAAAATTGATTCCCTAAAATATAATTTTTTTTCTTGATAAAAATTATTACCTAATTTAAATATTGTTGCTTATTCTAAAAAACTTAAATATTTAATAAATTGATTTACAATTGAAAATTAAACAAAATTTTTTTTTTTGATTACGTTTTTATGTATTTTGTTACCTAAAAAGTGTTAACAAAAAATTTTATTTGACTAATTTTGTGCTTATTCGAGGATTTTTGTACCAATTTAATGCCTATTTCGATTTTTTCTGCCTAAAAATGGAAGCCCTCTAATTAAAACCAGTGCTAAAGTATCCCATTAGGACCGTACGTGATGGCCATGCAAAGCATCAGTTTGTAGCAGGACTCGCGAATGTTCCGCTTCTGCGCAAAGACCACAATGCACGAAACGTACAAAAGCTGTGCCGAGTAGGGGGAGGAAGGAATGGGGGG
>CP049707.1:16833191-16908197 GCA_004148225.2 Heterodera glycines
AAAATGCATGCGAAGAATATAGAAGGGGAATACATTTGAAGAAACATAAAAAGAACCAAGCAGAGGGAGCTAAACGAAGCTGAGATTGGTGAAAAAGTGCTTGAGTTTGTGATTCTGACTTGTAGATTAATCGGGATAAATAATTTTGAGTTACGGACTATCCCACGACAGGATATTTTGGGGGAAAATTCTTCTAGTTGTGTTGGTGTTTTATCCATTTCTTCACCACCTAATAGGTCATTAAGTGGTACTACAACTCAAAAAAATTAATTTTCCCTCAGCTGTCAGTTTGGTGATCTATCAAAATACAACTCACAGCAAAATTTAAATTTTCCCCGCAAATGTCACTTTAATAATTAATCAAAATTCCCGATCCCCCTCCCATCAGAAATTTGAATTTCCCCTCATCTGTCACTTTATGACCAATCATAATTTTCCCCCAATCAAAAATTTCCAATCAAAAAATTTCCCCCCTCCCCCTCGGCTGTCACTTTTACAATCAATCAAAAAATTAATGTTAATTTGAAAAGGTTCAATAGGTTTTGGTTTGGGTCCCCCCAAAAGTAATTAATTGTCACCCCTCTCACTGCTGACCATACCAATTAGCGCGCCCCGGTCAGTCAATTAGTGACTAATTGACACCCCTTCCCCGCCAGCTGTCACTTCTAATTAGTGTTTAGCTACAAAGGTCACGGGCGGTTAACTACTTCTGTCCCACAAAATTTTTGGAAAAAGCGCGCCGCAAAAAAAGCGTTTTTAAAGCAGAAAAAAGTCGTCGCAAATGAAGAAAATGATAAGTGAAAACAAAAAAATGTTGGAAAAAAACAATTCCGGTGAAAAATATATCCCTTACAATTAGCATATTCACCAAAATTAATATTTAAGGTATTTTTGCCAAAATTCAAAATTGAGTCGACCCACAAATTGGAAGAACTGTTGCCATCGCTTGGGCTTAAAAGTGCCTTCAACTCAGACAGTGCCAATTTCTCGGGCATAAATAAATCAATCCCATTGTTTATTGACAAGGTTCTTCAAAAAGCAATGATTTCGGTGAGTGAAAATTATAGAAAATTGAAAATATTGTTGAAATTTTTAAATTTTAAGGTCGATGAAAAAGGTTGTGAGGCTGCTGCTGCAACAATTATCTCGATGGTGGTAGCCACCTCCTCTCGAATTCCACCACCGCCGCCCCCCGTTTTCCGTGCCGACCATCCGTTCGCCTTTTTCCTCATCAAAAGCAAAAAGGAAGTGCTGTTCAACGGAGCATTTGTTGGGGCTGAAGAAAAATGAAAATGGAAAGAAAAGGAATAAATTTTTAAAATTTTTTATAGAACCATAATATTTAATTTATAAATTTACCACTCTTTACAAAATTTCAAAATTTAAATATTACAAACAACTTAAACAGGGGTGCCATCTGTCATTGGCTTCAAAATTATAGGCGTCCTTATTTACATTCAGTTAGGCTACTGGAGTTTTCCGGAGAACCAAGATTGGGAATTAACTTGAGAGTCGAGACCGAGACCTTAAAAAATAGAAGGCAAAATTTTAATTACAAACTAAAAAAATCAATTTCCTAAAAAGCAAATTATAAAAACACAAAAGCACATATTTTGGCACATAAAAACATATCGCATATATTTTTTGTGCCGATAGGCGCCGCTGGGTAAATTTTTGACTTTTTCGTCCATTTTTTACAAAAAACAATTAACCAGAAAATCATTAAATATTCCCCACAAACGCTTAACAAAGATTTATTCATCAAACTGACTCATAACAAAAAGTAAGTTCAAGTTCGACCCCTCCATGTGGCGGTTGATTACTTAGAACTAAATTTATTGGCCCACCAGGCAATATATATTTTCGAAAAAACACTTGGAGACACAGTAATTATCAAGGGAAAGAAGTGAGATAAAATCCTTACAATATAAGTAAATTATATTGACTTTTGAACAAAAATTTATCAATTTAGCGATTTCAGGGTCTTCGGCGTGCCAATAGGCGCCGCCGGTGAAAGTAATTAAAATTTAGTTACAATTTGTAAAAAAACATTCTGAATAAGTTGATATATTTGGAAAAAGTGTCAGTTTTGTCATTACTATTATAGATAATTTTCAAATTTAAAAGTTTAACCTGAAATTTGATAAGAATTAGCTATGTTGGTGCAAAAAAAAATTGTGTGAAAAATTAACGTGTAAATGCTGGAGGCGCAAATGTGGCAGTTCCAGGTATTTTCGAAAACAAGTAAAAAGATTGTTTATCATACATATTTATGAAAAAGCATTAAGCGGAAAAGGAGCAAAATAATTCCATTTATGTTCCGGAAATAATGGCTTGCTTATTAATTAATATCAATTATCCGTTAATTATAGTAAAAATTTAACATTGAATTGAGAATTGATTTTTTTATATATTTTTAAATTTGATTTCTTTTACTTTTGCTGCTTCTCCAGTTTTCCGAAAATCAATCGATTCAAAATTTCCCTGGTAATAATTGCTCAATGTCTGATTAAACACATTTATCTTGTTCCATGTTTCCGGATGTTCATGTTTATTTCTTTAATTAGCTATAATTTTTTGTGATTTTACAATTTTTGCATTTTCAATTATTTTTCTTAGCTAAAATCGAGATACTTGACCTTTTCGAAAACTGACAGTTTCAAAAAATTTTTTAAAATTATATTATAGTGCACTTTTTAAAAAATTTTGTTTAAACAACTAAATTTAATTTGTAAGACTGCTATAAAATTCAGCACGTGTCTGTTTTACGGCGACAAATAATTATGTTATACATATGTAATTCTGATGCCCAATTAATTTTTGTAGAAACGTCTGAGTTCTTTCAACACAATAAAAATAATGTAATACAGGTCAACAAAAAATAAAAACATAGTAAGAATATAAATTAGCATTTTAATTAGATTTTAATGCTAATTAATAATTCACTAACTTTTATTCACCAAATTGCGATAACATTTGTGGGACACACAGAAATCGGGCAAATTTGGCGCATTACTAATTAGGAAATTAATTAGTTTTAATTGGTTTGTCCGCTTTCAACATGTCCCACCCAAAAGAGGGAAGGAAAATGGGTCCAAAGCAGTTGAAGGAGCCGCCGGACAAGAAATTGGAAAGCCCAAAGGGAGGGCCAAATGTGAAGCAAAAGTGAAATGTGACAAAAAATTGGAAAATGAATGAACGCAAAGTATTTTTTTGTTGGTTTTATTTGGTTTTTTGTGGAAAAATTTGCCAAAAGAAATGAAATGGGTGAAAAACAAAATGGTGAGATTTCGTCGGATTTCGAGAATTTGGCTGCGAATGGCCGGAGAAAAAGCGATAATGTGTTGAGGCCTCATTTCTTTTTAAAACAAAGGAAAAAAATCGCAGCGGTCAATGCATTCATTTTTTGAAAATTTATTATTTTTAAAAATAATACAAATATTTTTTTTGTGTTTAATAAAATGGATGCTAAAATGAATGGAATGAAAAAATTTATTCTCTATGAATAATAATTATTATAACGACAAATAATTTATCCGTTAAACCGCTGATGTGAAAACGAGAAATTTGTTCTTCATTACTCATCACTTTTTCTAAAACGAACCAACAACACACAAATAGTAAAATAAATGAAAAAATTGAAAAGTATTTTGAAATGAAAAAGTAAAAAATTTTATTTAAAAAAATAAATTTAGCTTGCTAAGCGCAGGGGTGTGATGCTTAGTAGCTAAGTTTTCAGTTCTTGCTTCAATCTTTTCCTTGGTTCAATTCCTCGTTGAAATTTATATCTTTAATTTTGCGAAAATATCTTTTTATTATTTAAAAATTTGTTGAATCAAATTAAATCAAATTCCGGGCGTTTCAATTTTAAGATTAGGCGAATTTAAAATTTTAATTAGTTTGCTCCAAAAATATATATTAAGAAGACTCATTATAACGCCGGACCTTTTGCCAAACTCATTTAACAAATTTCAAAAATTTCCCAGCGACGCCTCTCGGCGCCTGCTTGACAAAAAATTTTAACCTTAAAATAATGAATTCAAAATGATTTTAAGATTAGTTTTGTCCGTCGACACAAATAAGCGCAATAGGGAAATGTTTAGCCGATTGCTAAAAATTACCAATTTTATGGCTGTTCTGTTTTTGCACTAATTAGCACTACCAAAACCATTTGAGTTCGAAAGATTTGAGAAGAGAATTAATGCCTTCCAAAAATATCTGAACTAGAGTTCCGCTAAATCCTTAGAACACATATTATATTTTTTCTTTTAAAATAATTTTTAAAATGCTTTTAAAAATTTTTGAATATTAAATAAAAAATTCTTTCGTTCTCGCCTTTTTCGGTTTCTGATTCTCGCAGTTAATTTTTTCTCGCACCATCCTTTAATTATGTATAAATTATTCTACTTGATTCGGAGTTTTTCAGAATGATTGAAGTTTGCAAAGAAGACTTTGAGAAAAGGGGATGAAATGATCAAAATTATTGGCTGATCATAAACTCATGGGAAAGTGCTATTATATAACAACATTCATGTGAAATGTATTTTAATCGCCTATAAACTCACAAAATTACTATTTATTATGTTGAAATTTTCAAAATTTTACCCAAAAACCCAAGCATTTAGTGAAATATATTAACAAATCATGTAAAATTTTCTAGCTTTCTCAAATCGTGAATGTATGATAATTTAAATTTAAAGAGTCAATGGAATAAACGTAAAATAATTCAATTACAATATGTTTGTTTTATTTTTTATGAACTTTGGTAATTTAAAATTTATTAAATTTTGAAACCATTCAAAAAACTAAACTAACAAATTTAGAACAAATTATACATTTTTTGAGATTTTAATTAATTAAATTTTTATCGCATGAAAAAATTAAATAAAATTTATTGATTCTTTTATTTTTTATTTTAAGTGATAAATGACATACAGTGTAGTACGCCCATCCTTTCCTCTGCGAATACCGTACCACACATGCACAGTAATCCTCGTCCTCATTTGTCCCATTGCTCGCCTTTCTCCCCCTGTAACACGCATAACATCCATTGGCCGACACTTTCACCTCCGCTTTTAATTTGTTATCCTCAAAAAGAGATGAGTCCAACCACGGGGGACGCAAATGCTTGGGGATAAAGCCTTTCTGTTTGACCACCGACGAACGAAGGCAAAGCGAGTGAAATTGGGGGGAGCGATCAATGGCACGGCACACATCGGAGGGATTAAATTCTGAAAATTAAATTAAATTAAAAGTGAATTTTTAAATATTTGGACCTGAATCTGCTATTACAAATATGTTTAATTTTGATGAACATGTGAATAAATGTTTAAAATTGCCAAACTCAGAGGCTTTAGTTGGAATGGCTTCACGCAGTTACAGATTACTGGAATTTAGCGATTTTTCTGTAATTTCGGTCCTTATTTGATTATTTTTCGAGAATCTTGCATTAATTTAGACTTTCAACAAGAACATTTTTTTATATGTTTCATTCAAAAAAGATTATTCAATTTTTTTTTATTTTTGTTTTAAAATTATTTTAATTATATTTACCGGATATGGTCTTTTTGGTTCATCGTAATTACGGATTTGGATTTCTTAATTGAAAATTCAGTTACAAGCAGCCCTTGATGGATACCATTTTTTATTTGATAATTGGTATGAAATATTTCTTTTAGAATAAAATTATTTATTTATTAGAATACGTTTTAACATCATTTTTCAATTGAATTTAAGAAATTAATGAAAATCATTTTCTTCATGTAATTGATAGAAATTATTTCTCAATTTTATTAGCTAAGAGTAAAAATTAATGAGTCATTTATTTGTTTATGTATTTTTTAATGCTCTCTGTGATTGTCGGGGGCAGTGGTGGAGAACAAAAACTCCTTTTCACACTCATTCAATTTTCAATTTCACTGCTCGCTCCCAATTTCTTTAAGCACAGCTTATCAAATTGATTAGGGCGAAATGTGTAAATTTTTTAATTCAATAATTCACAAAATTTAATTTTTTATCACTTTTTCTATAAAAATCTATTTATTTATCATTTTCTCACTATTCTCTAAATTGGCTAATTTTTTAAAAATCATATGTAGTATTTTCAACCTATTCGTTTTTAAGGTTATTTTAGAGGCATTTCTCGTTTAGATTTTAAGTTTAATAGACAGAATAAAATTTTAAACCTTAACATTTCATTGGCTGATTTAGTTCTAAGCAATCTTTAAAAGAGTACGAAATCCCATAATTCTTTTAATATTATTTATGTTTTTTTAATTACATTAAAATTATGAATTTTTATGGAATATCGACTTATTGCTTTCTATCAATTTTTTTTATCCCTTTCAGTTTTATCTCGAACAATCATCCCCTAGGGCAAAAGAAGAAAAAATTAACGTTTAATCGTTAGTTAATTAATTACATAAATTTTATGGTTTCTCCGTCTGCCATAAAACATATGACTTTACGACATTTTGTTTGGACTTAAGTAATTAATTAATTGTCTGCTGTTCTCTTGGCCAACATATGGCCCAAAAGAATTTAAAACAAAATTGAAGTTTGGCCAAAATTTAATTGCCAAATTCTCTCATTTTTTCAATTTCTTATAAATTTATGTTTAGAAAAAGTTTTTTTTTTTGATTTTTTAACAAAAATATTTTACGCGAATGATAAGCTGTAAAATTTCGCCCAATATTATCGATTAAAGTAACGGAAATTTTGTTTATTTTATTTTCGCTCCAACGAAATGATTTGACGGACGACGGGCAATAAAACTTGTTTTGACTGTTCATCCATCATTTTTCGCTGCATTAAAAATTTGATCAATCATCAGTTGAATCATTTTCAAGAATTCGACCTTTTTTAATCCATATTTTTCCAGAAAATTTTTTTAAAGTGCAAAAACTAAGCCAAAAAAAACTCATTTTAAATTATTTTCTTTTTTGTTACTAATCAAAAATTAAAATAGCATAATTCAACAATTTATCAAATTAGCGGACTTTCCATTTTAATCCTAATATGTATTAATATTAATTACTTCATTCTAATAAACAATTTGTCCCTTCAAAATTTATAAAGTTTCAAACCCGTAATTTTATGATGTTTCTAAGATTATTTGGCAGCACATCATTCTGGTACCTTCTGTTACTGCTCGAACTCTGCGGTAAAATTTGTTAATTTGTTATTTTAAAAACGGATATTTAAATTTTATAAAGTTAATAAATTAATTCTAAAATTATTTTGTATGTTAATTATTTTTTGAAAATTAAGATACTGCTAAATTATGTTATTCTGGCCGCAACAAAATGTACTCATCGAAGCAGTGCAGCAGTGGAAGTTTTGGTAGCAAAAAACCAATTTATTTTATTAAATTCAAAATTCTTTTTAAGATATCAATTATGTGTGCCAAAAATACACTTGTGAGGGCGGACGATGTATGTGTATTTATTTATTCACCATTAACAAACAAATAATGCTCTTAAATAGTCGATAATTAACCCAAAGTTTTTAGGGCAACATTTTTCCGTCACAATTTTTTGTAATTTTTAGGGTGGATTCCTTAATTTTTCAAGAATTCTCCAAAAAATTCGAACCAAAATTCATGGAATTTTATTTTAATTGTTCACCCCCCCCCGCCACTTCAGCCTCATTTACTTTGCGGACTTGCGCAATGAAATCGACGGGTTGCATCGCGGGCACACGAACTTGCAGATTTTCAGGTAAAGAAAAATATTGAAATTTTTATAAATGAGAAATAAATTGAAAAATCCGTTCCGTTTTAAGGCGGCAAAGGCTCGTGCCAGCGGTGTGAAGGCGATTTGTGCAATTTGTGACCAATCATTTTTTGGGACCGAACTCTGATGTTGATCATGAAGCTTTGGTCACAGACGATTTAAATATTTTTTAGCATTTTGTAAACTTTTGAATGTATTCAACCTTTAAGACAAGTTTTGAGAAAATCTCATCTTTAAAAACATTTTGTTATTAGTATGAATTATGAAAATATAAGAACAAAAAGTCAAAAACGCACCTTAACAATTTGAAGAGGAGCAATGAACTTTTTTGAGTTAACTTTTGAAAATTTTGAATTTTAATCTAATTAATAATTTTTAAAAAGAAAAAATTCGGAACTAAAAAAATTTAAAATTAATCGATTTGACAATAAAACAAAATTGAATTATTTTTTAGATTTATTTTTATATTAATATTAATTTTTAAAGAATTTATAATCTAATAATTTTTTTAACCTCTCTAAGTTTTGGCAAGCTCACGGTGCCGTCCGCTTAACCTAATGTACGGCGGGACGCGTCATTTTCAAATTTTTAAAATTTTTCAATTTTTCACATACACTTCTCACCAATTTTCTCCATTTGTTGCAGACACAGCCGGACGTCATTGATATCATTTTGTAGAGCTCGTTGAGCTGCACAAAAAAGCCGTGGTACTGTCACGCTTAGCTTGGGTTGGCCATCGACAGGGTCGGGGGCGAGGCTGCGGGTCCTCCGGCAGAGGTGCACGACCCCTGACGGGCTCAGGGTTTCAAGCGAACGGATCAAGAACCGAACCAAGCCTGGGAGATAGCACTTGAAAAACTTAAAAAATTGTTCTTGACCAGGCCGGTCCGGGTTTCCGATCAGGCACTTTTGGTGCCCGAAAGTGGTGCGATAGGCTTCAGGAAAATAGCCGTGCTGGGTCGTTTCCTAAATCCGCCAAGTGGTAGGAAAACAAAAAATGTAAGACATATAAATTCATAACTTGGCTTAAGTTCAACCTAATTAATAATTCTTGGTATCATTCGATAGCACAAGGTGTTCTCTACAAGAATATTAATTTTAATTTGTTTTTTACAAAATTGTAAAAAAGTTATGGTTATTAAATTGCACAAAATCTTAAGTCGGAATTTTTTGTCGAGAACTTTTAAAAAACTCAATGAAATTTTTTGAAATTTTAACCATAAATAGATAATTCTTAGGACTATCGAATATATAAATTCATTTTGACTTAATTGTATTTTAATTGACTTGAAAATTTTAAAATGTTCGCATGACCATCGTAAAAAGCATATCCTGTTCAATACTTTATAACTTTTTTCAGAAGCAATTAGATTAAATTTTCTTTTTAGAATTTCAAGTACTTTATTTAATCTATTTATCTTTAAAATTTCAAAAAATTTCATTGAGTTTTAAAAAAGTTATTGAAAAAAAATTCCGACTTAAGATTTTGTGCAATTTAATAACCATAAACGCCCATGGTGGCGGTTTTTAGGAAACGACCTAGCACCGAAAATAGCAATCACATTTCGTGATTTTTTATCAATCACTGAATTTTTTTTTTGGATCGACCTAGCACCTTTCGAATGATCAATTGATGAGACCGCTTCAAAAAGTTGGGATTGCTCTTATGTATTAGAGCACCACTAAATTGAAAAATGAATTTCAATCAATTAAAATAAATTGTAAATGTATTTAAAATTAATAAATGGCAGATGAACAACGCCAAAATATGGCAGTGACCCCTCTTAAAAGTACCGAATCATTTTCTTCAACTCATATATCTAAATAAAAAAAATACCTGTATTTATTTTACATACATATATAATATTAAATAAAATAAATTGATTAAATATAGTATTTTAAATCGGCCACTGGCATTTTCAAATATGCCGTATTCATCACGAGCTATTTTCACTATGTACCATGCTTTTTCGTGTTTTTTTTAATTCTATCCGGCTCTTATTGTCAAATTTGTACTTCAACTGCTTGAAATGTAAATTTGTTGCTTGGCCGATGGCAATGTGCACAGTAACGTTGCGGAAATGGTCGGCCATTTCCTGCAATAATTGGCCAACGAGGACAACAGGTGGAGAAGATTGGTCGTTAGAATTTCAATTTCATGAATCATTCTCGAGCACTTTATGCAATTATTTAATTTGACAATAAATCAAAATTGGATTAAATTTCTTATTTTTTTATACATTAACATAATTTTTAAAATAATTTTTGGTTTTTTTGAATGGTCCCCAAATGTCGGAAGAGATGCCAAACGTGGATTTGTCTCGAGGTCTTTACGCCGTTTTCCAATGGCATTTGCCCAAAAGATTGACGCAGAATGACAAATTGGAAAATAATAATCCTATGCAAATAATGAATCAAAAATACTATAATTGTATTCCTTGAATGTTCACCTATTTTTAGCGAAATACCACACTTTTCATTAAGGCACTTCATAAATTTTGTTGCTTAAAATTTATATTAGAAAATAATGATGTCTTTCTCTCGATCTCATTAGGCGGGCATGAGTCATTAGTAGGGTCCCGACTTTAGTGACGAAAAATGACGTCCAAATGAAAAAATTTTAACGCAGAAATGCGTTTTTTGAGCTACTTTCTTCAAAACAATTGAGCAAAAAAAAGTTTTTTCACTAGAAATCGGGTCCCTAGTCATTAGCATGAGAACGGTAAATGATGAGGGTAAGTGATGTTGCGGATTCCGGGGCCTTATTCCCGTCTCCCGGTTAAGTTAAGCGCGGTTAACGCCTTAACCGTGGTTTACTTATCTTAACCGCGGTTAAGAACTTAACCGGGAGACGGGAATAAGGCCCCCGATGTTTGCCTTCTCCTCAATATTTTTTATTTGACGAAATTTATTTTTCTCCAATTTTGCAAGCAAACCCTCACAAATTGCAAAACCGCTTAATCCAATAATGCTTTAGCTTAATGCATCGAGCTGGAGCAGTACATACTTAGTTAACAGAACACAGCTTTAATGAGATGTTTGGCAAAACATATTTTTGAATGTGAAATGTATATAATGGAAATTTTATGCAATGAATGAAAAACGGCAAAAAAAATAGGAAAATGGACACAAACATTTTTATGAAAATATTTGAAATAAAGAATTATGATACATCTTTAGCTAATTTATCTTAAAATTTTTTAAGCATTTGAAAATGTGTCCAGGATTATTTGACACCAAAATGTTCTGTTACATTCTGTGTCTGCTGCTTGTTCAATCACGATCTGGTAAAAATTGTATTATAATTAATTAGCCTTGTTAATAAATTTCCACAAATAACAAAAAAAACAATGAAGAACATTTAATAATTAATAAAAAAAATTACTTTGCTTAAATTAAGATGCAACAACAAATTGTTATGCAGGCCAAAACAGCGTATTCGAACCGAAGCAATGCGGCAACGAAAGTTTTGGTGGTAATTTTTTGAAATTATTAAAATGAATAAATGAAAATATTAAAGATGATGACACTTTTGTTTGTCAAACCTACACTTGTGATGGTGGAAAATGTAAGAATCTTTTATTTGTGCTTCTTTAATTGACCTAAATATAAAGCATTAAATAAAAGTAATTCAGACTAATGACGTCATCTCAAATCACGAATTATTAATTACCATAAAAATACAATTTTTCATTTTGATTAGATTTCATTTTTATCTCCGGTTTGACGAATTGTGCTTTCAGTGCCCTTCACTTTCCGCGACTGTGCCAACGACACAAATTGCGATGCCGCCGCCAAACTGTGCGCGCAATACAACGGCAACGGCATTTGCTTGACATGTGCCGACAATTTGTGCAATGGCATTGGCGATTTGTTGGTCGCGGAATGGGAAGCAGAAGGGCGAAAAGCGATCCCTTTGTCGATTTATGCTTTTCTGATCGCTTTTGGTGCTTTTCTATTGGTTGTTGGTTCGGTGTCCTTCTTCATTTTTGTTTCCCGCTTCAACATCCGTTTGTTCCGTTTTTGTTCCTGCTGATGAATGAATATGGCTCAAAATTATACGGAAATTATCGTAAATATGGCAATAAAATACGGACATAAAATTGCAACAAAAAAAAAATATATATATATATAAATCTTTTTAAATTTAGGACAAAAGTAAAAATTAAGTGGAATGTCATTTTATTAATATTTTCGAGAAAATTTCTCTAAAAAGTGATTTTGAAAGTCTCCAAATATTTGGGACCAAAAAAAAAATTCAAGCTCACTGATTAAAGATATTTTTCTGTTTGCTTTATAAGAACAGGTACAAAAAAAACTCACAATATGTATCATATATTTAATAAAAATTTTAAAATGGTTTTTTGGACAAAAAAAATTCTAAAAATTCCCTTAAAAAATTCTCAAAAATTCAAAATAAATTAAAAAGTCCGAAAAGGTATTCTTAAGGTTATTTTTGTGTGCTGCAGATTTTCTAGTCAATGGTCGCGGTTTCATTGGGCCAAACTTTGATTTATAAAATTTCCAAAAAATTTCATTGATTACAAAGCATTTTTAGAAAATAAAGTTGTCCAATATTGATTCCCAAGCATGATCTTTTTTTAAATTAAAAACAAAATGAAAATCTCTTTTATAAATAATAATCATAATCAATATTCACTTTATTTTTGTTGCAATTCTGGCTAATTTTCCAATAATAAAAGTTGCTTTTCCTATTTTTTTTTTTTGCTTTTTTGCTTATTAAAATTTATATTAATTACGAAAATATATATCAACAAAAATTGACTTTTGTTATTCATCGGCGGGGAAAGAAAGTGATCCCAATTCGTCGCGGCTGATCGCCCCGTGCGTTTCCGCCACGCCTCATACTTTGAGCTCAAAATGCCTTGCCGAGAATGACGCGACATTTGAGTTGCTCACACTGTGGAAATTGACGCATCTTCGCACTGCGCTATCATGGCTCGTTTCCGAAGAATTTATATTTTCATTTTTATTTTTATGTAAATTTTTTTGGACGAGTTTGGAAAAATAAACTTTCAAAATTATTCAATTTTATATTCATGAGCATTATTTAATTTTTTGGACTAAATAGGTGTTTAATTAAAAATATTTATATTCGGTTTAAATAAATTTCATTATTTATACGGATAATTATTTAATTTCTTGTAATAAACTGTTTATTTTATTAAGAATTTTTTAATGTTCTAAAATTATAAAAGTTCAAATTTCTCGATTAATTATGCTAGTACAGTGTGGTGCACATGTTTAAGACCATTTGCCATTCGGATAAAAATTATTTTCTTTTATTAAGAATATGTTAATTAAATATGGTTTAATATTGCTTGGCTTTTTGATCATTATAAATGATTTTGGAATTTCAAAAATTAATTATGCAATGGCTTTCTTTTGCTGTTTTTTTAAACTCAATAAGTTCAAGCGTTGCTTCGAGCATTGCCTAGAAAATCGGCAGCATAAAAAAATAACCTAAATAATCAAAATTAAAAGAATAAATATGCAACAAATTTACCGCAAATCAACAGCCAAACAACGAAATTTTCCGGCGCAAAAAAAATGAAAACGATTCCGCTGCCTAAGAATGGGCAAAATATTTATATACAAAATTTCTGGCCTGGCTTCTACAGTTACCTGAATTGGTAGTCACTTCTTAATGAAAAGGAAAATAAAAATTTTAAATAATTTTAATGAGTCATTTCCTCGTTTACGCCTTTCAATCGAAAATTCTTTTTTATGCAAAAATACGTTTCTTCTATTTTAAACATTTTTTCTGCTTGGATTTGTCACAATTGAACTATTTGGAGATCAAAGCCAGAAATGGCAAATATTAAGCAAAAAAAATGTGAACTGACTTTCATGGTCTCCTCTGTTGCAAAAACATCGAAAGAAGTGTTGATCAGTGAAAGGACAAAAGATGAAAGGACGCGAATTATGCCAGATCGGGGAGCAGTCTCTGATGTTTTGATCAGTGCTGAGCCTAAAACGTTTACCATTTAAATAATTTATTTTGCATTTCCTATTAAATTTTGGAATTAATGATCAAATTAGAGAGAATTATGAAATTTTATTATTAGTAATATTTTATTTATTATATGGTAATGTGAAAGAAATCTTTTAATTAGTCAGCTAATTAAAGTACCATAAAAAAACCACGGAAAACTTTGAGGAAAATTAGGAGAGGAATTGCCACGACACGAGACAAATGACGGAAGTGAAGAGGTGATTAGAGTAACTGTAAAAACAATATACGAAGTTACGGTATGCCATAAAATAAATTGGCATTTGACTTACGTGAGATTTGCCAAGAAAAGCGCGGCCATACAAAGCAAAAAAATGGTCAAAAGGCAAGTGGACTCGACCAGCACAGCGTTGGCTTTGTATTGCAAAAACTGTGAAAAAAATAATAAATAATATTTTATAAATAATAGTTCTATTATACGTTTTGTTCCACCCGTGTGTGCTTGAACCGTAGTGAATGCCTAAAAAATGATGATAGTGCTAGGACAAAGGCTATGCTGATGGACTGACGCGAATTTTTCCAGCAGATCGAGGAGCGATCTCTGCAGTTTTTGATCAGTGCTCGCATGCCAACATCGGAAGCAGCCTTCTCCCCTTCTCTGATGGCACTCATTTGCACCCATTGTGACCTTGTCTTAGCAAATAGAATTATATTTAGTCATTTTAAAGAGACTTAGATGAAGCATTCCCAATTGAAAGAATTTAATTTTATATTAATAATTCAGATTTATGCATCCACCTGAATTCGTCTCGGAATGCCCGATCAGTCCGTTCGACTGGCAACAAACACACTGTATTGCCCCAAATGTCCGGATTTCCCGTGCCGACACTCCGGCAACCCCCGGGACAACATTGATGACGGGCGAACAGTCGGCATTTGTGCCACGCCGTCGGCGCGACCGATGCGATAACTCACGGCCGCCAACCAACCCTTCGCTGCTTATTACCTTGTATAAATGAAAATGAGATGAGATACGGAAAAGTAAAAAATAATAAACATAATATTTTTAATAAAAATATGATCATTTTCTAAACTTGAAGTACCTATTTAAAATTAACTATGAAATGAATCACACAAATCAATATGATTTTTTAATGAAAAAGCATTTCTAAGGCAGTGGAGGAGAGAGACGACTTAAGTTGGCTGATTTATCCCCGCGTGGAAGGAAAATCTGGCGGAGAATGATGGAAAAGAAGGAAAATGACAGTTTGATGGGACAAATGGCAACAAAAGGAACAGACAAATGGAAAAAAGTGCCGAATAAATTTAAAATATATATATATATAAACCTTTTCATTTTTACAGTTGACAAAATAAACATTGTCGATAATGAATACTTTGTTTTTAAGTGCTTACTCATAGGCGTTTTGTACAAAAACAAACAAAAATCTGTTAAAACTATCAATTTTTTTAAATCCATAAATTTTTCTTTTAAATGCACTGCCAATATTCGCTTTCAGTCTCTTTGGGCAATTATTAATCATAGCAAAGGCTACTGCCTAACAAATCCCCCTGCCCCTCTATCTCAAGCCCCAAGAAAAAGACAAAAAAAAGCGAATGAACAACTCGTAACAAATTTATTATTAAAAGACATCATCGGGATTATTAGCAAGGGAAAATTTGTACATTGTGAATACAAAAATTACAAATCAAAAAATAATAAAATAGCGAAGACAAAAAACAGCCAAAAGTTCATTGGATTGAATGAGCCCCGTTTTCCGAATTCAAAAAAAGAATAAAAAAAGTTAGTACAAATAAATGAAGCAGTAGCAAAAGGACATATTTGTATGGCAAATAAATAATGAAATGCCGTGTCAGAAATGAATCAAATTTAGTGACTTAAACAAGCATTTGCTACTGCTTTAACACTGACACAAAACAACTTTGCTTAATGACTCGATTTGGCGCATTACTAATTAGGAAATTAATTAGTTTTAATTGGTTTGTCCGCTTTCAACATGTCCCTCCGTTCATCATCCCGTGCCCGTGGCTTTGCTGCAGAGTGATCGGTGGCACTGCGCTCGATCGCCGTCTGCGCGATACTGTGCCGCGCCGGGATTCCTCCGACCGCAGCAAATAGGTGGTCATCAGTCCCTTGCCCTTCACATTGATTTCGCCCCGGCACTCGAAATGGAAGCCTTCCCTTTCAAGGATTTGCTTCGTCTCATCCGTCACCTTAACAAAATGACAAATTAAAATCATTCTAATGAAAATAAAAGAAAAAAATAAATAAATATTCTAATTTAATATTAATTGAATAAAATATTTGGATTAATATTCTTTGATTAGAAAATTTGGTTTTGATTTGTGGAATAAATTCGTATGCTAATTTAAATTTATATTTTGATTAAATTACTAAAAATAAAATTCTATTTCTCCACCTGAATTCGTCCCGGAATTCCCGATGAGTCCATTCGGCTGGCAACATTCACAGTGTTGCCCCAAATGTCATAGTGCGGCTTTTCCGTTCCGATCACTCCAGCAACTACCGGGCCAACATTGATGCCTTAAGGAAAATTTTATCAGTGATCACAAACATTAAAAAATAACAATTGTGAAAAAGGCATAAAAAACGGAGAAATCCCCCCCCCCCTCCAATCCGTGTCATCGAATTTTTAAGAATTATTTTTAATTTTATTAAAATTTTTGACAACATCTTTAAAAATGTTTAAAAATGTCAAAAAAAAAATTTTTATAAAATTTTGTTGTAAAGCAAAAACTTTTCAACGACAGCGAAGTGATCCGTTCGAAAAAATGAGAAAAAATTTAAAAATATTATATTAATCATTTCTCAAATCTTGCCTTTTCTTTTTTTTCGTTGGCATATAATTAGTATCTAATTTGTGAACCCCACTCCCCAGTCACTCTCCACCAATTTCCCTACCGATTCTGAGGTTGAAATTGCCGAACGAGTTCTCGTTGAACTCCTCCATCCAGCCGAACAGTGCCAGCGCGAAATTGACCACCGCCACCACGTGACTGTTTGTGCCGGTCGAATTGCCAGTTAATCCGCTGGCCGCCATGTAAGTGGTGGCGATGGTTTTGATCTTCTCAATGCAATGGAACTCGGGCTCGGTCAGAATCTGTCCAAATTTGGGAGGCGGGGGAAATTAATAATTAATTAATTGGTTATTAATTAACCAATATAAAGTATTATTGAATAGGAAAATAAAGAAACCTTTTATTTTAATGAATTGTTATTAATTTGTTCAATTTTACATTGTCAAAATCGCTGATCAGCTCATTGAGCACGCGAATGCATTCCCTGCCTTCCTGATTCGTGTCCATCTCTGTAACAAAATCCGAATATTTAAATTGAAAGTGATCAGATTATCCCATGTTGTTTGTATTAGCATCTCATTAGTCATCATTTGTGCAAATGCTTATTAATTTGTTCAAATTTCATTTGGTTACCTTCATAAAATTTGTCAAATTCAGTGATGGTGATGAAAATAACGCATGCGTTGTCCCGTGCCTAAATTTTATAATATTTTTGGCATTAAATATTTTTTAAATTTTCCCTTGCCTCACTGTACAAATCCGACCGACGCGTTGGCTGAGCACTGAGAAAATGTTTGGCCACATGTGCCGGCAAAATATTCTCCAACACGCGCCGATTTTGTTCATAGGTGCGCTTAAAAGAGGGGAAGAAAATGAATTTTAGGATAAATTTCGAATATTTTAAGCGAATGAACGTGGAACAACTTTAATCGTAACCAAAAAAATTTTATAAGAGAATTTCAAGAAGATTTTTTAAAAATTTCCATTGAGTATTTTCTTTTTTTAAATATTTAGATTTCAATTTGTTTTACATTGGGGGGGGGGGGGAGGGCAAGCCGTGACCGGAAAATCGGTCAGTGGAAAATGCGTCAGTGATATAAATATTTTAAGATAAAGTTCTGTAGTATTGGTATTATAATATAGAAATAATTCTATAAGAATATCGTTCTGAATATCGAACCCCAGACCTGAACTCGAACAAAAAGTAGAAAAGTCTAAATTTTCGAAATTAGTTTTTTCATAAAAATCGGTTAAAATACACGGAAACAAACTGAAACCCAACAATCCTTCAATAAGAGATCATTTATGCTTTTTTTGAACCAAAAATGATAAATTCGAAAATTTATACTTTCGAGTTTTTGTTCGAATTCGGTCGGGTCCGGGGTTCGGAATTGGCCAAAATGGATACCGGATTCGTGGTCAATGCCCCCCAAAAGTGAGGAATTTATATTTGATATTTTAAGTAAGTTGGGGAGAAATGGGACAGTGAGTTTGTAAACCGAACTGACTTTCATCTCCACATTTTCGCTAAGTGCCTTCAGCTTCCAGATGAAGTCCGACCGTGCCACCTGCTCCGAGCGGCGACTTTGCATGCCAATCAGAAGGACAGCAAAGAAGATGACCAGCGTGTTCAGCAGTTGCAACTTCAGCGAATCGTTGCTTTAAAATAAAAACAATATTTTTTAATTTTGCTATTGCCGATTGAAAATCCTATTATTTTAAATTTAATTATATTTTTTTGAAAATTCACTCGCAAATTTCTTCAGCTTTTACGGATGGAGACATTGTGGCCAATGTTGTTAATTTAATCGAATTTTGGCCATTTGCTTCGGCGTTCGTAGAAGGAAAATCGAGCATCCAACATCTGTTGTTTGTTAATTGAATTATTTTTATAAAAATAATTGAATTAATTTTGTTAAAAATTAGCAAACAATAAAAAAAGGGGTACAAACTCATTAAATTTAAATGAATACAATTTTATTTAAAAAGAAATTGTTAATCCAAGTTAATATTTCAGTTATCAAATTTATGCCAATTCCCAATTAAACCAATTAATTGGCCACCTGCTCCAAATTGTGACCAAAATGGGCAAACACAGACAAATGGCGATGAACACCTTCTCAAGTGCGAGCAGAGAATGGAAAGCGCAAACGCACAACAAAAGGAGCAGCGCACATTCAAAGATTAGCTAAAAGTTAATTAGCCAAATAAATGAAAAATAATTATTCGAAAAATGGGCTCCCGCCGGAAAGTACGTCAGTGGAAAATGCCGGTGAGAAAGTAAATTTTCAAAAAAAAAAAATTAATTAAACAAATATTTATTTCAATTTAATTATTGGAGCCGCCGCTGGACCTTTTCTTTACAAGTTTGAGAAATATCATCTTTGTAGAAGAATAATGGGAAAACATGAAAAAAAACCCTAAATGTCATTTATAGTTTTTCCATCAAAAAAGTTTTTGTTTCTGACCCGACATAAAAACTGAATCCAGGGGCGTAGCTAGAAAAATTTTTCGGGGGGGGGGACCACACAAAAAATAACAAATAAATAAATTCGGCATGGCATCCCCCGGGGGTGGGGCTTCTTAGGGGTGTATTTTTTAAAATTTTTCGCCCGATTCTTAGGGGTGTATTTTTGAAAATTCTTCGCCCGAACGACCTTTTTTTTTGCTCATACCAGCCACGCTGGGAAAATAGGGGTGTATTTGAAACGATAAATTAGCATTTTTTACATCGTTTACACAATGGATTTTGAAATTTAGCTATTTTGACGGCTTTTGCTCCGCCCCTGGCCGCCAGCAAAATGTTTCTTTGTAATTTGGCGTTGGAATTTAAAATTACTTTTAAATTTTATAAAAATTTGGTACTCAAAATTAAATTAAGTAATTGCATTGTAGGAAAGATTCTAATTAGTTTAAAAAAATTAATAACGCGCGCGTTCTGCCATTTCGTTCGATTTTTTGACATGCCGCTGATATGTCCCGAGAACAGAGACAAAAATAAAAAAAATTTGGAGGTGCAGCATGAAAGGCGCTGCCGAAAGTGTTGAAAAGGGACGACGGCAGAAGCAGGACGAACAGCGCTGATGGTGGTGGCCAAATTGAATTATTTGAACGACGGTGGCGGCGGGCGGCAGCAAGGAAAAGCGGAGGATTAAAAAAAAATTTTCCCGCTGCTGGGTAAAAAATCCACTTTTTCACTAAAAATGACCCAATTTTGGCCGTTTTACGGCAACAAACATGTAAAAATAGTGCAAAATGGAGGTCCGGCGGTCGCCGCCGGGAAAAATTTTGAAATTGAGTGCTATATGTTACGAAAGTAGCCTATAAAATTTTTAAATTTTCGTTTTGGGGGGATTCGAAAAAATTTTCCATTATTTGCTGGAAAATTTTTTAAAATTTTCATTTCGGGAGGGGTGCAATTCCCCCCCCCCCCTTAGATAGCCCTTGACTGAATCCGAAACCCGGCATTTTCTCGACCCATGGCAACCCAGAAGTATATACTCCAGTAATTCACATTTTACGACTTTTGCTAAATTTTACTAAATTTTATTTAATTTTTTAAACTTTTCAAATGAATTGACGAACGAGATTCTTATTTAATTTTGAGTTTTTCTACTGAAATACTTAATGCTGCAGATTTTATTTTAAATTGTATTCATCACTGAAGCACTCTCCACTGATTTATAATGCCAAAATGAGACTAAAAACATACTGTAATAAAATAGGACCAATCACCTCAGCATGAGGAAGAGCACTCATTTGTTGTTCTTGTTGTTGTTGATCAGCATCAGCAGCAATGATCGGCAATGAACTGAGGGCGAATCGCAGAGAGAGGAAAAATGCGCAAGCGGAGAACAGACAAAGCACCAACAGACACTTGTGAAGACGCCTAATTGGTTAATTAATCAATTATAATAAAAGAAGAATCAATCAATAACAAGAAATAGTCATTTAACTTACTTCATGACATTGTGCCGCTTCCGGTGATCAGCTGCTTTCTGCTGAATGCAAAGTTGATTTTAATTTTTTTTTTCAAAATTCAGCTGCTTCAAGCCAAACAAGAGAAAATTTTATCAAAAATAAACCAAAAGTTCATTAAAAACAATTATTGTAAATGAAAATGTTTAATAATTAATAATTTGTTTTAATTTCCTATTAAATTTAGGACTTAATAATCATTTATAGAGAAAAAAAATAAAATTATTATTTTAAATTTAAATATGGTTAAAAAGTAAAAATATTTTAAATTAAGTAGCAAATTAAAGCACCATGAAAAAACGACGAAAAACGATGAGGAAAATTAGGAGAGGAATTGCCACGAGACAAATGATGGAGGCGATGAGGTGATCAGAATAACTGTAAAGAATAAGACTAAATTACAGTAAATGAACACCATCAAATAAATTGCATTGGCATTTGCTTTACGTGAGATTTGCCAAGAAAAGCGCGGCCATACAAAGCAAAAAAATGGTCAAAAGGCAAGTGGACTCGACCAGCACAGCGTTGGCTTTGTATTGCAAAAACTGTTAAAAAAATAATAAATAATATTTTATAAATAATAGTTCTATTATACCTTTTGCTCCACCCGTGTGTGCTTGAACCGTAGTGAATGCCTTTCTGGAAAGATGAAAAATATATAATACCCTAAGATAAAGCCCACCCACCCCACCCCTTAAATAGTGCCCTCAAGTTTGAGGAGGGTAAAAAATAGAGCCTACCCCCTAAATTATCAAATTAGTGCACCGCCCTCCTAAAATAAGTCCCACTCCTTGTGAAGGGTGTTGAAAAATAGAGCATCCCCCTAAATTGGTGCACCGCCCCTCTAATTAAAGCCTTGGAGCTCTATTTTATGAAATACAGTAGAATTAAAGTAAATCTAAATTTTTCGATCAATGCCTGCCCAAATAAAATTAGAGAAATTTTGGATGAAATTTATCAAACAGAATTTGAGAAAAATTTTGAAAATGTCAAATTTTATGGGTGTCTGCCGATGACGGTAGATGCCGAAATTTAAAAATTTTATAAATATGTGATTTTCTCTTTGCACCACACTTACGGCAGTATTGCTTTCGCCACAGTCCCATGTTTATGGCATCAATGCCACGCTCCAGGAACTGGTCCACCTCGTCGTGCAGCGTCCGCGACATTTCTCGGCGCAACGGATTGCCCTTGCGGTCCATCATGCCGGTCAATTGCAATTCTTTGTTCGACGCCGGCGGTGCCTTTTTGTGAAAATGCTAAAAAGGGAGAATGAACAAAATTATTTAAATGAAAAAATAAAATAAAATTTAAATCTAGAAAAACAAACATCTAAGGATCATTGAACTGATTGGGCATTAAATAACCCTGGAAATGGTGCTTCCTTTTCCTAATTTTCTTTGGTAGCTTCTGACTCATATTCGAATTTTGGAATTAATTTAATAATGTATTTTATTTAAATAAATTATTTAAATTGATCACCTTACCTCTTTGCCCTCCTCGGAGACGACCAGCCATGTCTGCTTGATGCCCTTCTCAACAAGGTGCCGTGAACGTTCCTGCCCGTTGCCCACTTCCACACGGTACGTACCGTTCAACGCGTTCAATGTCGCGTCAGTAATGTGAATTCGACTTAAAAATTTGATTATGATTTATTACTGGGCTATTTAATCGTATTCCAAAGCTATTTTGAAAATGTTCATTATTTTGCACCAATTAATCGATAATTAATCGCCTGCTCAAAACACGCAATCGATTAGATCTTACATGGATAATCATCCAATTCACCACTTGCGGGTTTCTTGGAGATGAAACGATTTTCGAGCATTTAATCATTCTTGAATTTCCAAAACTCCAAACATTTAAATGCCATCTCTCAGAGAAGCCCTAATCAATTGCGATCAGCATTTCATTTGTTGTTTCTTACCCCGGCACCCCTGAGCTTTCCATGTGGTTGGCCAGCGTGACGTCATTGCTCATTATGTCGAATTGCCACTTCTTCAGCCCCAACACCCCGCAGTGCGCTTTGCCACTGTGAATGCCGACGCGCATGTTCACGTTGACGCCGTACAGCTCGCGGACCAACCTAAAAGCACGGGTGAGTAGTACATGGTTCTTCAAAATTAGACCCGGCGCGGGGACGAGATCCTGCACGGAATCGCAGTCCGCAATTTCGCATCTTTTGGAAATTGCTGGGATTTTGCAGGATTAATCTAGCAGGATCTCGTCCCGCAAAAATTTGAGTTCCAATCCCGTAGCGGAATTCGCAAATTTGATTTTTTGTGTTGAATTCCGCGGACAGGCATTGATTTTTTTGAAAATTTTAAAAGACAGAATGCAAATATTTCTGAAAATTTTACAATAAATTCTTATGAACGTTAAGTGATTTTCATCGCAAATTTCATCCAAAATTTGTGAAAATTCCCGGCGCTGCTTTCGGCCCGTCGGAATAGCCTCCATCTTATTAATTCTATAAAAATTTTGCTGAAAAATTCCGCATTAAGTCATTTTTTGGACACAATCTGTTAAGAAAGTGACTAAAATCTATTGAATTATTTTTTAATTTAAATTAGCAATATTAAAAATGGTTTACTTGATGGTGTGAATCATGTCCAATCCCATGGCAACTGCACAGACCGCGTGGTCAGGACGCGCCTCAGGAAAGCCTTAAACAAAAATTAAAATTAAACATACATTTTAAAGAAAATATTTAATTATTTAAAATTTGTTATTAATTAAAATTCTTATCCAACTAACCGCTGACGCAATAGTAGCAATCGCCGAGAATTTTGATGCGCATGCAATGGTTTTCATGCGCCAATTTGTCAAAACGCGCGAACAGTTCATTAAGCGTTAGCACCTTAGAATTTGATAAAAAAATTTTTATCAATTTATTACATTGCCCATTTGTTTGTTATTTCAAATTTAAAATTGCTTATCAATGGCATTTTGTATGATTTTTGAAGGAAATGGCACCGCTTTTCCTTTGTGATAAGTGCCGCCCAGTTTTGGCACACCCACCAAATCCTCGGCCGTGCAATGCGATGCCAAATTGGTGAAGCCGCAAATGTCGGCGAACAGAATGGAGATCTCGCTGTACTTCTGGATGTAAATTTTTCGGAATTGCAACGCCGGCTCCGTCCGGTCGATGTTTTTGCGCACGTCCAACGCAATGAATTTGGGCAGCACGGACAGCAAAATGTTCTCCTGCTTTTGGTTGTCCCGGTGCAAATGGAGCCGATTCTCCACGCTTTTGCGCGTCTCGCGGAATGTCCGTCGTTGAACCAATTCGGTGGGAATGTACTGAAATGGACGACGGGGCATTCATTGGCCAAAATTAATGAAGGAAGAAATAAAAATTTATCATTAAATAAATAAATTAAAATAAATTATACAGAATCCCTTGGAATTTCTCAAGCCAAACATCCCAATCCCTTATTAAGAGAGACCGGGTTTTGAAGTATATGATCTTCTTTTTTTTGCACTTTCCAGTTAAGAAGCATGGAAATCGCATTTCTAATTAACAATAAGTTTGAGGATATTTTTCATGACTAATTTCACTTTTGATACCAAAGCAACCCATTTTAATAAATTAAAAATTTGGATATCAACTAATTATTTTTTAACAAAATAGCACTTAAATAAAAATCTGATAGGAAAACCGGATAATAAAAATCGTTTCCCAGAAATCAAAAAACTAATTCACTAGAATTCGAAAGAAATTAATTTAGATTACAATTTTTTTAACAAAATTCTATATTTTGGACAATATTTTGGCAATTTTTAACACCTATTTAAGTATATATTTTGCGCAATTTTAAGTATCAAAAAGAACCGTTCTTAATAATCAGATCAACTGTCTAAGATTAATTTACTCATTTCCATTTTTTTTTTGGTAATTCGCATTTCGTAAGTTCACTTAAACCCACAATGAATATGCCGTTGATATTCATGGCAAGCACCAAAATGGCTTGGATTGCCAAATGCCTCAGGTCGTCGCTTCGCATCACATAGATTAGCCAAAGTGCCCGGACGGCTAAAGACACGGCACTGATGGCAAAGGCAGCCAACAGCGACGCCTTCAATTGCAGTGGCATCTGAATGAATTTGGGACCCCATAAAACACATTTTGAGAAACGATTAAATTATTAATACAAAATTAAAATTATTCCATTACTTCAATTTGCCTAATTTTTCCAAGTGAAAAGCCAATTAAAAAGTGAATTAACCAGGCCATATTATGAGAGTACAGATGGCACCACCGATAAATTTGTTCTTTTACATTCTTAAAAATGTTACTAAAAATGGCATTTTTTGTCGAAAGGTGCGCCTCCAATTAACTGTGTGCCAATTTAAAATATTGCCTTTCTGTAGAAAAATATGCCAATTAAATTAATTCTTAATGAGTTAAGGGCGTCACGTTCTGTTGGGAGTTAAGTATCTTCCATAAATTCCGTCACTATGGAAGTTGTGGTCGGAAAATGTGAACCAAATCATAACTTTTGGTAAAAAACAACCGAATTTTTAATTTCAAATTTTCCAGTATAAAATTTGTTTGTATAAATCAGTGATTGTTAATTAAGCAACAGATTATACCGCTGTGTAGCAGAGGAGCAGCAGCAAAATGGTGAGCAATGAGATCAAATGTTGGGGGCTGAGCAGCAGCAAACACAGCGAGACGATCACCACCGCCCAAGTGAAAAGGGCGGAACGCCAACGCCACGTGGTCAGCAAAAGAAGCACCAGCAAATTGATGGAGAGCGCGAAACGGAGCCAATTGTGCAGGTTGGCATGGACACCGATTTGGAGCAGGCACAGGAACACCAGGCAAAGCAGCGAAATCTGTGCGGGAAAAGGGGAGGGGATTATGGAAAAGCCACGGGCACTCAGAGGCCCCTAATTGGCGATAGGTCTGCGCAAGAAATGAAAAAAGCAGAGAAATTTACAAAGTTAGAGGCGAGACTGAAAAATAAGAAAACCCGAGACAACAAAAAACCACCGAGGCGAGATTATACGTACAGTCATAGAGTAAAAGCAGTGGAGGAGGGTAAAAGATAGGTGCTAATTAAGGCCGTCACGTAAAACATTTTGGAAAATTGGATATTAATTTCTCGGGTTTTTTTGATTGTTTTTGTTCAGTTTTTAGATTGTAAATCCTACTCCAAAATATTAAAAATGCCAAAAGTATAGGGTCCAAATGTTGAATTTCTGAATTTAAGCCATGAAACAAGCGGAACAATCACTGAGAGTAGCACATCCCCGCTCATCGTCCACCTTCAGTCTGCCTCTGTTCATGTGTTCAAAGTAGCGCGTGTACAGGTGATCAGACTGGAACAGCTGTGCCAACACGTGCGGCGGTGCCGCCCTTTTCGGTGTCCGTCTCGCGCCCGTGCCGCGCTCCTCGTCCTCCTCCGTCGTTGTTGAGGTGCCGTACCCAGCGCCGCCACTTCCACCACCAGTGGACGAAACGGCACGAGGTCCGCCAAAGCGCTGCCGTCGTTCCTCCTCCTCCTCGCGCGACAACAGCGACAGCACGTCCTCCTCCGCAACGCCCAGCGAACTCATCCCCTGCTGCACTATCGTGCGTGAACTGCTCGAGTCACCGGCACCAATGCCGCCGCCCGCGCTGGACGCCAACGGCTCAATGACGGAGGAGCCGTCCACTGACTTGCTGGCACCCATCTCTGAGCTCTGTTGATGGATAAAAATGATGTTATTAGTACCGAACTGATGATGATCAGCAGTTTTGTCAGTATTGATTTGGACTGATGTGAGATGGCAATAATTGGAAGGAGTGATCAGAATGGAATAATCTGAGGAGGATGTTCGATCAATAATGGGCCGGCACTGAACAGTGCTCTTCTGACCATTCTTATTGGTTGCCGATTTACAACATTCATGATCAGAAATTATAGAGATTGGAATGTTGTTTGCACTCCGATTGGCGGGAATAAATGCCACGCGATTGGAATTGGAATCAAAAATAGCATAGTGATCAGGACATTTACTTGTTGCTTTTGCTGGTGATGCCGGTGCTTTAGTCGTTTTTGCATTTGTTGTGGGAGAGGAGGAAAAATTAAATGGCATTTCTTTGAAATTTAAATTTTCCGCGTGCAATTTACAGTTTTGGCATTATGTCGGACTGTTCAGCGCTTAAGCCATCAAGGGATTAAAAAAATTTGAATTCCTCAATTGCCTACTGGGGTCAATTAAGAAGAAAGTAGAGATTGGAAAAACAAATTTTAGAACCTAATTACACAGAACTAATCCTGTAAAATCATGCACAGATTCCAGCCCTATTCCGAACTAAAAAGAGAAGCTTTCCTTTTACAGATAGCCAAAGAATGGGGCTAAAAAAGTTGAAACAAATATGTTTTTTAAAGTTTAGAATGTTTTGGCTAATTGGATAATATTTTCCTTCAGCCATTGTTTGTTTGCTGTGTGCTAATTTGTTAATTTGTGAGTGTTGGCTTACTGTGTTAGCTCCATTTTCACCATTTAACAAATTTTTTTCTTTCCAAAAATGGAACCCAACAAATGACAAAAAAGTATGTGGTGCCCCTTGCAAAATATCACTTGGCTGACAAATGAATGAGCAGCAAAAGGCCCCGCTGCTCCCTCATCGGCCGATTTTGTTGCTTAATTTAGCAACCCCTCGGGGAAGGAAGGGCGGGGGGGGCGGGAGGGGCTGATTGATTCATTGCATCCATCATTCAATTCCCACCAACATCCCCGGAGGGGGACAACTGAGGCGGAGGAGGTGGCAAAGCGACGGATGGCGGCGGTGAATGAAAGAAGCGCTAAATGACGGGGGCCGCTGCTGGGAATGCTGTCTTCTAGGATGACAGCGAAATGATCGAAATGATGTGATAATATGATGACAATGTGTTTGTTATTAATGATAGTAAAAGTGGAAGGCGAAGATATATGCTGCGAAGTGAGAGAGTGAGGGGAGAGAAAGAGAGAGAGGGAAAGAGGAGGGAACAGAGCGAGAGAGATAGATGAGAGAGAAAGTGAGAGGGTGTTAGGGCAATTTACGCTGCAGGAGAAGGGAGGGGTCATTAGCAACCGCGTTCGGACCGGAAACATCAAAGGGGTTACCGACTAAACCAAAGGTCGCTTTGTCCCCTACGGACAACAAAATTTGATGTGGAATTGAGAGGTGGTGTGAGCCGAAGTTCGAAAATAAATTCGAACTCGGCATAACTTTTCTTGGAGACCCAAAATGAAACGGCACATGTTTAATTTTTGTGGGGAAAAATGTACAAAAAAACCCTAACAATTTTTACAAATGTTGTTCGTGACTCTTGATGAATAATTTTAAAAAGATGAAATTGAAAAATTTGTGCGTTTGGGCCATGAACAAATGTGTCCCAAATTCATCACCACATCCCCCCACTTTTCGCTCCAACCACCCATTTTCCCAGTCAAAATGTCCCGAAGTTTTCCGTAAACAAATGTGTGTGATTTTTTTACTCCCCCCTCCCCCGACACATCGCTTCCCATCGGCGGAAAGCACGGGATGGAAATTCATCGCTGGACTGTTCAGCACTAATGTTTTTTTTCCGCCGAGATTTTGCACATTTTGCACAAGACCGACCTTTGGTACTGATCATTCACTGTTTTTGAAACTTTTACTAGGGAAAGAGGATTTTAGGTGCAAGGGATTAGTATATGCCGAAATTTAGCAAAAAATTCCAAAAATTTCTAAAATTAAGCAAAATGATTTGTTTAAACAAGAAATGTGTTTTAGTCTATTTAATCAGTAGCCAAGAAGATAAAACAAAACACAGTAAATTTGAGACACACTCAATTTGATCGGCTTAACCATTCGTTCTGAGGGGGACGGACGGAAGAACGGACGGACAAAACAAGGCAAATAAATGAGTCCTGCTGAAGCTGAACTGGCTGACATTTGGCGCTGAGTTGGCACCGCTTTTGCCTTTCTCTGGCGCTTTGCTTTTCCATATTTTTTAGTCATTCCAAAAGTGTTCGTTCGTCCGTTTGTCCGTCCGCCATTTGCTCCCAATTATTCCATCCTTTCATCAAAGACGGACGGACCAAAGAAGAGGAGGAGAAGGAAGAGGAAGAAGAACAACAAATGGGAACAAGGAAGGAAGTGAAAAACAGAAAAAAGGAGGAGGAAGAGTAAAAAAGATGGGACAACAAAAAGGGGGGGGGGTGAGAAGGCGGCTTAACCTTCTTCCACCACCGCTTTTGGTGGTGGTGGTCGTTCCTTATCTGAGGAAATGGTGGGACAACACACGACGGAGGGAGGGGGAGGGGAGAGGAATTTCATTGATTTCCAAAAAATCAAATTTAGAAATATGTAGAAGAAAACATTTTGCGTGCTGGGTCGTTTCTTAAATTCCGCCACATTGGGCGTTTCTTAAATCCGCCAAGGGGTAGGAAAACGAAATTCACTAGCTGATCAAATCTGAGCTTTTATAGTATTCCGTTAGAGAACATCTAGATCTATTGAATGATACCAAGAATTATTAATTTGATTGAATTTAAGCCAAGTTATGAATTTATATGTCTTACATTTTTGTTTTCCTACCCCTTGGCGGATTTAAGAAACGCCCAATGTGGCGGAATTTAAGAAACGACCTAGCACCAACATTTTGTTCATGAAGATTAGGAATTAAAATTTTTTTTAAAATAAAATTTGAAGAAAATATGTAATTGTGTACCATTTAAAATGATCACCAATTTAAGGTTGGTGCACGGCTCGGACACTTGACCTGATAACCGTTTTTTTCAGGACACGAACCCGGGGAATATTATTTGAAAATCCAATACCCGGAACCGACCATAGATGGGTGCCTAGTCTAATCGGCTACATAAAGATTGCCGACCAAACTAGCTTTATTAAATTTTATTATGATTTTTTGTGAAAAATTTTAAGATTTAAAATGTATCCTAAACGAGCCACTCAACTCTAATTTTTATAAAATCATATATATATATATATGAAAAGATAAACCCGAACCTACATTTTCATGGACTTCGAGATCACTGGACATGAGAGTGGCATTGGAATGGAAAGTTCGAGCCAGATCCCCTCAGGGGACATATTTTTTTGTAGGAAGATTAAATAATTTAAAGCCAGTCATTCGAGAATTCCGCGTAAGCTTTTAATAAGCGTGCGATTTAATTAAACCATTCCAATGAGAGCGTTAAACGGACAATTTGTTTTTACGTTGTTTTAAGTATCCTTCTTTTGCCGTAGCTCATTCATCGGAATGAATTAATGAAGTTTCATAGAATTAAAGCTTCCAAATGACTCTAATTGTGCAATTAAATTGACAATTAGTGAACTATTTGTTAGAGAACATTATAATGCGTCCCGTCTCAAAATGCCAATGTGCAGAGAGAGATATGGGCAAAAAGCACACTTATAAGGAACAAATGGCACGCAAAGATGTGAATAATTATGACGAATTCGATGAAGCTCTACTACCAATGTTTCGCATGATTTTTGATGAAATTAAGCAAATAGTCGAATGAAAATAAAAAATTAAGCATGGCGATGATGGCAGCGAAAAAAAGCAAATTTTTTTTAATGAGGAACAATACTGTTAGTCCTTTCAAGAGAGCAAATAAATTTTTTCAATTCATTAAAAAATTAATTCATTAATATAAATTTTGGTTATTAAAGCAAATTTCAATTTGTTTTACATTTCATTTGCAGAGAATATATGCCTAATTTTCAATTGCTGCAATTTGCAAGAAACTATTCAGAGGTAAAGAATATAATAAATATTTATATAAATTAAACAAAAATGTTGGGATTACTGGTTTTCGTGAAAATTAAAAACGCACTCGAAATATTTGCAGAAACTTGAGTATTTGTGCATAAATAATTTTAAAAATAATTCAAGTGTTGAATCTGGCATTTAAATTTATAATTTACTTCTAAAGAAAATTTTTTTTAAATTAATCTGGATGACATAATGGCTTAAATTTGTCGGATTCATCAGTGCCAACACCCAACGAAAAAATGAATTAAAATTTTCTATTCGAGAAAGGATCTATGGGGTGAGGCCCCACTCTCGAGGATGTCATTAGCATGCCCTTGGAATATTTCCATGTTATTTTACACTGTTTTGGCTTGTGAACATTAATTGGAAGACCCACTCGGAAGGCGGGAGGGCTTAATGGAAGAGAAAAGCGCGTCAGAAGCAGCAAAATGAGGGCAAAATCCATGGGAGAAAATTCGCAGGCTTATTATGCATAGAAAGGGACAGACCGAATTTTAACCGATAAATTAGCTGCTAATTGTAAGGCGATGCCCCGGGCGGAAACCGACCCCAAGGGAATGTTTTGCATAATTAGGTAAATTGCCCATTGCCATGGGGCAAAGGTTTGACGCACTGGCGCGTGGCATAAACTAATTTGATTGTGCATACAATTTGATAGCTTTTGACACCAAAATTATTGATTCACAGAAAATTCTTTGGTTTTTAACTGAGCCGATTTTTTGTCACATTAATTAAATGAAAAATGAAGCAATTAGTTAATTTGATGAGTAATTAAGGTTTTCCATGCCCAATTCCTGCCAATCGCTATTACCATTTGTGAATTTAAATTTGTTTCAATATTAAAAAAAATTAAATCATAGAAATTTTCGTATTATTTATCTCGATAAAAGGAATCAAACAAACCTTTCTCCTCGGTGTCCTCGATCTGCTGGCCATTGAATAGCTGGACAGCTCACTGCGTTCCATTTCTGCTAAAATTATTAATTTTTAAAGATAATTCCTTTGAAAATGATTAATTAGCAAATTGGTGAAAATGGAAAGATAAAATGGAAAAAGTATGTGCGCTTTTGTGGAAAAGTAATGAGCTAATAAAATTCAAAGGTATGTTCGTTCATATTTTGTTTGTATTTCAGTAATTTTGGCGCTTCATTTAATTTTTGAAAGGCAATCAATGATTTTTTGTTTGCATGTACAATAAAAAATGATTGGAAACGGCTCAACAAAAAAAATACAATGGACTGCTTTTTGGCATTCCGTTGCGTGCCGTGGCCGCCCACCATTCGGCCAATTCAAAAGCGGCGGCGGTCCATTAAAAGCCCCTGGGGGAGGGGGGCGAATGAGAAAAAAAGAGCGGAGAAGGCAAAGATAATTTGACTAAAAGGCGCGGACGAATGGTGGCGAACAATAAAGGGGTGGCGGCACAAAAAATAACAAATAAATAAATTCGGCATGGCATCCCCCGGGGGTGGGGCGAAAAGGATTGAATAATGGGACAGAACAGACAGCGGACGGAGGAAGACGACACATTCATTGTTGGAAGAGGATGGGGGGGGGGGGTATTGTGCGCGGATGGCACACTTGTTGTGTTTAAAAATTCACACAGAATTTGAAATGATGCCGAAGTGGCACTCGCCGTATGGCCACTAATTCTTAAGCAGAAAAGTGCAAATAAGGGAGGAATTTTTTTTTTAAATAGACAAAAATGGAGAAAGGATAGAACTACCTTTTTACTTTTAAATTTTATAAAAATTTGGTACTCAAAATTAAATTAAGTAATTGCATTGTAGGAAAGATTCTAATTAGTTTAAAAAAATTAATAACGCGCGCGTTCTGCCATTTCGTTCGATTTTTTGACATGCCGCTGATATGTCCCGAGAACAGAGACAAAAATAAAAAAAATTTGGAGGTGCAGCATGAAAGGCGCTGCCGAAAGTGTTGAAAAGGGACGACGGCAGAAGCAGGGCGAACAGCGCTGATGGTGGTGGCCAAATTGAATTATTTGAACGACGGTGGCGGCGGGCGGCAGCAAGGAAAAGCGGAGGTCGTCTCCCGTGGGGCGGGGGAGGGGGCGGTGGTAGGAATGGGGTACATAATGTGTGGGAGGTTGGGGAGGACGCATTGGAAATGATGGGCTAATAATCAATTTTTGGTTTTGGTGCTTGGGCCACCAAAAGCACAAACATTTTTTTGAGAGCTCTCTGTGGTGGGGTAGAGGGCAAAAGCAAAAGCGGGGCATGGGAGACAGCGGGAAGAAGAAGCATGAAGCATGCTTCATCTGCGGATAGAGAGGGGCGGGAGCAGCTGAGGGGACGAGGGACAACAAGGACAGGACAGAAGCGGACAAAATTTGGGAGGACGAGGGGGGGGGAGAGGTGAAGCGCATTTTAAGGATTAAAATTTTATGGTTTTAATGGGGGGAGGGGAAAGCAAAAGCAACGCATCACAATAAGCACAAAAGAGAGAGAAGGCTTCTCTGTTTGTTTGTTTTTTGTGCATGATGGGAGGGAAAAGCATTGGGGGGGGCACGAAGAGATGAAGCAGAAAGACCATTTTTTTAACACATTCAATGGAAAGAATATTCGTGGACTTCGACAGTATCATTAATGAATGAACCAAGCAAAAAATTTTGAATTTTTGTACAAATTTGCCCTAGCACACTTTTGAACAACTCATTATCGGCTGGCTGAAAAAGAAGGAACGATGGTTCAAGGCTCAAAAAAATTGGCGACAGTCTCGAAAGCATCAGTAAAACATTTTTGGTTAAATTTTTGAGTTTCTTAAGTTTTTTGAAAAAAATTACGTGTTAAAAAATCTAATTCGAAAAGGCGACTAGGAAAATAAATGAAAACAAAAAATGATCAATGCTTTTCTTTAAAATAAAAATTTTTTATTGATTTATCCTTATTTTAATCAGCCATTTCTTCTTCCTTTTATAGCCGTATGAAGCGTTATTAAAAAAGGAATGTGAAATTGGATGCCATAAAAATGATTGTGCCGATCAGAATCAATTATGCCATTTCCCATGCCCACACAATAATCGGCTTTGATTGATTGGCTCGGCTTTTGCCCGAGTGCTCTTTCGCCCGCAGCACATTAAAGTTTTTGAGCAATGCTTTCCTGCCACTGCTGTCCCACGCCCATTTCGATGACGTAAGCCACAATTGATGAACAAGCTTGAAGGAAAAGCGATTGCCTTGCTTAAAAACGCAATGCAATGGGAAGGACAACTGCCGTTTTTATTGAGGGGGGGGAGAGAGAATCGAATTTCGGGTGCTGCTTTGGTGATTTGTGGGAAGGCTTGCGGAATTTTGTTTGGATAATGCGGCTTTTGTGGCCGGGGATTTTCCGCCCATTTAAAAGCATTCATTGATCAGCTGATTTAGTATGTGGGCTTTTTGGTCAAAATAAATGCGGAAGATTTTAATGAAATGGAAATTGAACGGGCTTTTAAGTGTTTGTTGAACCCTAACAATTTATTTTCGCTGGATTAGCTGGAGAAGCGGGTTTTTCTTTAATCTTGATCAGTATTGGAAAAAGAAGGGGTGCTGAGTCGTTATATAAAAACCATCAGCTAATTTTCAAAAAAGTTGTGACCAAAAATGTCTGAAAACCTGGTTCCTTGGGTATTTTTGGCCATAATTTTGTTCAAACTCGACGAAATTTGTTTGCAAATTTAGATGAGCTTGTAGCGAATTCTATATAAAGACATAGTAGTCCAAAAAAGTAGTTATTGGAATTTGTATGATTTCACATACATCTAAATCCGAGGAGGAAATTTGCCTTTTTTGAAATGGACATTTACTCGCAATGATTTTTTGTCAAGAGGTGATTTTTTTGCTAATTTAAAAATGGCAAAAGCTTTTTCCATGACAATGAGAATGATCATCTGATGATTCTCACAGTTAAAGTGGGCTTAAATGATTGAGCGTTAATGGCATTTAAATGATAAAAGGCACCACATCACCTGTTGGTTTTTAGTTATTCCCTTAAGGGAATTGTAAGTAATTTAAGGTGAAATAACGGCTTTTGGCTTTGAAGTTTTATTAGTGCTGATATCATTTCGTAAAACACTTTTTTAATTATTATTGAGTAAATGAGTCATAATAAATGAAAAATATTTGGGAAATGAGCGATGCATTAAAGAAGCAATCACTTCAATGATTTAATGTCAGCCGAACTGATTTAATGATGGGATCGAGTTGATCCTTTTATAATGAGAAGATAATTAGGAAATAAAAATCTATTTAACAATGAATAAAAATTAAATATCACAAGCCTTCATTCTTTTTTGGTTTTATTTCAGCTTATTCCCGAATTTCCAATAATCATTGAATTTTTACAATAAATTTTATAAGGGATTTTCGATAGAACCGCTTTAATTGAGCCCATTTTGCCCCCCCCCCCCCGCCCGCCGCCCTTCCCATCGCCCAATTGTCCCCGGCGTGGAACGGTTGGCCAAATAAGCAAACAGAAAATATTTTTGGGCTTTTTAGGCTTTTGCTCCCCCCGCCCAATGACACAAAAAGTGCCTCTTCATTTCTCGCACTTTTGCACATACATCACACAAATCCAACGTGTGTGCTCATCGACCAACCACAAAAAAGTGCCCAGCTTAAAAAATTCTTCTTTTGTTCGCACTTCCGTCATTCGTTCCATTTTTTGTCAGGCGGAAGATGTGCCATCAGATGAGGGCAAAAACGAAAAATGGATTCAAAAAAGGAAAAAAAGGAATTCAATTTGCCAAATCAAAAAATATCTGACGCTGTCAAAATTTCAGTTAAAATAATAGCCAACAAAGAAAACCTTTAAATTTCTTTGAAAAATTTCTAGACGGATGAACATTTTCACGGCTGATGACATAAAATACTTTAAGATGATGAATTTTGAAACATGAGGTAAATTGTGCCATTCTCACTTAAAGCAACACAATCCAATGGTGAAAGGATAAAAAATATTTCAATGGGTGAATTAACACAAACAAATTAACACACAATTATTCACGCTTTAGTATAACCGGAAGAAGAAGCATGATACTGTTGTAAATTCGAAAGAAAAATATTCGAAGGGATGGTGATGATTCCATTTAAAAAAGTGGAAACAAAAACACAAGAAGAAAGTGATCGGATGCCTAACTATCTAAAATCATGAATGCGGTCAAAGAACAGGAAAGTACCTAAAATATGGTGCCGGGTCGTTACCCAAAAACCATCAAAATAAAAATTTTTGATAGAAAAATGTTCATAACTGCACCCAAAATGAATCAAATTTAAAATTTTGATTTCTTTCGAAGCCCTAAGTGTTTTCTTTTATCCTGCAGAATTTCAAAAAAATTCATTAACTTTCAAAAAAAGTTATGACCTGAGAAACTCAAAAATGCAAGTTTTCCTGAACATTTTTGGTCATAACTTTCTTTAAACTTAACGAAACTTTTTGAAATATTGCAGGATAATAGAAAACACTTACATTAGAGTTATCGAAAAGTATTAAAAAAGTATAGCAAATTTTTTTTATTTTGATTGTTTTTGAGTGGCGTCATAGCACCTAAAATATTATTGGTGGCAAATCTGTTAATAAATTTAGCCAAATCTTCTGAATTTTTTCCGGCGGCGCATATCGGCACCAACGGTCCCCCCTCCCCCTCCCCTCATTCACAAAATTTTGAAAAATATCGAAAAACTGAGACGAACAGTGAAAATTGTTACAACACATTTTTTTTTGTGAATATTTCATGTAATTTTAGAAAAGCGAATTGTACCATTTTTACATAAAATATTTGGTTATTTTTGGAGAAAAAGCTGTTAAATCTAAGTGCCATTTAGTTCTGCGCAACAATTGGGAGGGGTGCCGCAAGCGTTGGCGCCACAAATATCACTTTGACTGGGCGCCGCTTGACGCCGCAAATATCAGCGCTGCAAACGTATGCGCCTTATTTAAGTGTACGCCGCAGCGGACGGTCTTGTTAAAGGCTTTTTTTAGTTTTTGGGAGATAAAGCCGTCAAATAAAACCTTTTATAAGCACACATATTAAGCGGATTATCCATTCACAAAACTGCCACCAAGTGACCTGCAACGGCATGCCATGGTATGGGAAAGAAATTAAGAACATGTAGAATAATTCATAATAAATCTTTTTTTTAATCTTATCTACTACTAAATTAGGCATTGCTAATAGTCAAATTTTTAATAAATCTATTAATGGTCCATTTTAACTTTACGTGAATGCATTTAACATAATTTTAAACATTTAGTTAAGGGGAGGACATGCCGTGCCGACTTGAATGCCAAGCTCCCAGCTGCTGGAAAAGAATGGGCCAGCAAAAGCCCATTAAAGGCCGGGCAAAGGGAGAAAAAGCATTCGAACTCAGGGGAAATGGGTGGAGACGGGGAGAGGGGGAAAAGCATCAGAAAATCGTCTTCGCAAATGGTTCATCAATTTAGCAATTGCCGACGACAATACTTTTCCAGAAAGAAAATTACAACAAAAATAGCATCATTAATGTCCCCTCGCGGCATTGTCGGTCAAAATGTGAGGAAGAGAACAAAAACTGGTGTTTAATTAATTTGATTTGTAAATAGTCAGAAACAATTAAAAGCGAAAATTTAGGCTTATTGTAAAAATTTTGAAACAAGGTTTTTTTGAGTTAAATTTTATGCAAATATAAAATAAAATGTCAAAATCTGTCCCAATTTTCTTACCGTTCGTTCCTCTCGTGTCCAGACATTTGCGCCCCGGGCATTTGCGACTATGAACAAAATCGGGTTCAAACTAAAATTTTTTCAAACTCTGGTAGCCTAACAGCACTGAAACTAAGAAATCTTAGTTCTTCTAGTTTAGTTTGAACCGATTTTGGACATAGGCGCAAACGAAAAAAGGTCGCTATAATCTCTAGCAAAAATAATGCCAAATTCTCTGGGACTGATTTGCCGGCCTAATTTCATCGTCCATTTGCGTTTTTCCCATCTCCGCCGAGTGTACATTTGTTTTACGGATTAATTCTCAGCAGCGACTGATTGAAGAAAAGTTTCGGTAAAACGAGAAGATACGAAAAGGGCAAAAAAAAACACAAACAAAAATAAGAAAAAGTAGGAATTTGAGTTTGGAAACAGAAAAATTGGTTTGAAATTGAAATGGAAAATTTTGTTTTTCTAAAAATTTAGGCATTTAGTAGAGAGTTGTGATCGAAATTTTTACAAAATACGCACATCGCTGGTCAAAAATAAAGCATATTTAAAAAAATGATTATAAAGCCTAGTTTAGTTTTGCATATAATTGTTTTTCATCAATTCATTAAATTCTCATTTTGAGCATTTCGCTAAAAACAAAATTTGAGGATTTAGGCATAAAATGGCCATTTTTGTGAGAATTTTTGTGCCAAAATACATAATTTATATAAATTAAAAAATTTTGGGCCGGTGAGTCATCTCAGAAATAAGCACAAATCAGAGCGAATATTTAGAAATTGCCGAGAAAAATAAAATATATCAGAAAAAAATATATTTTAAAAAAATAACAATAAAGTGTATAGGATTATGAACGAAAAAGCTACAAAAATATAATATATTATAAGATAAACAAATAAATGAAAAATATGGGAATAAAACTGAAATTCGAGACTCTCGTCAATCGAGCCCAAGAAAAAAAGAAATTGTTTTAAAATTCCTTTTTTAAATTTAAGTTAGGAGCCAACAAATTTCAGCGGAACATTTTGATTTAATCGATGGAAAATTTATCAGCGTTAAATGATTTCACATTTTGTAATAATGGCCATTGTTTTTACACCACCCTCCCTCCTTCCCAAGAGCAGCACATTTTAATGTCATTCATTCATGTAATTGATATGAAAGCATTGGGTAAATTGTTAGTCGAGCAATGGTCGATGATCCGCCCAATTAATTAATGGATAATAAATAAATAACCAAGAGCTGGAATTTATCTGCAAAAAATCCTAAAATATATGTACATTCTACATCAAATCCCAAAAATGTGCCAAAATATGTAAAAATTGGATGAAAAATAGAAAAAAAAAAATTAGCCATTTTTCTAAAAATGTTTAAATTGCTCTTTAAATTTATTCTGCTGCTTGTAAATCCACAAAAAGGAGTTTTTTTTGATTTTTTAAACCCTTGTCTAAATAAAATCAATTTTATCTATTATTTTTCAAAAAAAAAGTTTGTCTTATTTAATTTTTCGTAGTCTAGCCAAAAATTTTAATGATTTTTTAAATCTTTTTAAAGTATTTTTCTCAATAATTTCCCAGTGATCAAATTTAAAAGAATCTTTGGATTTTCCCTTTTTTCATTGCTCCTAAGGAAAAAATAACAAAATTTTCATTTGATAAAATTAGTGGATGGATAAATAAATAATTCAGGAAAAAGAATTTTGACTATTGAAAACATATTGGAATTTTGAAATTATATTTTGTTTTTTTTTAAAGTTCACAATGCCCTGAGATTAGCCCAGACATGACTAAATGTTAAATCAATCGTCACAAATGTGCTGAACCGCGAATTTTCTTTTGAATTACATCAAAAGCGGATTGCCGATTTGGCGAAATGATAGGGAATTATGTCGCTGCTGTGCCCTGTTGACGTCGAGGTCATTTCGCCACAAAACCATTTTTTAATCAAAAAAAATTTGTTCAACAAATCAAATCCCCCAATTCCGCTCCCCGTCACTATAAAAAGGGGAAACAGGAGCACATTTTCCATCAGTCCACCAAATAATCCTCCTAGTCACATATCATTCATAATTCTCGCCGCCCAATAAAACGACCATAAAATGCCTTCTGCTGGTGCCGTACTCATCTTTTCGTGGTTCATTGGCATCGCCACTTTTTTCGTCAATTCCGTGTCCAGCAACAGCCCCGTCGTCAGCGGCAGCAGTCCGTCCGACTATCCGCTGGGCTACGGTTACCCGTACGGGTACGGTAATCAGCCGCAAATCGGTGCCGCCTCTCAACTGTCACCGTACTCGCAGATGGGGTCGTACATTCCTCAATACGGGTCCGGCCACAACAATTATTACCCATCATCATATTCGCAATACCAGCAGCAGCAGCACCAATTGCGCCAAACGCTCCCTCAAATTCGGCCTATTATGGTTCCGGCGGAACTTCAGCTTACTACAGTCGCCCATACGGTGGCTATGGCCCTTACTCGAGTGCATACGGTAACAGTGCTTACGCTGGCGGCAGCAGCTACGGTACTCCTGGAGGCATTCGGTTGGTTGAAATTATAACATTAGACAAACCAAAAATCAAAGAACAAAATCAAATCCAAGGACACATAAAACGGAAGCTTGGATTATGGCTTCCTGACTATTTTCCAAATTCGGGATTAACGCCCTAGTACAGACACAAAATATTGGAAAACCATGGAATAAAAAATGAAAACTTTATTAACCGTTTACATTTAATTGTGAGCAGTCAAGCTAAATCCAGGTCCAGGAAAAATCCGGCCTGAATCACCAGGTCCAGGTCGAGCTCTAACATATGTTGATGACAAAACATTATACTCACTTAATACTCTTCTCACCTACTGTGTCATATATCATCTTCCTTATATTTTAGGTCGGATTGCCTTAATCAATACGGTCAACTGGTGCCATCGCCGTTGGTCGGCGGTGGCATGTCCAGCGGCAGCGGCCAATTTGGTGCCGGTCGCCCGGTTTCGCCATTTGTGCCCAGCGGCCAATCAATCTACCCGCAGGGCCAAGCGTCCGCCGGTGGCACTTTTGCTGACCCATCCTACTACAAATACAACCCCTATGGAAACTTTTACCGCGGAATTATGCCACAAACAATGGGCCACTAACCTTAATGAGGACAACTCACTTATTATTATGACGGTTTTGATGCAGTTCATTTTGATTTGTCAAATTTAAATTTTTTTTCCAAGTGAATTTCTTTAAAAAATTTTATATAAATTTGCTAAAATGAATTTTATTTAAAAATTTGTTTTTTATAAAAATTTTGTTCACGACGAAAATGTTCATATCACCAAATATTTTTTGAAAGCCATCCCCGATAAGAGATTTGTTTTTAAAATTTTATTTTCTCTGTGCATTTTTCTGTTCTAATCGGACATTTTTGCACAGGACGAAAAATTGGTATGCAAAAAATAACAATACGCCATCTTCTATCCATAATATTTAATTAAAAATTATAATAATAAAGACAAAGATAATTAATGATAAATTGTATCAAGGTGTATGCTGAAGACCATGGGAATTCCGACACTTTGGGATTGGAATTCCAACTTTCGAAAATTATGGGGCCTCTGAATGACATCCCTGCTGCAGAATTCATTCCGGTACTTTTTAGCGAGCGGAATCAACGCATCCGAGCAAAAAATAGATTTTTTTACTTAAGCAGAGTTGAACAATTATGAAAAATCAGATGCGATTAGTAAAAAAGCATCTTTGGCTTCTTTTTTAATAAAAGCTAATTTGCAATAAATATGAAAGGTGCTCGGCGTTTCGTAAAATCCGTCAACAGGGCGTAAAAACCGCAAAGGGGAATTAAAATTGGAGACCGGCATGATCAACAATGATCAACTTTTGATTCGATCCTTTCGGGTTTTCCATCTTTTATTTAAAGAATTGAAAATTGAAAAAATCGATCAAAAAATTTTTGGTAAAACATTTGAATTTGGTTTTTTTAAATATTATTCATAATGTGTCTTTTGCAAATTATAAATATGGCTTCATTTTTTAGGCAAATGCCTAAAATTTTGCGCACTTGATACACAAAGATAAGCATGAAAAACGCGTTTTTCGCTTGGTTTGAGGAGTCTACAATGACTTTTATAATGCCTATTTTTGCCTATTTCGGGGTTTTTGTGCTAATGTGCCTACTTTAGGTTTTTGAAAAAATAACAAAAATGCAATAAAAAAGAAAAAAACACCCCCTAAGAAATGACCCAAAAAAAATTTTACAATTTCACAAAATATACCCAAAAGAATTAAAATTTTTCAAAAAATTGACCCAAAAATTTAATATTTTTTTCTTTATAAAAATTTTTGGTTTAAAAATTTGTTCTTATTCGGAAAAAAACTTAAAATTATTTTAATACATTTATAACCGTTTGACACTGCGCCAATGCTCATAGGAATTGCGGCCATTAAAGCGCAGAAAAAAGCATTGACCGGAGAAGCAATTGAAGGAATTAGTAGAAGGTAAGAATCAGTTAATTTTAAAATAATATTAAGTTTTAAAAAATCTTTAACCAAAAGTTTAAAAAATATTTTTATATTTGTTATTCTGGCTTTACACTATTTAACTTTTGCATAATAATTTATTTCTATTGTTTAATAAAAAAAAATCTTATCAGTTTTCACTAGCTGATCAAATCTGAGCTTTTATAGTTTGACAGATTTCACATATACATTTTTTGAATGCCTATAAATGTTCAAATATTAAAAATTTTTTAAGCATGGAACTTCGAAACAATTTGACTATCCTATAAAAACTGACTCTGATTTTGATGTCTTCTATTTATAAAATTAATTGGTGCTAGGTCGTTTCGTGATCCGTTAAGGGGTATAAAAACAAAAAATGTGACACATACAAATTCATAACTTGGCTAATCTCTCATGGTTTTATTCAATAGCTCCTGGATGTTCTTTATCAGAATATTTAATTACAATTTTTTTAAATACTATAAAAAGATATGGTTATAAAATTTGAAAAGTCTTAAGTCTGAATTTTGTGGCCATAACCTTTTTGAAACTCAATGAAATTTGGTGAAATTTTAAAGATAAACATAGAAATCTTAGGGCGAGCAAGCTAGCTCAATTTCAATTTAATTGATATTAAAATTTTAAACAACTATAATATATTTGCATGACCATGGTAAAATTGCATAACATATTAAATGCTTTATAACTTTTTTCTTAAGCAACTAAATTATATTTTATTTTTTGGAAATTAATTCCCTTTTAATATTTCAAAAAATTTCATTGAGTTTCAAAAAGCTTATGGCTTAAAAATTCGCACTTTTTTTGAAATTTATAACCATATCTTTTTAAATATTATTATTTAATCCAATTAAAAATACTTTCGGAAAATGCGCATTTTTCGTTATTTCATTACAATTGTCTACAAAATTTTTCCCGGCGGCGCCTATCGGCACCGCCGCCCCCCCCCGGTTCCCCAAATTTTTTTTTTTAAAGCGTGCCGTAAAATAGTGTTTTAAAACAAAACAAAAAAAGCCGTTGCGTGCTTGACCTATTTCCCAAGCTAAAATAGAAGACTACCAATTTTTATTAATCAACTTTCCACAAATTAAAAAAATCCCTGTCCCTGGCGGGGCACCGGCTCAAAATTGGGACGGGAGTCCCGGAAAAGTGGGAGTCCCTGTCACGGGGTCCCGCCTCGGTCTATTTTCGAAGTCCCGGCCCCGGTCCCGGCTATTTCACAATTCCAGTCTCTACTAAAAATACATAAGCGCGATTTTTGTTTGCGGGATCCTACGCGGGACTCATAATTTAATTTAGGTTAAGAATTTTAAAAAATCATACGGAGTCTGGTACTATTTGGGATAAAGAATAAGCCTTGCATTACGGATTGGGATCACGCAAAAATCCGACGCGGAACGATCCCGCGCCAATCTCTAGATTAGTAACCACAAATTTTTTGCGTCTAATCAAATAAAGCAATTTCAACGGCGCCAAAACAACGTGTCCCGTTCTAATAATGCCCTTTCTGTTTAACTTTTCCTAGGAATTGGCACTTTCTACCAATCCATATTTACCACAATTAACATTGACTTCAAAGCACATCTCTAGCATTCAAAGCAATCCTTGCCATGTTTAAGCCATATTCATTTTACGCTATTTTATCAACCCAAAAAATTTTTTTCACAATTTTTAATAATATTTAAAAAATATATTAGTGATTATTGGTTAATTTTTATAAAACATAATATTGACTATGCAATGATTTTTTTTAATAAAGACTAATGCATAGCAAAAATGAATAATAATATGAAATCTCAGAAATATGAATAAGTAATGACATATACATTTTACTTAAATTTCATTTATTTTTAAGCAAATATTTTAAATGAAAATATATTTGCTCCTTTTACTTTATGCCTCTTCACAATTTGTTATTTCAAACTCTAAAAAGAATGAAATGGCCAAAAAAATTGGTCCTCTCAAAATGGACAATTCGAATTCCATTAAAAAGGTTGTAACCAAAAATTAAAGTAAAAATGGACCAATTAAAAAATTTATTAAATTATAGGCATTTGAAGGAAAGGAAAAGCCGAATGGTGTCGAAGAGTGTAAATTGATCAAAAGTTTGGAAGAGATTGTGATTACGGAACTGATCAGCGAAGAATTGGACCAATTTGCTGACGGGAAACGAGAACGACACAATTTAGCGACAAAAAGTGCAAATTTATTGGCTTTTAAAGAAAAATTGTCAGAAATTTCGCCAAGTAAACCCAATAAAAATGAGTTTAAGCAATTGATGGAAAAATTGAACATCAAAATTGAACAAACAATCCAACTGTGGAACGAAAACAATACCAAAACGATTGGAGAAAGTGATCAGAAAATGGCCAAGGAAATTTTGGAAATGAAAATAAAATTCAAATTAATCGAAATGATACAGAAAATGAATTTCAACACAACCTTAGAACATGAGAAAATGGTTAAGGAATGCGCAACGGCTGAGGTTTTTGTTTTAAAATTTAAAAAATATTAAAAGTAATAATTTAAGAAATGGCAAAATTGGGGAGATTTTGTGACGCAATCACACAAAATGATTTTGGACAAATTTTTCGGTCAAATTGATCAGTCAATTGGGCCAATTTTGTCAGAGTGGCCAAGTGAACAAAAGGTGATTGTAGAGAAGGCAATGCAAAGTCTGAACAAAATCAAAATAGGCCAAATTCCGTCCGAAGAAAAAGTGATTGAAGTAAAAAGTCAATTTGATGAATTGTTGTCCAAAAATGCCACCAATTTGGATTGGCAAAATGTGCCAATTTATGACATAGTGCAAATTTCTAATTGGCAGTTGGCAATATGCAGTTTTGGCGCATTGTCTGAACTGCTCAAAAATGGCATTGGGCAGCACAACGCCAAAAGTGAGGCGAACAGAAAAAATGAGGGGAAAAAAAAGAAACACCAACAGAAAAATGGGAAGAAAACCGAAAATAATGGGCAAGGAGAAGAACACGGGAGTAACATTTTTGAGCAATGGCTGAATGACAATGCGCAACTCGTAAAAAGCGTGTACGATCGATTGTTTCCGGAAGACGGTAGAAAGGGCTTACTGTAATCACAGAAAAATAAAGGCGGGGAGGGAAGGCACAGCCGGTGAATTTTGACACTTGTACGGGGAAACGGGGACAAAATTTCTAATTTTCATTCTTAAGTTTACTAAAAATAAAAATAGTAATTTTACTTTTTATATAATTATGTATTTTTATCCATCCGAACACCGTATACTACGTATTTACAGTGCTTAAACAACTGCAAAAAAAGCGACGGCGACGTCGCAAGATTGATTGTGAAGCATGGCTGCAGTGCATCAGCTTAATTCTGCTGTTCATTATCATCATTTGGGTGATCATTGCCTTTTTTCTACTCGCGGGCAGCAAATCAGGCGGCGGTCGTAGCAGATACCGTAGCAGAAGCTCCAGCAGGTATGGTATTCACCAATTTTGAGAGCCATTTCCGAATTCTGTTGGTGTGGAGACTGTAATTGCTCTTGTTCTAGCAGCAAAAGCAGCAGCAGTAGTTCGAGCAATAACCGCAGCTACGGTTACGGTGGACGAAGCAGCTACGGTAGGATTACTGCTGGACGCCCAACATTGACCTACTGGAGTTCTTGCCATGTCGTATGGTATGACCTAAGCAACAATGATACTGTAGATGAGTATGATTATGATGATTGATTAGGCTAAAGAAATCTTAGCGCGATTTCAGTAACAACCCCCCCCCCCCAAAAAAACGAGCTAAAGTGGAAAAAAGTGCCTAAACTTTATTTTCATCGGACCCAAACTTTGCCGTGTTTCCCCGTTTCCTAAAAAAATTAAAATGCTTTTCTATGCTTTTTCTTTTCATTTGTCCGTCGATTAATTTATTCCGAGAAATGCTTTATAATTTATAAATATTTCTATTGAAAGAAAAGGACGTATGTAAATGCATTAAAATCCGGGCTCAAGTAAAAACCAAATAAAGCTAGGCACTATTTCTTTGTAGCGTAAGAGCAGAAATGCCATTGAAAATTTTCAAAAAAATAAGGACATCACAAAAATATTTACCTACTTCCCATGGACCAACCGAGCTGAAATTTTTATCAAGCATACCTCCCCCACAAACATTAAGAATCAAACGAAAAATTTAATTGTAAAAAATTAAAGAAATTTTTCCGAAAATTGTCCCAAATTTGACATTTCAACATTATAACTAGAGCCCGGAAATTTCAAATTTGCGGATCCTGTTGCAGGATTGGAATTCAAAAATTTTTGCAGGACCGGATCCGGCTGGATTAATCCTGCACATCCTGCAAATCCGGCATTTTAAATTTGCAGGATCCCGCGCAGGATTGCGGATTCTTAGAAATTTTGAAAAAATTTCAAAGAAATTTCCAAAAAAAAAATACCTGACTAGAAATTTTAGGGGCTGGCGGGATGCATTAAAAGGGCGACTAAGATTTTTCGAATGGGTCAGACGGTAAAAAGAGATCGGAAATCAAATCTGTTAATGGTCAATAAATTTGACTATTTTTTTCTTTTCAAAAATGCTTTTTTTCTGCGCAATTTTTTCAAAAACTAGGAACAAAGGGGTCCGCCTATGCAGATAGGCGCCGTCTGAAATTTTTTTTGAAAATTTTATCAATTAATTAACTGATTTTGACCAAAAAATGACCAAATGTCACACCTTTTGACTCAATTCTACAGGATTAATGTCGATCCAGTGGTGTCGATAGGCGCTGCCGGGAAATTTTTTTTGCAAATTCTGGTGAAATTTGAGATAAAAATCTATATTTGGGTCGTGTCATTCCGTCACAAAAAATGTCGATTCAAATTAACGCAAAAATAAACATAATGCCAAATGAAAATTTTTTCTAAATAAATGAAATAAATTTTTAAATTTATTCAAAAATAAAATAACCAAAAGAAGGGCATATGCCACTTACACTTTTGATGAAAATGAGGAAAGATAAATGCATAGATGAAAAAGGACAATTGAATTTCGAGAAGCATATAGTCAGACCTCCAGCAAAAAAAAATTTTGTTGGAGTAAAAAAACAAAAAAAAATATTTTTTTTGAGGAAAAAATTTTGAAAGAGGACTTCCATCAAATAAAAAAATTCTTTTCATTGAATTAAATGTGAAGAATAAACATAGACCCAATTTTTTTTATATCTTAGCTGTTTTTAAAATTTTCTTGGCGAATTATTTTTATCATTATTTTTTAATTTTTTTTATTAGCGCATTAAGGTAAAATTTTGCATGAAGAATAAGCCGTCTACAAAATTAGTCACTTTTTAAAATTAATAAAAAACGAAAACACAAAAAAGCTAAAAACTTCGTTTTGTTAAAAAAGTTTTTCTCATTAAATCATTTCTTTGGTTTTTAAACAAATTAAATATAAAAAGAATGTATAAAATCAAAAAAATATATATTTAAAAATGGCAAATGATCAAATTCAATATTTTTAAAATTGATACTAATTTACTAAACCAAAGCCCCGTAATTCCGCCCTGAAAACTTCGAAATCGAAAGGATGAAGTGGACGGAGTGTGTGTATGAGTTCTCTCCGTCCTTCTGTCTTTCTTTTTCTCTCATTCGTCTAGAAACAAATTTGCTGTCTCTTCGTTATTCCATTTTTCTGCGTATGAATAAGCGGACGGATCGGCGCTTTACCGGAGGGGGGGGGGGTCAATTGACAAAAGTTGTGAATAAAATTATGGATGAAGCGCCTGCGTCAAAAATTATGCACTGAATCACTTGAAACCAAACTCGCTTGTCATCGTCCCCGAAAAAGGCTACACTCCTCAACAGAATCAAAGTGCACTGGCCATCAAATACCTCGACTGGTACTCTCATGTCAACAACGTCAACATCCAAACGGCTCACTCCCGCTACGGTGAATATGTGTTCAAGCGCGAAGGTCAGGTATATCAAGTGGACAGCTACATCAAAGGCACAAATGGGAAGCGGGACAAAATAATAGAGGTGAATGGGTGTCTGTGGCACGGTTGCGAGGAGTGTTTTTGTAATATTGACGAAGAAACTAAAATGCCGAACGGAAAGACGCTGCGGGAGATTAGGGAAATGGAAGAGAAGAAACATGAAATTTTGAGCCGCTACGTCGAGTTGGAGGTTGTTTGGGAGCACGAGATCAACCAGAAGCTGAAGAAGAACAAGCAGATGAGGGAGTTTTTTGATAACTGGAAGGACCGCTCGCCAATCAAAATCAGAGACGCATTTCATGGAGGAAGAACCGACGTTAAAAAATGCTTCACACCGCAAAGCCTGGCCAAAAAATCAGCTACAAGGACTTCACAAGTCTCTACCCGTGGACCAACTTTACGACGGACTACCCACTTGGTCACCCAAAAATCATCAGTGTTCCACCAAATGAGCAGACGGTTAACTGGCGCACCCCAACAGACAACCCCTACAAAGGTCTGCTCAAAGTGCTGCTTCTACCTCCAAACAACAACATCAGCGTCAATGTTATGCCTGTAAAAATAAATGATCGCCTTCTTTTTCCAACTTGTGAAAAATGCGCTAAATATTTTACTAAAAAACACCCTAACGGCCTCAAGGACGACAACTACTCCTGCCCACACTTCAACCCTAACGACCGCGCCTTCGTGTCCACTTGCACCCATCTTGAGTTAAATGCAGCATTGGAGGCCGGCTACACAGTCCGCAAAGTCTTCCACGTTCTCCAATACGACCAATGGAGTGACAACGTTTTCAAGTCGTACGTAAGCGAAATGATGGCCCTAAAAATCCACGCCACCGGGTTCCCGTCCTGGTGTAGCAATGAGAGAGAAAAGGACAAATACATTGAGGAGTGTTGGACAGAATTTGGTATTCATCTCGAGAAGGAAAAGATGAAACCCGAGCCCGGGAAGCGCTACATCGCCAAGCTCTGCCTCAACTCGCCTTGGGGCCGCTTCTCCATGAGGAATCTCCTTTCTAAAACAATTATCACTGATGACCCTGAACAACTATTACAATTTAACGACAATCAACGACTAGATATTTCAAGTATTGACGAGATTGACGAAGACAACGAAGTTATTATGATAAACTACAAAGAAAAGGAGGAAATAGGCACACAAATATTGTAATCTAAATCAAATTCTTGTTTTTAATTGGGAAGCGGTTTTTATTATCCGTTTTCAAGACTTTTATTTTATTGCTTTTTTATTTAAAAAAAATTAAATTAATCTCCAAATTTTTTGGTTTATTTAATTGAGCATATGGTTCAAAATCCGGACCACTTAATAAGAGATTGGGATGTTCGGCTTGAAATTTCAAGGGTTTCATGGGTGTAAAATTGTTTATATTATCTTATTTAAGATCATTTTTTGTGAATGCCCCGTCATCCATTTCAGTACATTCCCGCCGAATTGGTCCAACGGCGGACATTCCGCGAGACGCGCAAAAGCGTGGAAAATCGGCTCCATTTGCACCGGGACAACCAAAAGCAGGATAAATCGGTTTTCTTGGCCAAATTATGAGTCTCTTCCAAATTGGATTAATTGTGGAATTGGTGAGTGTTTGTTCAACAATATTGGCCAGTGGTTTATTGGGCTAAATTTCAATTTCAACTTGGCCAAAGTTGAGGTGAAAAGTTGAAAATGAACTACAAAAAAAAAAACTCAAATGAATATTGTTAAAATATATTCAGAAATTTGTAACGTCGCTTCAATTCCGCTTTAAATTGTTTATTAGCAATGGCATTTAATAAAGCATAAAACTTAACCTAAAGAAGGGCAAATAGACGGGATAATAATGCTCTTAATAATACCAAATTCGAAAAAATATAATGTCTTATCAATTTATAGCCCAACAAATACAAATCAAATTGTACGCCGACATTTGCGGCTTCATCAATTTAGCAATTGCCGACGACAATACTTTTCCAGAAAGAAAATTACAACAAAAATAGCATCATTAATGTCCCCTCGCGGCATTGTCGGTCAAAATGTGAGGAAGAGAACAAAAACTGGTGTTTAATTAATTTGATTTGTAAATAGTCAGAAACAATTAAAAGCGAAAATTTAGGCTTATTGTAAAAATTTTGAAACAAGGTTTTTTTGAGTTAAATTTTATGCAAATATAAAATAAAATTCCATCGTTGGGCAAATTTTAGATTTTCGAAATTTTTCATTTTTTTAATCAACAAGCATCAAATAATTGATTGGGGGAGGTGTGAAAATACTCGGCTTGAGAAATTCCAAGGGTTTTCCGGTCTCAATTTGGGAGTGAATAATTTTTAAATAACTTCTTTAATGACTATTTTTGTTTCGTCCTATATTAATTTTGGCCAATTCCCCCGTCATCCATTTCAGTACATTCCCAATGAATTGGTCCAACGGACGGTGGCAAGCAGTCAATCGTCTCCGAGGAGGGCAAAAAGGTAAGGTGATCAATTTAAAATTTATTATTTATATAATCATTAGGGCTCGGATTTTTATGTGCTAAAAATCCTGAAATATGTAATAAAATATGTGCTAAAAAATGCTGAAATATGTGCTAAAAACCCCCAAAAATGCCAAAATATGTGCTAAAATATGTGTTAAAAATTGAAAAAATAAGTGTGTTTTTGCATAAAAATTCCCAAAAATCTCATTCTTTATCATTTTTAGCCCATACAACGCAAATCAAATACATTTCGAAGTGTTTGGGGTAAAATTGTCTTTTTTTGATAAATCATTTCTATAAATTGAAAGTTCCAGCAGAGAACTTCGAAATCCAATGACGAATTAATGAATTCGAGATTTCATTAGTTTCTACAATCGAAGAAAACATTTTTTAATTTGAAAATTATGTTAATAATTAGGAAAAAAGTCGATTTTTAGGGGTGTATTTTTCAATTTTCTTGTATTTTTATTGCAATTTTTCTCAAAAATGCCAAAATATGTGCAAAATATGTGCCAAACCCCAAAATATGTGCTAACATATTTTATGTGCCAAAACGCCAAAATATGTGTTTTTATGTTTTTATAAGTCGCTCTAAATCAAAAATTGTTCGGAGATAATGCTATTTTTGGGCTTCTCTCGCCATAACTAAGCCGCAAAAAAAATATGTAAAAACATAAAAATCCGGGCCCTAATAATCATATATTAAAAAATATTTCAATTTCGTTAAAATTTTCTATTGCACGAATACATTCTTACCAAAAATATAGTACCGTTTTTTACTTATTTTTTATAAATTTTAAGTAAGAAATTCGCAAAGAAACATTTTAAAAAACTAATCTACAAATTAAAATGAATATTTGAATTAAAAAGTCTTATTAAGATTAACAAATGATTTATTTAGCACTAATGGCATAACAAAAGAGGTTAGGGAACATTAATTTGCCTGTGCAAATTTTAATGTTTAAAAAATGACTCATAGTGGTCAGTTTTTAGACGAAATGCCGTCAGCAAATGTCAATCATTTCTTTAAATAACACAAAATTGGATTAAGAATAAACAGAAATTTTCTTAACATTGCAATTTTTGACCATTTTCGAAGTTTATTCAATATCCTCTCGTTTTATACTTAAATACATGTACCATAAAATAATAAAAAGAAAATCCAATGGGTTAATTTTCGAATTTAATTTGTTATTATTTTCAGATTCCTGTTCCCAACAAATTCACTTATTTACTACTACTCTTATTGGGAATGGTCTTCCAAGTGCTTCATCAAAATAGAGCCTGAGCCGATCACGCTTAACCCGGTTGTTGTTAATGCTTGCCAAGGAGAAAAGAAATTTGATTTTGAAAACATTCCTTTGCCTGTGCCAGAAGGAATCAGAGAATTTTCGCGAATTCAAGTCAGGTTAAAAATCAGATAATATGATTTGGTCAAATTTCACATTGCTTACAGTTGTCTTGACGAAAATGTTATACGTTTCCTTGGCCAAATCAAATACCTTTTCAAAGAGGGAGCCGAAAATTCTTCAATGCCGTACAAACGACCAAGAAGAGTTAAAAATTGAGGAAACAGCGGACATACAAACGGTCCTTTAATGATTTTTAATTAATATTCGTTTGTTCGGCTTTAAATTAAAATTTAAAATTCAAGAAAAAGTTGTAAAATCAAATAAATGATATTTGCTTTTTATGTACATATTTTTTTAGAAATTCAACAATGCCGATACTCGATCTTCATACATTTTGGTCCTTGCAAATCCATTAATTGAGCAAAACGAACACGAAAATCTTACTGAGATTCGCAATGGCATTAGCGAATGCATGCAATTTGAACTCAAGGTGAATGGAGACGACGACCGAGATAATTGGTTTTTGTTGTCAGGCCGTACACTTGACACCGACAACGATTGGAGTTCGTTTTACGATGAAGCAACTAGCGAGCTGACGAAAAAAAGAAATGTTGTCTGCATTAAGATTGTCAACGAACAGGCATGATAATGGTAATAATTAGGGCTTCCCTTTTTAGGCAAATTTGCTGATTTTGGACCTTTTGTGCTTAATCCCTAAGCGCCCATTTTATACCTTTTTCACCATTTTTGGTGACTATTTCATGATTTTCGGAAAACTTTTAATTGAAAAAAATTATCAAAATTGATCACTTAAAATATTTCATTATAATTGGAATTTAAAAAAAAGTTTGTTGATTAAGTTTTTTTTGTTTTGTTATCTAAAAAGCGTTAATAAATTCTATTTGAATATTAATTAATTTATAACCAACAAATAAACATTTATTTTACCATTTTCAGATCGTTCTGTCTAAGCCAATGACGACGATAATTACTTTTCTTCGTATACTGTATCTTCCTATTCTGTTCTGTTTGTGATATATGTATCGCAAATATTTATCTTAAAATTATACAAAAAATAAAATTTATTTGGTAGTACTTTTTGAAAAGTGGCGGAGAGTGATGGAGAAGACGGAAAATGACTGTTTAATGGGTGCCATTTAATGGGACAATAGACAAATGGGTAGGATCAATAAAAAAATAGTTCCATGTTAAAGTAATTTTAAAAATTACTATAATTCTGAATCAAATCATGGTTTCCATATATATATCATATTCATTTTATTCCAAAACCCTTTTCTTGATTCTTTCTCAGACCATTCGCTTTCTTTCCAACCGATTGGACCACGCCGCAATCGCCACAGCTTTTCCTTTTTCAGGAACAATCTCATCCGTTCCCCCGTTCGCGCATTGTCCAATTCAAAAGGGTTGCCAGTGAAATTAAGCGAAAAATCAAAGTTCAAATAGATGACATAACTGACGGGCGATTTGGCACTGATAAACGCCTAAAGAAACGAAAATATACGGAAATATTTGGAATTTCAATACCATTTTTAAGTCTTCCAATTGCCTTTCGATAGTGTGATGTGAATAGCATCTAAGCACTTTGGGATGCTCATCGTCGCGCGGGGTGTGAAGCCACTTGGACAATGCCTGGTTTTGTGATGCCCCGGGACCATCGTAGGACGGACTCTCGGGAAAAATATTGCAACCTCCAACGATTCTAAGATTGGCACACTCCCGAAGAATGGACGGAGAAGTCATTTGCATCAATTCGTATAATTCATTTAACTTCAGACCAGTCATTACAGCAATTCCCTTAGCAACAAAAGGCCAAATATGCTTTAAAGGTTGCCAAGCATAAGCTCCAGATAAGCGCAATTTCAAAGTTAAATTTTCGTCTAAGAGATGGCGAATACTGTGAAAGAATTCGATGACACTCCGATCAATGTAACTGAGAGGAAGTGAAGGATTTAAATCGGAATAATTTTTTCAATTTTCTTTCATATGGGAAATTTTTGAATTTTTTAGCATAAACAATACCTCAAAAAAATGGTGTTGAATCCAATAAAATTAGAAGGTATTGGCATATCCAAAAGAGGCGACCGTATCACTTGGCCATCTTCGCCGATTTGAATAAGCCTTTCTGCCAATCTTGGCACATTCCTTGGCAAAATTTTTCTCAGTTCAGCACACTTTTGCTCATTATTTCTCCAAAATCCAATGCGGCAAAGTATCCATCGTTTGGTCCTCAAATGCGGGGCCACCAAAGCGGCGAAACGGCCGTTGACAGTCGCAAGTTTCAGGCCGAGTTCGGCACGCCACAAACAGTCGAAAACGTCATGCAAAACGTCGTCACAAACATGGCTGGGATTTGAATAATTGTTGCTCATTTAAAAAATTGAGTGCCACGGGATCGGGATTTTAATTATTACCGGGAACCGGGACCAATGGAAATTTTATAATAATAATTCGAAAATAAATTAAATCTTAAGTTTTTCAAATATTAAATCTTTTTAGTTCAAATGACCAATATTTTTTAGAGAAACATGAATTTAATCTTTGACCCGGTCAGAAGATAACATGATTTGATTTGTAAGACTTTCTGGTTTTAAATTCTTTTTTCAAGTCTTTTCGTTCACCCAATTTTGCTTATTTAATTTTAGCGTGATCCGGGACTTGGCCTTTTCAATTAAAGTGATCGGGAAGGAACCGGGACCCCGAATGACCAGGAATTCCTGCCTCGGTCCCGTCCCGTGACACTATAAATAAAAATATAAATTTTTTTTTCATTAAATTGCTTTGATCACATTCTCTTTAAATTTCGCTCTGCTTCACGCGGGTGATCAGACATTGTCGCAGCTGTTTCCCTGCTTCTGACGAGTCGCGAACAATAAATAAAGAAGGCTTCGTAATCAGGATATAATAAATAAAAATTCAATTATAGTTGGAGCCGGTGGAGGGGATGGATACCGGAGGGATGGAGTAATTCCCGGACTTTTGGTCCCCGTCGGGACCGGGACTTGCCGGGACACCAAAGTCGGGACCAGAATATTCCCGGGCTTTTCATCCCCGTCCCCCGTTTTGGCTTATGTACATTGCTGATCAATAGGGTTATAAATTATATGGACTAAAAACGCCAAATATGACATAAATTATGGGATAAAAAAGCCCGAAATATGGACTAAAAAGCTCAAAAATGGCGAAATATGGATTTATTCCCGAAAACCCTCAAAATATGGATTTATATGGACTAAAAACCTTCAGCAAATCAAAAAATTTAACGCAGAAATGCTATTTTTGAGCCCCTTTCTTTATAGCGTATGCGCAGAAAAAATATGTTAATCCATATAATTTACAACCCTAATGATCAAACCCCTGATCTAAACCATATTAATGGGCATATTATTAAAAATGGAAATTGAGGTCAGTGATAAACAATTACTTATTGAGAGTGACTCGAATGATGAGGAAAAATGCAAATTTTTGCCTCCAAGTGGCGTCGTTTTGTTCCAAAGTTTCTTCGTCCGCCCACTTTCTGATGGTGAATCTCCGAATCTCTTCGCATCATTAAGCACGATTAGGGAGGTTGTGGGGCATTTACTAGGGATAAATGGGTCATAAAATGGGTCATTTGCGTCTCGCCAGTTCAGTCTGGCCTCCTCAAAAAAAGATAATTTTCCCTATATTAAAAAATTTACCCACATCTATGCAATTTCTTCAGCCAAACATACAATTTTATTTGTATAAATTTTCATGGAATTCTGATCGCTGCCTTTGCATCAGTTTAGCCTAGAAATGCTATTAAGTCAATACTATATATAAACTGTTCGAAGCACGGGGGGAAGTTTGGGCATCAAATTAAGTTTGTTAATTTTAAGACATTTTAAACACCTATTTTACGGCATTACTACGGCATTACAAGTAATTAGAATTATAATTAAAATTAAGAATCAAAATTTTTTTACGAATGCCACTCTATTGACCATGTTTATTTTTATAGACTCATTACAATCCATTCGATATCAATGTCTAGGGTGTAGAATTTTATATGCACATAAAAATCACAATATGCGCATGAAACATGCACAAAAATTGCAAAATATGTACATACATTTTTCAAAATTGGGGGCTAAATTTTTACAATTCCTTTATATTCATTAATTTAAGCTAAAAATCTCGAAAATAGTTAAATATGGTATGAAAAATCATCTAGAAGAATAATGCAAAAATATGGTGCTATACTTTTTCGTCAGTAAGCATTTTCGTCAGTGAACGATTTCGTCAGTGATTTTGGTCAGCGGATAATTTCGTCAGTGAACATTTTCGTCAGGTACTGCAATTTATTGATAGATAAAAAATTAATTTCTCAACAAATTTTTAATTTTCAGACACTTCACAAAAATTGAATTTTGTAGAAATGCCTTGAATTATATAATTCACTCACCCGATAATTAGTATTTAATTGCAGAATTTATTTTATTCAAAAATGGGCTTAAGCACCATATTTAAAAAATAATATTTATTAAAAATTTATTATTGAAAATCAAATAATTTATATTTTCCATAACTCGAAAAAATTAATTTTATCTCTGTGGTAAAATTGAAATATTTTTATCAGAATAGTTTTGGTCTTTTCTTAATTAAAACCTTTTCTATTTTTATCACAAATGTAATTCCCTTTTTAACCTTTCTTTTTGATAAAAGAGCATTTAAATTGTTGTCTTGTCTGACATATTTCCCCTTTCTTGCTGCGTGCGGCCCCCTTATTCCATCAGCAGGCGCAATCTGATAATCAATAATTCGCTGGGACCACATCTCATCTTCTTCAATCATTTTCCGGACAAAACCGCTGAGTCGCTGATTTCCTTTAAGATGGGCATTCCAAATGGCATGCCAGCCTTCAAGGCTGTTATTCGTGCGTGAAAGTCCAAGTGCCAAACGGTCTGTCATGTTCCACAATTGGCTTAAAATTTATTTTGAGTTTTAAAGATTGAAAATTTTGTTTTACTGAAAAAATTTACCGAATTAAATTTGTTTTTTCTAATAAAACGAAATGTTTGACGTCAAATTTTTTTACAAAAATGAACAAAATATACATTTTTCGTTTTTTTTTTAATCTTCTTTTATTTCAACAATACAATAATAATAATAACCGGAAAATGTATGCCTCGGGGTTTTTAAGTCCGCTTCTTCCACCGATGAGCACACATTAATCCGTTTCATAGCAGACAAATAATTGTGGCACCGGCTAATGGGCATACAAAAATCTTTGTAATGTTCAAATACATTTAATTCCAATCAATAAAGTTGGTATTTTAAATGGCTAAAATTGGCAGATGGGATGAATATTCAATTAAAAAAATCTATAAATTGTCTAAAATTATCATTTTATTTGCCTGGGTTTCCTAAATTAATTTTAATAAAAAATAACCCTGTAGCTCAGCTGTTGGATTGAGGGTTGACACCACAATGCAAAAGTAGTTATAAACGAGGCCAATAGGAACAAATGCCAATGCTTGCAATGACCTACGGTGAAATAAGGCTACTCATAAACAAACAAATTTTACAAGCGAATTTTTCCCATTTTTATAACAGTGTTTTTGACTATTTATAATATTGTCCTAGCCCTGACCTAATGCTTCGTTGGAACTCAATTTCCTGAAGGTATTGGGTGTGTAGGTTTTGGAGCCTTTGGATGCGGCGGTAAATTGCCTGCCCAAAGTGAAAAAGGCAGCCATTTCGGATTGCATTTGGAAAAACAATTCGAGCAGAATGAATGGCTGCCGATTCAAAGTCACTCATTAGCCTTTGCGGCGACCAATTGTTGCCAATGCTGTCTCTGATTGCCTCAAAGAAACGTACATATGTTGCCCCCTCCTTATTTGGCAATAGCCCATAAACGCATGGGACTGAACAATGGTCGATGATTGCGCTCATTGTGTACAACTGAGCAAATCCCTTTATGTAAATACATATTTTTTCCTGGCTTTTCCATGCTTCTAAATAGTGGGAAAACACTTTCTTTTTTGTTTTTCCGAACAAAAATCGGGACTTTTATTTACATATTTCGGGGTTTTCTACATATTACATATGTACATATTTTTATACATATTTTGGACTTACTGGAATTTTTTTGTACATATTTTTTAATTTTTGAGGATTTTTTAGGGAAAATTTTTTAGATGCCCCAAAAAGTCCAAAATTTTGCAATTTTTTTCATATGTTGTGGGGCATTTACTAGGGATAAATGGGTCATAAAATGGGTCATTTGCGTCTCGCCAGTTCAGTCTGGCCTCCTCACTCTTATGGGGGGAGGGGGTGAAACCACCTAAAAGAAAGCTGTGCTTGCCTCCTTTAGGTCATTTTTATCGCATTTTGTGCCTGTTTAACTTTTTACGAGGAATTTTTTTCCCAAAAAATAACCATTTAAAAATTTTATTTATATATTTTAGTACATATTTGGGGGTTTTTGTACATATTTCATACATATTTTAGCGTTTTCATATTGTAAAAAATCAAAAATATTTTTATTGCTAAAAATTACAACCAGGCTAATTTAAAAGCATAGTAAATTTTAATCAAATTAAGAATCAAAATTTTTTTACGAATGCCACTCTATTGACCATGTTTATTTTTATAGACTCATTACAATCCATTCGATATCAATGTCTAGGGTGTAGAATTTTATATGCACATAAAAATCACAATATGCGCATGAAACATGCACAAAAATTGCAAAATATGCACATAAATTTTTCAAAATTGGGGGCTAAATTTTTACAATTCCTTTATATTCATTAATTTAAGCTAAAAATCTCGAAAATAGTTAAATATGGTATGAAAAATCATCTAGAAGAATAATGCAAAAATATAGCTAAAAGTATATTTTTCGAAAAACGCCAAATAATGAAATTTTGAAAATTTTTTTAGTCCTTAGAGTTCAAAATGGCCGCTTAATAGGGGGGGGGGCGTACCGTTTTAATAGGGGATTTCTTTAAAAAATGCCCAAATATGCACATAAAATATGCACAAAATGCCAAAATACACACAAATATGCATATAAATCGCGAACTAGGCATAAATATGCAAAATATGCATATGGAAATACGTCCTAGAAGCTTCAAAACAAGCTAAAACATGTTTTTCGTGCGTTTCAGACCTCCAACAGTCCAGGAAAAAAATATGCATGTGCATATAATTCTACACCCTATCAATGTCATACATGTGTTATTTGTATCATTACAAGGCTTAGTCTGTTCAAGACTTAAAATTTTATGAGTTTAAACAAAATTAGACGGGTTCTTGTTATAAATTTTAATGATATATAACAATTTACATATTTATTTTGTTTTATTTTTTTGAAATCCCTCCCTCTTGCCCAAACTTCATGTCACCAAACGAAGATGTGCGGTAGTTTCAGAACGAAACTTGCCCCTCCAAGTTCAGTTCTGAGGACCAAAGAAATACATGAAAAGGGGTGAGGATTCAAAAAAAATTTCAAGCACATGCATTGCCGCCTACCGAACTGAAGAGGAACAACCGATGCGATTGATCCAAACATGCAATTTAATGGAGCAAAAAAATTCTGAGTTTTCTAAAAATTTGAGAATTTTTGGAATTTTTAGCAGTTTTTGCACCAATTTTGGCACTTTTTGCGATTTTTATCATAAATTTTATAGGTTTTAGCAATATAAGTCTTGGACACATAAATTAAAATTTGACAAAGTAAATATTTTATTGTTCTTGGTTTTTCAACATTACCCTTAACTCAAAAACACCGAATTAATTAAATTCTAAGAGATTAAATAAATTTGGCGAGACTTAAGTTTATTTCGTGAAATTTGATTTGAAAGTAATAATTTTCTTTAAAAATTCCTCCAAAATTTTTTTTTAATTTTCCTGGCGGCATTTGTCTTGGCTAAGGACCATTCTCCCTTTGAATCTTTTAAAATTTGAGCAAAAATCCTTAAAATTGTTTTCTTTCCAAATCTGTTACTAAATTATGGGCCAAATAAAAAAATTCTTTTCATTGAATTAAATGTGAAGAATAAACATAGACCCAATTTTTTTTATTCTTAGCTGTTTTTAAAATTTTCTTGGCGAATTATTTCTTATCATTATTTTTTAATTTTTTTTTATTAGCGCATTAAGGTAAAATTTTGCATGAAGAATAAGCCGTCTACAAAATTAGTCACTTTTTAAAATTAATAAAAAACGAAAACACAGAAAAAGCTAAAAACTTCGTTTTGTTAAAAAAGTTTTTCTCATTAAATCATTTCTTTGGTTTTTAAACAAATTAAATATAAAAAGAATGTATAAAATCAAAAAAATATATATTTAAAAATGGCAAATGATCAAATTCAATATTTTTAAAATTGATACTAATTTACTAAACCAAAGCCCCGTAATTCCGCCCTGAAAACTTCGAAATTCAGTTCAACATTAGTTTCTTCCATCAAATTTGTGTTCATTTTCATATGACCTTACTACCCCAAAAATTATTTTCTCGAAAAATCTTACACCCCCACAATAATCAAAAAAACAAAAAGTAATCCAAGCCGAGGTCAGTCAGCCCCTTTGAATGCTCTTCCATTTTGCTCAAAATTTTTTTGAACAGCCATTCTTTGATAAATATATTATTTAAGCATCAAAACAGCTGATATTTGTTTTTTTCTGGAGCTTCTTAAGAGCATTCGTTTATTTACACAAAATTGCACCGCCAAATGTTTAATTGCTGCACCAAAAATTATTTAGGCAATTAGCGAATTAATTAATGAAGGATTCGTTTTACTTCAAACTCAAAAGAATATTTAGTTTTCTTTTACAATTTTTGAAATTTTATTCAGGCAAATATTTTTAAATTCGTTTTTATTTTCTCATTATTTTATTTATTCAATTTCAATTTAAATAATTAAAAAACTAACTATATTTTATATTTGTGAACGAAAAAAATTCATTTATTCATAGTATTTTTTTAATCAGTTTCATCACTCGTTTTTTCAGCAAAATTTTCGCAATTTTTTTTTTGCATTTTCATAAATAATTTTTAAAAATTCAAATCCCCCCACTGTTATGAAAATTCTCTTCTCATGAAACATTTTTTTCTTTTGCATTTTCCCTGCAAAATTTGAGCTTCCCGGCCACATTTCCCATTACATATTTGGCCCATCGTCGTCAGCCACCCCCGCCCCTTATCTCCCGCCGGTTGCTGCTTTTCGTCAATCATTTATTTATTTGTTTATCCATTTTTTCTTTAACACATCGCACCCACCACACATTTGCTCTGCTGCTGTTGTTGCAGCTAAAAAGCCGCCCAAAAATCTGTGCGTGGTCCAACAGAAGGCCAAAGGGCGGGCGGTTCAATTTCAAATGCCACCGCCACCGCTACGTCAACCACCTGCTGCTGCTGTTTTGGTGGTTTGCTGCTGGGATACTTGGCCACGGAGAGCGGAAAATGGTGGCCATTTGTCACCGCAAATAATCCATGTGTGTCTGCTTATGCTTGAGAAGATCACATTTTGGCATTTAAGTTCATATTACATGACCTTGTCCCATGATTACATTTGGCATTTGTGGCAATGTAAATTATTAATTTAACTATAAGTGTTGCACATTTAATCCCTTACCAGGAAACAATGAAATAAAATCAATGGGGAATTTTAAAAAATGCCAATTGTGGATTTCCTAAAAACGAAAAATTTCCTCTATCCAATTTAATGGATTCAAACAAAAAATTTTAAATTGTCTGTGCCATTAGTAGCAAATGCTGGGTAATTTGATACACATGTGTTGATTTACATTGAAGTAATGCTGTAAAATGGGCCTCTGGCCTTGTGGCCATAAACCACGGCTTTTTGCATGGGCCGTACGTAACCCCCACCCCCTCTCTCCCGTAAAATTTGTTTTTGTTTTTAAATTGGGTCAGCGCAGATAACATATTTATTTACGAAAATATAGTCCATTACAGATTTTGTAAATTTAAAAGCATATATAAAAAAGCAATTTTTTCAATTAATTTCATTTAGCAAAAAAAAAAAATCTTACCATTTGGAAAGATACTAATTTTACTTTTGCTTACTAATTCAAACTAATTAGAAAAAATTTAAACTTCAAAAGTGTTAAATAATAATATATCAATTAGCAAATGGTTTTCTTTATTGATTAATACAAATTAAGCTAAAGTAAATTCTAAGTCCAATTTTCATTTTTTAGTTAATTTTAATTTTATTTTTTTCTTTTTGAACGCATTTAAAAGCATTTGGCTTTTTTGTTTTTCTCACGGCTCAATTTTCTCATGGTTGTCCTTCTCCGCTTTCTCTCAAAAATGCTATTTAAAAACACAAAAAATTAAAAAATCCATTGTTTCCCTCAACAACGTCTTTTGCCTTTTGCCATTTGTGCTATAAATCAAATTTTTATATTTATTTAAATATGTTATAATTAAATAATTAAATAAATTTTAATTTCCACTTAGAAAAATTAATTGATTAATTATTTCTGTAAAAAATATGGACCAAAATGGAGAGAGTGGCGATGAGTTGGGCACTGATAAGCAGGTATTTTATTGCATCTCAATTTTTTTCAAAATATTATCAACCGACGTATTATAAAATGTTTTCCAGAGTGTTTCTCGCGATCGTGATGATGACAATATTGCACAGCAGCAGGATTCTACTAATCCAATAAGTCAAAATATGGTTTCACCAAAAAAGCGTTGGACATCGGCACTTCGGGTTGTCACGGCAATGGCACGCTTCCGAAACATGCCAAGGGTTGGCAATTAGTTTTTATTTTATTTATTTTTTGAAATCTGCATTTTCATATGTTATTTAAAAAATATATTTTTTTTTGTTGGGTGTGAATTTTGCCGCATATTGGGATTGAATAAAATAATAGTTAATCATCATAATATTTTCCAATTCAAGAAAACCAATTTTACGGTAAATATAATAGTCATACTGTAATAACAATTTAACAGAAAATGAAAATTAAATACAAATATTAAATAAGGCATTATAAAAAATATTATAATCGCAAAATTTAAATGGTTAAATAATATTGCAGCATTTACATTATGTTTCAACTGTTAAAAAAAAATTAAAATAATTAGAAAAATTTTTTGTCCAATTATGAGAGATTGTCATAATTGAACAAAATAATAATATATTTAATTAATTATGCAGAATAATTTTTATGGTAAATGGTCGTACTTTACTAATAATATGCATAACCAAGCCAAGCATTTTTCGGCTATGCAAATGTTCAGCAGGGCCCCAATTTATGAATAATTAAACACATTTTTTGCCTGGTTTTAATTAAGCTGTGGCAAAAAAAACCCCACCCGAGTGACAAGGGCGTTGAGCCGTGCCGCCCCCGGCGGATTGCCTTCGTCGGTCTGGCACCATTTAATTGGCCTTTGCTCTCGACCCGCCCCACCTCGCCCACCCTCCACCCATTTTCGGGGCTTAAGCCATTCGTCGGCGCCCCAATTTCTTTTCTCGCGGTGAAAAAATTTCCTCCATTTTTCAAAAAAAAATTTCTGGCAAGTGCTTTTAGCATAATTCAGCCGGAGGATGAATGCCCTTCTTTCTCACAATCAGACGCAAATAGCACCCGACGAATTGCAAAATTCAAATGCGTTCCCAGCTGAGCCCCAGCCCCCATTCTGCTTGGAAAAATAAAATTATGAAAATAAATAGGATTTTTAAATTTTACCACTTTTTAATTAACAATTTAAAAACTTTCCTTTGCTCCGAATGCAGAAACATTCAGTTGGATTTCATGGAATTTTTATAATTTTTACCTAAAAAAGTCAAAATTGGTTATTTTTTGTCCAAGAAAAGATGTACGATTCCGTTTTTTTAAAAATAGTTATGAAATATTTTTATTGTCGAAGAGCAAAAAAAGTTCTCCATTTCGGATGGGAGATGGCTAAACATTGAAAGTCAACAAAAATTAGTATATTTGCAAATGTAATGTAGGACAATAATTCAATTCCTCAGGACAATTAATGCCATCATCCGATGGCATTAATTTGTTGTGTCCATTTTCATCAACATTCTTGTCGAATTTTTTATTTTTTTAAATAAACATTGTTTTTTTTTTGTAAAATACTCTAGAACTTAGAGCAAAAAATCGGCAGAATGCCCTTAAGGCAATTGGTGCCATCGGACAATTTTTCGTGCCATCCTCCGCCCCGATAAGTCGACAACAAAATTAGCACTTTTCCCGCGCCTATTTTGGATTACTCCCTTCCCCCCCCCAGACCACCCAATTTCTTGGCATAAACAAAATGGCAGTGACTGGGTTTTTAGACTTTGAATTTGCTGCACTTTTTTGATGTTGTTGTACTTTTACACGGGAATACAAAATGATAATCAAAGATTTTTTTTCGAAAAAAAATTAAGGGGTTTTTACTTTAAATTTCATATTTAAAAAATAGTAATTTTTATTTATTTTAAAAACCGAGATCTTTAAAATCATTTTAATATCTTACAATTAAGCATTTTTTAAATAATTTTTCTTGTTTAAAAAATTAATTAATTCTCACGCACTCAATTATTATAAATGCTAAATTGGCGCAATTTAATTTGCTTTCCGTGACATATTACAAAATTAAATTTACGAATTGGCATTTTCAATGTAAATTTTATTGCCAATTTTCATGCTTTATTATAAATATGTATTTAAAAACTTTTTTAATGTTTGCACTTCTAATAAAGAAATATTAATTAAATTTTTTTATTATTTAGATATAAAACAACCAAAAAATTTTAAAAATTCATTTCCCATTTTTATAACAACACAATTTTATGATAATAATATTTTAAAATTAAATGTTTCCACTTAAATCAAAATTAATTTTATTAATTAAAATAATTTTTTAAGTGATTTACTAGTTTTGTTTATTTGTAATAAAATATTTAACATATTAACTTGTCTATACCTTTTTGCTTTTTTTATTGCTATTTTAATTATTATTATTTTTGTAACAATTTTTGAAAAGAATTATTTTTTTCTCAATTTTTTTAACTTAAACCAAAAATAGATTTTTGATTTCTTAATAAATAAATTTGCTAAATTTGAAACTGAGAATTTGTGGGGGAAACCAAAAACATTGCCCCGAAAAGCGGGGCAGAAGAGAAGAAATTGGATATGCCTAAGCTGATGACTGACTGACTTACTGAAAATGATGGCCCGGCGGTTAATCTCCCGCCCCGAGAAAGGCCAATGAATGCATTTCATAGGCCACAAATTACACAATTTGGCCTGCCTTATTTGTCCCTAGCCTTATTGGCATGACACAGAGAATTTTTTGCAACAAAAATAGAAATTCTGCAAAAAATTGTATTAAAAAAGGAAAATTTTTTATATTTTTCATTTGAGAATTTTTTTATATATGTTTTTTTTTGAAAATTATTCCAGTATTAATTCATTTAAAAATAATTATTTCATTTTAATAATAAACTTGAGATCTTATATTTTATGAAAAATTTTCTTTATTCAAATTAAAAATAAATGCCATTTAAATAAATGATAGGTAATTACTTTTTATGGCCCTGTCTATTACCATAGAATGTTTTATTATTTTAAAAACTATTTTAGGATAAATAATTTATTTCAACTATAACAACAATCCATTCGGCTAAACAAATTATGAAAAGTGCACGAAGGCGTGCCAGCATTGGCCATCTATCAAATTGGCATGTCGACAGGTGCCAGCCGATGACACAAAATTCGCTGCGCCATCATCGAACTGTTCTTGATCAATTGTTAGATGATGACGATTCGTCGGCATACAAACCGGTTGGACGCCATTCTTCCATCTTGTGCCAGCCGGTCCACCGACTATTTTTGGACAAAAATGGTAGTGGCGATCGTAGTGCAAAGCTGCAGCAAGATGGTGGTGTTGGTAGCGGTGTTGATACTGTAAAACAACAGCGACAACAACGGTACTATTACAGTAGTCAGCCCAACTCGCGCAAGACGTCGGACAAATACCGTAGTAATAATGATGAAGGTGGCGGTAGCGGCACATATGGTAGCGTCGGCAACAGTCCTCGGCACATGCCATCGCAACCCGCAGTGACACTTTCGCGCTTGGCACGCACGTTGCCCTCAGCAATTGTGCCGGCCATCGCTTCGCTGCGCGGTACTGTCACCGCTTCGTGTGCCATGGGGATGCTCCAGCAGCAGCAGAATCGTCGTCCTGTTACTGCTCGGACCGGCTGTCGACTGCGCCAACACTCGCTGCAGACGTTCCCATTGCAACCGCTACAAAAGCGTTCAGAGCCACAGCCTGTCGGGGTTTTTTTAAAAAAAAAAGAATTTTTTGGCATAAAATTTTGTTTTTTGGCATATTGTGTGAAGAAAAATTCCAAAATTCAACATTATTTTTTTTAAATATAATTTTTTTCTACCATATATATATATATATATATACAGTAAGCAGTGTTACTTACATGTTTACAGTCGACAACCCAGTCGGGCATTGTTATGCGAAAAACGAGTGCCGGACCATCATTTTACAGCACATCACCATCATTAAATGTAATAATAGCGGGGGGAGGAGGCTAATTAAAACATATAAGAAATGAAATTAATGCGAAAAATAAGCATGCAAAATTTGGAAATTGTAAGTTTTTTTTAAAATAAATATATGCTCATAAAGTATAAAGTACGACCATTGGCCTGATTTGCCATGCGACAGAAGATAAAATAAATTAAAAAATAGAATTTTAAATTGCAAGAAAATATTTTTAAAAATTCAAACAAACTGAGGTTGAATAGTTTTGGTTGTCATGAAAATTTCATGAGCCGTTTGAATTATACTTTTTTGAACAATTCCTTTGTTGAACTTGTTCATAAATTTTTAACAATAAAGTTTTTAGAAATGAGAGATTTTCATTTAAACAAAGCAACTCGTACAAAAAAGTTGAAAACCCAATAAATTTATTTTTTTTCCAAAGGCAATTAGTCCCAAGAAAAATAATGGACGAAAATTTCATTTTTTAATATAAAAAAGGCTGACGGAAATAATAAAATTTAAATTGATTTTCAATAAAATGGTTTTTTTTTATTGTACGAATCGTTGTTATGATTTTGTTAAGCTTGATAAGAATTAATGAATACATATTATCATGTCCATTTTTTAAAGCATTCCAACAATCAACGGCCAGCAGATGGTGCCACTGGGAATATGAACGGTGCTGAAACGGGCAAAAGCCGTACCGCTTCGTCCTCATTTTCGGGCTCCAGTGAATCGGTGCCAAACAGTGGTGGCCGAAATTATGATGAAGCACATGAGCAAGGTGGGATTAATCGGTGGATGGATAATTTAGGTGTATCAATCCCATGCAATATGCCTATTCGTTTGTTGCCCTTGATTATATTGAAAGTTTTTTTTTTGACAATTTGAGGCATCAACACTTTTTAATATTTGTTTTGTGGGTTTTAAAAAATTTTAAGAAAGTTTTCATATGCTTTTTTCGGCCTTTTTGACAAATAAAAAAGTATAATTATAATATTATCATATTTAAGACTTCCCATCATTTCATAACCTTTTGAATAATTTTCGATTTTTTTATAAAAAAAACGCATTACAATTCAAAAGAATTCATAATATTGAACTTTAATCTCGTAAAATTACCAAACAAATAAACAAAAGTAGAGCGGGACCGGGACTTGCCGGGACACCAAAGTCGGGACCAGAATTCCCGACTCAGTCCAGGTCCCGTTCTACTCTACTAATGACAATTTTTACAACCCAAAAATTATTCCTAATGAATACTAAAAACTAAAAAAATAATATTATATATAAAATTAACAATATTATACAATAAGTTTTAAGAGTCCGAGTCAAACATCGATCCCGTTTATTTGGCATTGAAAGAAGCAACTGAAAAATATGGAAATAAAGGTGAGAAATTATTATTAAGACAATAAAAGTGACTCTTCAATAGAATTTAAATATATAATTTTCTAATTAAAAAATTATTAGTTAATAATTTTTTATCGCAGCTGGCAAAAATCGACGTTTTTCGCAAAACATTGGTTGTGGCGGCGCAGGCACTGGCGATTCGACCACAACACCAAGCAGTTGCTCGCGCAACTTGTCTCAAGCGTCGCTGCTCGACTCGGGCACCTTTTCGGTTAGTGGCGACTATGGCGGCATTGGCATCAGCTCCAACAATGCCAGCAGCACGCGACTGTTCGTGAGCGGTGGATCGACCTCACAACTTGAAGGCGGTCAGCAAAATTCATTCTGTACGGGTCGTAAATGTTTAATGCACAGGCGTAAAATTTAACTAAAAAATGAAATTATTTAAAAAAAGATAATTTTCCCTATATTAAAAAATTTACCCACATCTATGCAATTTCTTCAGCCAAACATACAATTTTATTTGTATAAATTTTCATGGAATTCTGATCGCTGCCTTTGCATCAGTTTAGCCTAGAAATGCTATTAAGTCAATACTATATATAAACTGTTGCTTCATAAAAAAATACTGGCTCTTTTTTTTTAAATTTTGTTAATTTTAAGACATTTTAAACACCTATTTTACGGCATTACTACGGCATTACAAGTAATTAGAATTATAATTATTAATAAAAATTTAGCCACTCCAAAAATACATAAGAAAATTAGTACAACAATGTTTAATCACTTCACCCACATTTACATTGTTTTTCATATGCCTAATTCAATCTCAACTGTCATTTACACACGAAAACCTTTTATTTTCCATTCGATGTTAGCTAATTTAGGAGCGATATTTTCTTTATTTTTGTTATAAAAAAATTAAATAACATAAATAAGAAAAAACTTTTTTTGAAATACAAAAAAAAAAGATTTAAAATTATTCAGAAAGTTTTTACATAATTTGAATCTTTGTACTTTTGTCTCATCAAATTTCGTTTAGGTATGTCAAATTCCATTTTCTCGTCTTTGTAGTTGCGGTTTTTCATAATTGAAAAAATGTAAAATTATGTACTGCAATTTATTGATAGATAAAAAATTAATTTCTCAACAAATTTTTAATTTTCAGACACTTCACAAAAATTGAATTTTGTAGAAATGCCTTGAATTATATAATTCACTCACCCGATAATTAGTATTTAATTGCATTTGTTTGAATTTAGCACTGATTTTGTAATTTCTTCATTTAAAAAATAATATTTATTAAAAATTTATTATTGAAAATCAAATAATTTATATTTTCCATAACTCGAAAAAATTAATTTTATCTCTGTGGTAAAATTGAAATATTTTTATCAGAATAGTTTGGTCTTTTCTTAATTAAAACCTTTTCTATTTTTATCACAAATGTAATTCCCTTTTTAACCTTTCTTTTTGATAAAATGATCAACTGAGAAGCAGCTGAAAAAGGATCACACATTTTTGTAAATATTTAATACAAAATGGCACATTTTGGCTAATTTTTAAGAATTTGGCATTTCATTTATAGATATCACCTGCAAAAAATTTTACGTCAATTTTTCTCCCAATATGGTTGCTGTCTTTTAAATTTTCTTAATATATATTTAGATTAGGTAAAAATTTTTTGAATATTTAAGGGTGAGAAATTCGTTTTTTTCATTTACAAATAATTTTTAAACGGGCTTAAAATTTATTTTGAGTTTTAAAGATTGAAAATTTTGTTTTACTGAAAAAATTTACCGAATTAAATTTGTTTTTTCTAATAAAAGAAATGTTTGACGTCAAATTTTTTTACAAAAATGAACAAAATATACATTTTTCGTTTTTTTATGAAAATTTTAATCTTCTTTTATTTCAACAATACAATAATAATAATAACCGGAAAATGTATGCCTCGGGGTTTTTAAGTCCGCTTCTTCCACCGATGAGCACACATTAATCCGTTTCATAGCAGACAAATAATTGTGGCACCGGCTAATGGGCATACAAAAATCTTTGTAATGTTCAAATACATTTAATTCCAATCAATAAAGTTGGTATTTTAAATGGCTAAAATTGGCAGATGGGATGAATATTCAATTAAAAAAATCTATAAATTGTCTAAAATTATCATTTTATTTGCCTGGGTTTCCTAAATTAATTTTAATACGTTCCAAAAACGAATAAAGAATAAATTGACGCAGATTATCAATTTATAGTTAAAGATATTAGTCCTTAATTTCTAATGATTCTTTATATAAATGTCCAAAATTGGCAATGAAAATGACGAAATTTTGCATACTTAAAAATGCTTTTTTAAAAAACTAAAAAATTTTTTTTTAAATAATTTTAATGCATTTATTGTAAACATAAAAGAAATTTACCCACTTTTAAAGCTGTTTTCACTCTTCCAAATTAGTCAATTTAAAAATTAATTTTTTTTTTTTGATTTTAGGTCTTTTTTCAAGCGCACCAAATACCGCCAGCGGCAGAGGCGATCGCATAAAACTCACTGAAAAAATGAAATCATTCTCATTGGATTGTGCCGAACCGCCGTCCGCAGCTGATCAGCACCAGCAGAAGCATGGCATTGCCGGTGTATACCCCAATTACAGTAAGTTCATAGCCTTTGCTACTTTAGCCAACAAGGCTTGTAGCCAGGGGCGTGATTTGTGAGGAGGATATACCTCAGACAGGGATTCCATTTTTATGTAAATACATATTTTTTCCTGGCTTTTCCATGCTTCTAAATAGTGGGAAAAACACTTTCTTTTTTGTTTTTCCGAACAAAAATCGGGACTTTTATTTACATATTTCGGGGTTTTTCTACATATTACATATGTACATATTTTTATACATATTTTGGACTTACTGGAATTTTTTTGTACATATTTTTTAATTTTTGAGGATTTTTTAGGGAAAATTTTTTAGATGCCCCAAAAAAGTCCAAAATTTTGCAATTTTTTTCATATTTTGAAAATTTAGAAAAACATCTTCTAAAAAATAAAAAATAAATTTTTTGAAAATGTACTCCAAAAAATCGGTTTTTTTTTCCAAAAATGAGATATCAAAAATTAATTTTTAAATGCTAAAAGGTGATTTCTAAGCCTTTTTAGGTCATTTTTATCGCATTTTGTGCCTGTTTAACTTTTTACGAGGAATTTTTTTCCCAAAAAATAACCATTTAAAAATTTTATTTATATATTTTAGTACATATTTGGGGGTTTTTGTACATATTTCATACATATTTTAGCGTTTTCATATTTTATTTACATATTTCGCGATTTTTCTTACATAAAAATTGAATCCCTGTTCATCATTATTTAAATTTATTTAGAATTCTCTAACGAGAATTATCATTGAATGACAAATAATTAAATCTCTATCGAAATTAGTTGTCTTTTTTAGCTGAATACATATCAATCAATACACTTAAAAATAATTTTTAAATTCAATTATTTTATTTTCTTTAGGGATGAAGCAATTGCGTTCTCCACGAACACATGCGGAAAGTTTTGACCAGTGCATGAAGCGGAGCTCGTCGCCTGCCGCCGCCACATTTTTTGCCGGCCGTTTGCCGCGGCGTTTGCCTACCGTACCGGACCAGCAACAGCAACAGTACCGTACCAACTTTACTGTACAACAATCATTGGAAAATTCGATTGGTAAAACAAAATTTACTTTTAATATTTATTAATATTTGTTTTACAGTTATTCCATCAATTTTGCACATTGTGACACATGAATACATCGGCACTGACTGCGCACTGCGCCCTGGCGAACGTTTGGTGGTGGTGGACAACGGGGACCCGGATTGGAAGCACGGGTTCAAGGTGGAAAAAAATTTAAAAGTTTTTAGAATTTTTTAATAAATTCTGAGAAGCCCTTTTTTAATTCGTTGTAATTTTGGAGAAAACTCAAGAAATTTTAAATTTGCCATTATTAATTTAATTTTTATAAATTTCAACAATAAATTTATCAAACGGCACTTATTGAATTTAAATAAATTATGTCTTTAAATTATTTTTGTCAATTTTATATCGAATAAATCGAGCAAGAAAATCAAAATTAATTATAACTCTTTTAAATGCATTCTATCAAGACCATTAATTTTAATTTATATATTGAAAAGTTAAATTAATAATTAAAATTTATAAATTCTTGCTTTCCTCATATTTTTTTTTGATTTATAAATCTCAAATTTCATTTCTATTATTAAGTTAAATGACCGCACTGAAAGCTTGTTCATCTTTCCAAGCACATGCATTGCCGCCTACCGAACTGAAGAGGAACAACCGATGCGATTGATCCAAACATGCAATTTAATGGAGCAAAAAATGCGTCTTTATCGTGACCAGGTAAAAAAATTTTTTTTTAAATTAGAAATTTCAAATTTTAAGGTTGTCTTTGTGCAGCCCAATTCGCTGGGTGAGGACGGACGGGTGACAGTGCGGAATGAACACGACAAATTTGTGAAGTGCCCTCTGCAATTTTTGACATTGGCATAGCAACGAAACGCCAACAGGCAAATCGTTTTAAAAATTGCACAATATTTATGAGAAATTTCTAACTATATGGATTGATTTTTAAATTAATTTTTTTTGAAAGTAATAATTTTCTTTAAAAATTCCTCCAAAATTTTTTTTTTTAATTTTCCTGGCGGCATTTGTCTTGGCTAAGGACCATTCTCCCTTTGAATCTTTTAAAATTTGAGCAAAAATCCTTAAAATTGTTTTCTTTCCAAATCTGTTACTAAATTATGGGCTAAAAACAAATTTTCAGTGATTTAACTTGAGTGAATGGACATGCATGCGCTCATAAATTAGCATAGTAAACATTGAAATTAAATAAATTGAAATTTTGACAAATTTTCTAAAACCTCAATTTAAGACTATGACAATATTTTCAATATGTTTAGCACTCACCTAGAAAAATATTATATATTTTTAAATATTTAGAAATTCCAAAAAGCATGGGAGATGATGCATTCGGACTGCTTATGTACACCTTGACTCAAACATATGATGCCAATTAGTTTATGGGTATTGATTAAGTTGATACGGCATTTTTTGTCTTTTTCTACTGTATTTCTTTTTGTTCGATATATACCAAATGATTTTTAAATAAAATCCGCATCTTTTCAATTGCTTTTTTTATTTACTTATACAAAAATAAATCATTGCAAATGATAACAGTTTTTTGGCAAAAAAATTTGTCTAATTAATTAATTTTATTGTGCTTCCTTTTCAAATTTTCAAGATAAATTTGTCAAAAATTGTATTGGGCAATGCATGATTTTGTTGTGCTCATTTCTGATCGCCACACGTCCATTGGTTTCCAAAGAATTTGGTTGAACGAAGACGATCTTTAATAAATTATTGTTGTATTAAATTATTATTATTTTTAATGAAATTTATGTGACTCCAAATCATTTTTATAAGAAGTCATCGCCATCTTCTGTTTCTTGGATAGAAAATTTTTTGATCGAATCGTTCAACCGAAAACGAAAAATGGATTTTTCCATTTTTTAATATTATTTAATGATAAATAACCGTGTTGAATATCTGAGGCTTAATATCTTTATTTTTATAGGGTCATGATTTAAAAAAAATAATTTCTTGATTTTTTGTGGCTTTATTTAGCAAAAGATATTCAAAAAGTTTTATGGAAAAATATAATGAATTATTAAACATTCCAATTTTCCGGCGTTTTTTTTCTCTAACATTGGCCTCCTGTCAGTCCAAAAAAATGAAAAAATATCATCACAATTATATTTACCTACAAGCTGGGAATTTATTTAATTTTAATTTTTGATAATGCTTTAAATTGTAAACCCATTTTAATTAATTAATTAATCAATTAATTTTTCCACCTGGTCGCGGTACAATCGGATTTTCTGGTCCAACAAATTACAATTGCGCACCAAACGCATTGGACGTTCTTCAGGCCGATAAGCTGCTACGCATGAACTTGGGAAGGTGACCATCCGTTCCATATAATCCGACAGCTAAAATAATTGTTTATTAATAAAATTTTTTATTCAAAATTACTAATTAATTAATGAAAAATAACTAAAATAATTTTTTGTTTTTTTTTTAAATTTCAGAGAACAACAAAAACACAAATTTAAGAACAAAGAAATAAAATATTCTGAAATTAATCTTAAAATTTTGAAAAAAATACAATAAAATCCGTTATAGCATGTTTTTTTTAATTTATAATTTCTTATCAATTCTAAAAATAATTGAGACAATTTTTCTTCAAATTTCTCATAATAGTCCTTTTAGAATTTATTAAAAAATTGTAAAATTTAAATTTTTTTTTCCACCTTGAACCCGTGCTTCCAATCCGGGTCTCCGTTGTCCACCACCACCAAACGTTCGCCAGGGCGCAGTGCGCAGTCAGTGCCGATGTATTCATGCGTCACAATGTGCAACAGTTCACAAATATCTATTTTCAAATTAAAATTACTTTAAAAAAACATTCGAAATTTACCCAATGAAGTTGACGTTTTGGCACAGCGCGGCTGTGCCGAGCGCTGGCGCGGAAGCGGCACGGACGGAAGCCGGCGCGGTTGACAGCGCGGCGAAATCCGTACCGCTGCGGATTGTTGCCGTAGCGAATTGGGCGACAACGACAAATTGCGCAGCTCTTCGTCAATTGAACAGTGCTGCTTATCATCATCATTGTTAACGAGGTAGTGTCCGTTACTGCTCGATGATCGGACTGATTTGACCGCTAACAAAAAAAGCATTTTTTGAAATTATTCTAATTTAATGCAGTTCGACTCAGTTCCATGCGCAGTGCGCACGTTTCCGTGCCAAGGAGGTTTAAGAAGCCAAAACTTTATTTTTAATTAAAATTCAAAAATCTGGAGCTCTATTAGTTCTATAAAAATCATAATATTTTTTGCAAAATGGAAAAAAGTTATTAAGAAACAATTCCAAAAAATAGATTTTTTTCAAATTTTGGTAATGTACCCTTTTGGTAACATTAAGATTGTTTCATTTGGTCAACTGTGAAAAAATTTATGGCTTCTTAAACCTCCCTGGCACGGAAACGTTTGAACGGAATGAGATCAACCGAAATTTATATGACTGATCCGCTTTTTCATAAATATCAAGGAATGCTCTTTGTTAGAAGTGATTATGCTCTGTCAGGCAAACTCCTTCTGGGCCAAATTTTTCGGGCCATAACTTTTTTTTCAATCTGACAGTTTTACAACTTGGCATTATTCGAAAGCCTTCAATATAATTAAATTTTTAAATCAATGAATGTCTTCTCTTGCCTTGGTGCGAATTTGTGTTGTTGCTCCAACGCATTATTGACTCAATTTGTGATAATCAACCGACGTATTAAGAAAATTTTTACGATTTTCTTTGTGGTAAAATGATTATATGTAAATTAAATTATTTTATTTCTACCTAAACAAATTTGTAAAATTCGATTAACAATTAAATTAAAATAAATTACTTTAAGATGGAAAAATTTATTGAAATTAAATATTTTTTGGCGCTTCGCAAATGTGGGTCATGGCAAAAAGCTAAAAAATCTTATAAAAATTATAGAGTTTTTATTAGTGAAATTTAGTTTAAGATTAAATTTGAAATAAAAATTGTTAATGTTTAGACAAAAAAAGAAACAGTTAAATAAAATTCCCGAAGAAATATTTTTAACAAAATTCTTCGTTCTTTGGACATTGGTGAGAGAATTGCTGATGCAATGGACAAAAATGGCCCGGCAAATTTTAGCAGAAAATTTTTTTGTTGTGTGAATGAATTTTTAATCATTGCCCACATGATTTTTTGCCAAAAATGGC